>CM075977.1:197874565-198121568 GCA_038087875.1 Malacoraja senta | reverse complement strand
CTTTAAAAAAATGTGAGCAACAGTAGTAAAATCCTGCAAAGATTGCTGCATCAATAATGAATATGAAACTACACTTTGTGGTTTGAATGACATTGGAGCATAGCACCACCAGTCAAAGGAATAACCTTGGTACGTCAGGCAGCCTTGCTGGAAAGAGAAACAGAAATGATGTTTCAGGTGAAAGACCTTTGGATAAAAGATATTTGGACCAGTATATGGATAGGAAAGCAACAGCGAGTAACTCAGCGGTTCAGGCAGCAACTCTGGAGAACATGGATAGGTGACGTTTCGTGTCGGGACCCTACTTCTTCTCAGGATAGGAAAAGGATGTGAGGGATATGGGACAAGCACAGGCAAATGGGACCAGCTTCAGTTTAGTTTATTCACGTGTACTGAGGTACAGTGACAAGCTTTTGATGCGAACTAACCAGTCAGCGGAAAGCTTGGATGGGGTGGCATGGTCAGCATGGACAGCTTGGGCTGAAGGGCCTGTTTCCATGCTGTACGACTCTAACCTTTCAATAAATAGGGAAAGAGAAATTCAAATTAGGTTTGAGTTGCGTGGAGGGTGGGGGAGGTTTGGTTCAATGGTTTGATGGTTCGATGGTGCTTTTAAAGTCACATATGCAAAGTCCAAACACAGTGAAATTATTTATCTTACAAACAAATCCAGTGCAGTATTGCCCTACCTCCGATCCTCGATTAGCAAGTGTGCGGAAATAGCCTACTGAGCCCGCGTGTAAGAGGCACCATGTTTTGCCACCATTTTCAAAGTCCACGCTCCAGTTCTTATGATCGGTGCCTGTTCCAGGCGAGTCACAGGCTGTTGTGGGCCTCCAGCTATCTACTTCCTTGGACGTCACGTCCCTCTCCTCGCCCGTCCAGCTTTGTTCCCTGGCGCTGCGTCCCGCAGCCGTAGGCCTGACCCCGATTCCCTCTCCTCTCCTATCGGCCTCTCTCCTCGCCCGATATCACTGGCTCCATCCTCCCGATCTCTGGATACGATGGAGGAAATATCTCCAACAGTGTGAGGCCTTGGTTTCACTCTGTTTCTCTTTCCACGGGTGCTGCCTGCTCGGAGTTTTACGTTCTCCCCGTGACCACATTGGTTTTCTCTGAGATCTTTGGTTTCCTCCCACACTCCAAAGACGTACAGGTTTGTAGGTTAATTGGCTTGGTATTAGTGCAAAGTTGTCCCCAGAGTGTGTGTGGGTAGTGTTATTGTGCGAGGGTCGCTGGTCGATGCGGACTCGATGGGCCAAAGGACCTGTTTCGGCGCTGTGTCTCTAAACTGAACTAAACTAAACTAAACTAAACTAAACTAAACTAAACTAAACCCATATCACTCAAAGATGTGAAACATTCATCAACTGATTTTGTCAACTGTTATCACTGTACCTTTAAGGCGGCCTATTTACAACAGACTTCGGACTTGGAAATAGCTTTGCTTTATTATAAAATCAAATTGGAGAAATGCAAAGATTGCTGAATTTTCTCAAGGCGTTGCCTACACAAGACCCAATGAACAACATGTTTGCACACTTTAAATACAAAGAATGACATGCATGCATTTTCTTATTTGACTTCCAGGATCTTTGCGCTTAATGACACATCAGAAATAGTTGTAATACCAGGAATGTACAATAATGAGCGCAGCAAGCTGCTGTAAACAACAGCAGAAAAGGGGGCCAGGATTTTGTATTCAGTAGTAAAATGACGAGGCTTTCCATGAATTTGTAAATGACTGCACGCGAACATCTGGCAAATTTCTTGGCAGAGAAAGCGCCTTTTCTGATGTTTATTCTTTCGAGGCTCCCCTTGGAGCTCAACAATCGTACTTCAATCAATATGGCAATGCATATTGGCAGAGACTACTCTTGGGCAGCCAACAATGAAAATGATGGCCAACGTTTTAAACAATTTACAGAGTGCCGTGCGAAGGAATGATTTGGATCCCAGTGGCCACGCCAATCTGCCCCTCCCCCACTCCACTCCACAACATTGAAGATTTTTTGATTAAACCACTCAAATACAAATCTTTTCTTTTGAATGCTTCAAGAAGAGCTTGGCCGATAAGGGGCTCCTGGTCAGATGGGAAGGTGCAGCAGGAATGAACCCAGTATTTGCAAGAGGCAGTGGAGAATCGTTGAGCCCTGCATTGGGGGAGGGGGGCTGGGGGGGGGGGGGTTAGTGAGGGAACCTTTAACCTAGTTTAGAGATACGGCATGGAAACAGGCCCTTCAGCCCATCGTGTGTGCGTTAACCAGAAATGACCCCATGCACTAGCACCATCTTACATACACAGGGACAATTTACAATTTTACCAAAGCCAATTGACCTACAAACTTGTACGTCTTTGGAGAGTGGGAGGAAACCGGAGCATCCGGAGAAAACCCACGCAGGTCACGGGGAGAAATTACTGTCATCGGAGACATAGAACAAAGAACAGCACAGCACAAGAACAGACCCTTTGGCCCACAATGTCTGTGCTGGACATGATGCCAAGACCATCTCTTATCCACCTGTGCATAACCCACATCCTTCCATTCCCTGCCTATCCATGTGCCTATCCAAAAATATTTTAAATACCACTATCGTACCTGCCTCCACCACTATCCCCCAGCCTGTTCCTCCTACGACTGATGTCACCACCCGCATTGCTGTAATTGAGAACTTAGAGCTTTGTAGTTTAGGGCAGGTAAAGTTTTACTTTGATGTTTCAGCTGAAGAGACGACACCTCTGCCAGTGCAGTTCTTGCACAGGCTTAATGTTGGGTCTCTACACATGAAATGCCCCATATTACATCTGGTTATAGCGGACAATCGGCCATAAAGGACACCATACCCCCCCACACCGTGGTCCGTTATACTGAGGGTTACTGTACATAAAACTGATGGGCCGAGGCTGAGGCTGTGGGAGAAGAGGTTTAGACAGTATTTGAGAAATATTTTTAGTACCAAGACGGTAGTTGGATTTCTAGATCGAGCTGCCTGAGGGGATGCTGATGGCAGGCAATCTCACAAACACTTAAGGAGTATCTAGATGAGTTCTTTTTGGACACTGTTGTGATGTTGCTTCTTCCTAACACTGTATTTTTGACTTGGATAGTGCGTGTCAAACATATGGAAACACCACAGAGTTTTCCTCAGGCCATATGACTAATTTAGCAGCACACCTTGACAATGTTACAGTGAATGACACAATCACAACAAAAAAATAGCTTGTTCAATAGTTTGATATTAAAAATGAGCATGTAAGAAATAATAGTCCATTCGTTCCTTATACCTCACTGTTATTCAATAAGATCTGGGCTGATCATTCGCTTTCGTTCAATGGTGTAAAGGATTTTTCTTTACCTTTTAGGTGGTTATATGCGATATCAACCATGAGGAAGGGGCAATTACCAAAGCAGAATTTGATGAGAAATATGGCCCCAGTCAAACAACATTTGTCACTTGTGATGTCACATCCCCATCCCAGTTGAAAGGTCAGTGGAAATTGTTCTACAATCAATGGTCTCTTGTCCACAGTCAGAAAATAAATCCCACTGCCATTGTTTTTGTATTTTTTAAGTAAGCCGGTCATTACTCGGTCAGTTGTTTTTTAAGTAAGCCAGTCAATCTACATTTCAAGGGGACCCAAAATGGAGATTGTAAAGTTTTCAGCAGCTAATATGAAATTGTAATCAAGTTTGGTGTTATGTATGAAGATGCATTGGATGTCATTCTGCCCATCATGCCTGTTCTAGCTCTTTGATAGGACTATTCCTCAGTTCCGCTGCACTATTTAGATTAATTTTAGTTTTGGTTTAAAAGATATAGAGTGGAAACAGGCCCTTCGGCCCACCGAGTCCACGCTGACCAAAGATCACCTGTACTACACACCGGGGACAATTTACTAAAGACAATTAACCTACAAACCTGGAATGTGGGAGGAAATTGGAGCACCCAGAGAAAACCCATGTGGTCACAGGGAGAACGTACAAACTCCATACGGACAGCACCCCTAGTCGGGATCTCTGGCGCTGTATGGCAGCAACTCTACTGCTGCACCACTGTGCCACCTATTCTTGCCCGATTGATCTGCAAATTTTCTTTACAACTTTTCAATTATTCGGTCACATCCTTTCTGGAAGTCACACAGGATCTGCTCCTGACTGTCAGATGGTGCATTCTGGATCATATAACTCATTGCCTAAAACAAAACGTTCTCCACATCTCGCACTTGGCTCCACTGTAAATTATCCTAAATCTGTGCCACTCTGTTTATTGAAACTCATTTCAACTGCTTTCGTTTTAGAGATACAGTGTGGAAACAGGCTATATCGGCCCACCAGGTCCACACTGACAATCTGTTGAAAAATATATTTACCCTGTCAAAATCATCCATAGTTTCGTATACCTCCGGCACACTGATGCAGCTGGTAGAACTGCTGCTTCACAACACCAGAGACCTGGGATCATCGAAACATAGAAACATAGAAAATAGGTGCAGGAGTAGGCTGTTCGGCCCTTCGAGCCAGCGCCGCCCTTCAATATGTCATGGCTGATCATCCAAAATCAGTACCCCATTCCGGCTTATCCCCCATATCCCTTGATTCCCTTAGCCCTAAGTGCTAAATTTAACTCTCTCTTGATCATGACCTCAAGTCCTTGGTGTGGAGTTTGCATTGTATTTATGTATAGTACTAGGGTTGCAGAATGGTGAAGCAGTAGAATTGCTGCCTTTCAGCACCAAGGTTTGATCCTGACCTCAGGTTCGGTGACTGTGTATAGTTTACCATGTTCTCCCTGTGTTCGCGTGGGTTTCCTCCAGGTGCTCCGGTTTCCTCCCACATCCCAAAGGCATGTGTGTTTGCAGGTTAATTGGCCTCTGTATACTATCCCTAGTGTATAGGGAGTGGATGAGAAAGCAGGATAATTTTGAACTAGTGTGAACAGTTTATCGGTGGTCGGCATGAACTCAGTTTCAGTTTCAGTTTAGTTTATTGTCACATGTTCCAAGGTACAGTGAAAAGCTTTTGTGCATGCTAACCAGTCAGCAGAAAGACAATACATGATTACAATCGAGCCATTTACTGTGTATAGATACTTGACAAGGGAATAATGTTTAGTGCAAGGTAAAGCCAGCAAAGTCCAATCAAGGAGTCCGAGGGTCACCAAAGAGCTATAGTTCAGCACTGTTAGGATGATTCAGTTGCCTGATAACAGCTGGGAAGAAACTGTCCCTGAATCTGGTGGTGTGCGTTTTCACACTTCTATACCTTTTGCCCAATGGGAGAGGGGAGAACAGAGAGTGGCCAGGGTGTGATTCATCCTTGATTATGCTGCTGGTCTTGCCGAGGCAGCGTGAGGTATAAATGGAGTGAATAGAAGGGAGGTTGGTTTGTGTGATGGTCTGGGCTGCGTCCACAATTCGTTGCAATTTCTTGCGGTCTTGGATGGAGCTGTTTCCAAACCAAGCTGTGATGCATCCTGATAGCTTTCTGTAATACATCTGTAGAAGTTGGTGAGAGTTGTAGGGGACATGCTGAACTTCCTAAGCATTCTAAGAAGCCAAAGGGCCTGTTTCCATGCTGGATCTCTACATTAAACCTCAGTTCAATCTCCCATTAACCTTCTCCACCTCGGCAAAGAATCCCTGTGTAGAGAATTAATGGTAGTTCACCAGCTGAGACCTAGCTGGCGATTTAAACTGGGGATGATCTTGATCATAGCAGGTAAACAATAAAGTTGTATTTGCATGATTTGTTTTAGTTCTACAGAAAGTGGAACTCATTTATTGACCTTTTATACAGGTTGTAGTTTTAGGCCGTAGAAAACATTTTATTGGGATGCATCAGAGCATGGTTTGAAGACAGCTCCATCCAAGGCCACAAGAAATTGCAGAAAGTTATAGACGCAGCCCAGACCATCACGCAAACCAACCTACCTTCCATTGACTCCATCTACACTTCACGCTGCCTCGGCAAAGCCACTAGCATAATCAAAGATGAGACTCATCCCGGTCACTCCCTCCTCTCCTCTCCCATCGGGCAAGAGGTACAGAAGTATGAAAATGCACACCTCCAGAATCAGGCTCAGTTTCTTCCCAGCTGTTATCAGGCAACTGAACCATCCTATCATCAACTAGAGAGCAATCCTGAACTACTATCTACCTCATTCTAGATAATTTCTAGACTATCTCTAATGGTACCTTACTCGACTTTATCTTGCGCTAAACATTACAATCAAGCCATCCACTGTGTACAGATACATGATAAAGGGAATCATGTTGTTTTTTTACGCTGGCTGGTTAGCACGCAACAAAAGCTTTTCACTGTACCTTGGTACACAGGACAATAAACTGAACTAAATTAAACTAGGAATGCATAAATACTCTTCTGATTTTACATTGCATCTAAAATATGAACTTTACCTCATGCAAGGTTATTTGTCGAGGGCCTATGTAATTTACTTTTTAATTAATTGCATTTGCAAACAAATAATTGTTGTTAGCACAGTGGAGCAGCAATAGAGTTGCTGCCTTACAGCGCCCGAAGCCCGGGTTCGATCCTGAATACGGGTGCTGTCTGTACTGTGTTTGTACGTTCTGCATGTGACCAGGTGGGTTTTCTCCGGTTGTTCCAGTTTCCTCCCACACCCCAAAGATGTGCGGGTTTGTAGTTTAATTGGCTTTGGTAAAAAATTGTAAATTGTCCCTAGTGTGTAGATAGTATTAGTGTACGGGGTTATTGCTGGTTGGCGCGGACTCTGTGGGACGAAGGGCCTGTTTCCATGCTGTATCTCCAAAGTCTAAAGTCCAAAAGTCTAAAGTCTCAAAAGAGCAGAAATAAAACGAGTAGATGCACAAAGGAGAAATAATTGGTGGAATGCTCCACCCCTGGCCGACATCAAGAAGACTTTGTTCAATGGCAAAGAAGAACAACGGGAAAAAAATATTGCAATAGAGACAAATTATATTATCCTTCGAAGCAAAATCTTAAGAAGGTCAGAATGTGTGTGGAGATAGAAACAAAATTAACATTTCAGGTCAATCTTCTTCTTCTTGTGAATGAAACATAAACCAAAGGAATAGTTAGATCTCAAGCCGGGTTGTTATCTCTGCGTCAATGTCTGCCAGGCCCTGAGCTCCATTTGGTGGGTGGTAGAGCGGGCACCCAGAGATGACATGGTTGGCTGTCTGTTGTTCTGCTCCGCATTCACAGGCTGGGCTCTGGCGGAGTCCCCATCTCCACATACTGGCATTGAAACGCCCAACTCCAGTACGAAATCTGTTGAGCTTCACCCATGCTCCTCTGGGGAGGTCAGACCCTGGACAGCTTTTATCTGGTGAAGAGATGTAACTGTGTAATGGAGATGAGGTTGCCTTCCACTCCTGTGACCACTTGATGGCTATCCAGTGTGCTTTTGTCTCAGTTGGCTGGATGTTTGCTAGGAGTTGCTTTCCATGTGGAGCAAAGGGGTGATGGGACTTCAGTCGGGGTGGCCTCTGCTCTCTGCTGATAGCCTGATGGAGGAGGTGATCTGGGTCCATGGCACGACGAGATAGTGCCAGAGTTGCTGCTTGCCTTCGGTTTCCTGCAGGCGGAATGCCTGCAAGTATAGGGAGCTGCTCGACTGGAGTAGGTTGAAGGCACCCAGTGATGGTTCGCAACGTGATGGTTCAGGCTCGTGTCTACCAGGCTAGTATGTCTGCTTCTACTCCATACAGGTGCGCAGTACTCAGTTGGAGCATACACAAGCTAAAGTAGAGGTCAATGATCCCACACCAAGTTGTGAAGAAAGATGGTTCAACTGAGGCTCCATCTCTCCCTCTCTCCCTCTCTCCCCCTCCCCCTCCCTCTCCCTCTCTCTCTCTCTCCCTCTATCTTCATTCTCTCTTTCTCTTCTCCCTACTTTCTATCTATCTCTCTTTTTTTGCTCTTTCTCACTCTTTCTTTCTCCCTCTTCACTCTCGTTCCCTCTGTCTTTCTCCCTTTCTCTCTTGCTCTTTCTCACTCTGTCTCACTCTATCTTTCTCTCTTTTTTCTTTCTCTCGACATTTATTTCTCTCTCTCTCTCTCTCTCTCTCTCTCTCTCTCTCTCTCTCTCTCCCCCCTCTCTCCCTTTCTCTCTTTCCCTCTCCTGCTCTCTCTCTCTATCCCTGATCTGCCAAGTGAATAAACTGATGTGTGAACAGCTTAAAGGGCCTGTCCCATGAGCATGCGACTGCATGCGGCGAGCGCGACCTAACGCGGTCCCACTTCGATCGCCGGAGCCGTATGGAGTTGTGCGGAGCTGGTCCCGACATCGCGCGGGGCTCCGAAAAACTGACACTGTTCAAAAATTCAGCGCGGCAACGGCCTGCCGGCCCACAGCCGCCTCGACGCCGTACGCCCCGCCTCGACGGGCGTGCACAGTGTCTCGACGCCGTACGCAGCGTCTTGACGCCATACGCAGCGTCTTGATGCCGTACGTCACACGCGGACTTCCCGCGGACTTCGCTCGAACTTCACGTCACTCACTCGAACTCCGCGCGGCCCCCGCTTCCGGTTTGGTCGCGCTTGCTGCAGCAGTCGCATGCTCGTGGGACAGGCCCTTAACGACATAGCCCAAGGAAGATAAAGAATGGCACATTTTTCAATTCCAATGGAGAGCTTTTGATAGTCACGAGGATGCTATCTGGCTAGCATGATCACTTTTAACATCATTGGCTGTTATTTCTTCTGTTGGATATGAGGAGAAAGAAACAGTGTCAATGATATGGTGATTTAATCTGCAGCAAAGTGTGACAGCACCCAGTAAATGCAATGGGCAGAAGCCATTTACTACTTAAGGGTAGTTTGTTGCTGGATGGTAATGATGCTGAATGACTGAATTTAGGCTGCATGTCGAAAGCTGATGTGGTTTTGAATTGTATGTGCTATCAATCCAATTATCGGCCGTGTCTTTTTGTTTAGTTTAAGATACAGCAAGGAAACAGGCCCTTCCTTCCACTGAGTCCGTGCCGACCAGCTATCCCTGTACACTAACACTATCCTACACACTAGAGACAATTTTTACAATATTTACTGAAGCCAATTAACCTTCAAACTGTACGTCCTTGGGTAAACCGGAGCACCCGGAGAAAACCTACATGGTATTGGGGGGAACATACACACCCAGATCGAACCCGGGTCTCTAGTGCTATAAGGCAGCAACTCTACCGCTGTGCCACCATGCCATCCCCTTTGTACAGTTTTAGAGTGAGTCACCAAACGTTCAAGAACAGGTCAAGCAACGATCGTTAAAGAATAATTGAGTTTAGTTTAAAGATACAGCTTGGAAACAGGGCCTTCAGCCCACCAAGTCCATGCCGACCAATAATCACCCGTTCTATATCATCCCATAACATAGATTCAATTCCCGACACACCAGGGGCAAATTTACAGAGACCAATTAACCTACAAACCTGCACATCATTGGCTCACTGAGTCCGCACTGACCATCCGTTCACACTAGTGCCATCCTACACACGAGGAACAATTTACAGAAGTTACAAACCTGGAATGTGGGAGGAAACCGGAGCACCTGGAGAAAACCCACGTGGTTACAGGGAGAACGTACAAACTCTGTACTGACAGCACCCGTAGTCGGGATTGAACCTGGGTCTCTGGTGCTGTGAGACAGCAAGTCAACCACTGTGCTACTGTGCCACCCAAAGACTTGGCAAGAAAATTAATCAAATGACACAGGATTGCCCAATGTCTTATTCGTTAGCAGGCCAAATACCCAACCTGACTCCCAAATACCCAACCTGACTCCCATGACAACCTGACTCGGGTCGCAGTCAGAGAGTCAGAGTGGGCCATCACACATCTACGGCCCTCAGCCTCAGTACCGGCTCTCCACAGGGCTGCGTGCTGAGCCCCCTGCTTTACACCATCTACACATATGACTGCACCCCCGCCCACCACAGTAACACCATTGTCAAATTCGCGGTGGTGGGGCTCATCTCTGGGGGGGATGAGTACGCCTACAGGGATGAGGTGGAGCAGCTGACAGGGTGGTGTGGAGAAAATAACCTGCTCCTCAACACCTCAAAGACCAAGGAGCTCATAATAGACTACAGAAAGAAGAAAATGGACATTACACCACTAGTCATCGATGGGGACTGTGTGGAGAGGGTGGCGGATTTCCGCTTCCTGGGAATCCACATTGAGGAGGACCTGACTTGGAGCGTGAACACCTCTGTGCTGCTGAAAAAGGTCCAGCAGAGACTGTACTTCCTGAGGGTGCTCAGGAAGAACAACATCACCCAGAGACTGCTGCTATCCTTTTATCGGTGCTCAATAGAGAGCATCTTAACATACTGTGTATGCGTGTGGTACACCAGCTGCACAGCGGCTAAGAGGAAAGCGCTCCAGAGGGCTATTGACAACGCCCAGAAGATTATCGGCTGCCCTCTCCTCACCTTGGAGGACCTACACAGTTCCAACTGTCTCAAAAAATCCCAGAAGATCATAAAGGACATTTTCCACCCCGGTCACTCCCTGTTTGAACTGCTGCCATCAGGCAGACGGTACAGATCAATGAGGACAAGGACAAACAGACTCAAAAACAGTTTTTATCCCACAGCAATAACTACACTTAATGTAGCCACCAAATGAGTGCAGGTGTGCTACACACCAAAGGGACTGTGAAATCGACAGAAGAATGTGTGTTTTTTTCATGTTATTTATTTTAGTTGTTTATCTCAGACTTTTGCTCTTAGAAAATGTGTGAATGGTGCATTGACTGGTTGGCATATCTAATTTCGTTGTACATGTTTACATGTTATAATGACAATAAAGTATTCATCATTTATCTTGTGAAACATTTTAGTCAAGGTTTTCCCATGATGAGCTTCATTTAATTATTTATTCAATGTGGAATGCTCTCAACCCGACCAATTAATTCAAAATTCATTCATCATGTCTTCCAGATCTATTTAGCCAAACAGTGCAGAAGTATGGAAAACTAGATATATTGTGCAATAATGCTGGAATAAATAATGAGAATATCTGGGAAAAGACTATCTCTGTCAATCTGGTAGGTTTTGTGCATTGAAATGTTGATTATTTACCAAGCCTTCTTTAATGATCCAGAAACTGCTCCTTATAAGCTGAAGAAAATGGATGTTTCTGGTCAATACTGTCCTTTGTATTGTTAACCTCTGTGGCTGTGCATCCACACTGCCGTTCCTATGCTGTTCCAGTTAGACCCTGGGTTGAGTACTGATTCAGACAGTCTCTCAGAATTAGTGTGACTTGTTTCGACTCCAGTTCCCTGTGTTCTGAAGTGGCAGAATAATCCCAGTCACGATCGCTGATCTTTGCTACAGGTGGGACAGCTGGATGTTTTATAGAATAGGAGAACGGCTTGTTTAGGACAGACACAAAATGCTGGAGTAACTCAGCAGGTCAGGCCGCAGATCTGGCGAAAAAGAATAGGTGACGTGATGGGCCGAATGGCCTAATTCTGCTCCTATCACTTATGAGTTTATGAGTTTATGGTCACAGGGAGAAGGTGCAGCCTCCACACAGACAGCACTAGAGTTTGGGATTGAACCCAGGTCTCTGGCGCTATGAGGCAGTGACTCCACAGTGCCCTCTGACTCATTGTCTGTCTCTAACTCATTTGATTAGTGTTTGGCCTCAATGCACTTTCCTTTACTCACTTCTGCTCTATTATTCAGGTGGCGTTGATACAAGCAAACTATCTGGCTTTGGAACACATGAGGTGTGATCGTGGAGGGCAGGGTGGCAGTATTGTCAACGTGGCCTCCATGTCAAGTAAGAAGTGAAGAACGTTACAGTCATCCAAATGTTTAAACAGAAATAATTAACATTTTTTCCGTTGAGGGAAATTAAAAGAATGCCTATTCTACACAGATGATTTTGTTGTCCTTGGAGTTAAGTAGTAGGATTAATAGATTGGTGCGACATCAAGAATGATTTTAGAACATTGAACATAGAACAGAACAGCACATGAACAGGCCCACTGGCCCACAATGTCTGTGCCAAACATGATGCTAAGTTAAAGAAGGAACTGCAGATGCTGGAAAATCGAAGGTACACAAAAATGCTGGAGAAACTCAGCGGGTGCAGCAGCATCTATGGAGCGAAGGAAATAGGTAACGTTTCGGGCCGAAACGTTACCTATTTCCTTCGCTCCATAGATGCTGCTGCACCCGCTGAGTTTCTCCAGCATTTTTGTGTACCTATGATGCTAAGTTAAACTAATCTCCTCTGCCTGCACATGATCCATATCCCTCCAATCCCTGCATATCCACATGCCTATCTAAAATCATCTTAAATGCCACAAAATCTCCGATACAATCATATAGGATGGCGGCAGAGTGGCGCTGTGGTGGAGTCGCTGCCTCACAGCGCCAGAGACCCGGCTTCAATCCTGACTACAGGTGCTGTCTGTATGGTGTGTACGTTCCACCCTGTGACCCAGTGGGGGGTTTTCCGGGTGCTCTCGTTTCCTCTCACACTCCAAAGACGTACAGATTTGTAGGTTAATCAGCTTCTGTCAATTGTAAATTGTCTCTAGTCTGTTGGATAGTGCGGGGTGATTGCTGGTCGGTGCGGGCTCTGTGGACCGAAGGGCCTGTTTCTGCACTGTATCTCTAAAAAGGCAGCATTTTCAGATCATATTACATAGCACTAGCATTGCAGGCACATACGAAGAAGACATTCATCCCCAGGAGAATTTCTGCAGGTTGTGTCTTGTCCAATAATAAAAACATGGAATTTTCCCAGTGTTCTGTATTGACACGCTTTTGTTTAAACTACTGGCCGGTGAAAAGATTGGAGAGCTGATAGCCATTCCACAAAGCCGATAATAATCTGTACAGGAAAATATTTTTCCTGCTACTCAGAAACAATGTTGAAATAAATCCTGGCGTTTATTGAAAAGGTTCAAATTCACGACATATTTATTTGAAGGAGACTTGGGTCAGATGCAGGCAGCTGGATCGTGTGGATCAAGCAGGAGTATTAAGGAGGCAGGGTTACACTTAAGAAGGGAATATGAAGAACAAAAAGGGAGCATGAGATTGATTTGGCAGAGAAGATAAAGGAGAACTCAAAGAGATGTTATAAGTATATTGAGGGGGAAAATGTAACATGGAAGAGAATAGCCCCCCAAAGACCAAAATGGATGTCTACTTGTGGAGCTGCAGGAGATGGGCAAGGACCTTTGTTGTTACCCTGGAAAGGATATGAAGACAAGAAAACTCAGGGAAGTTAAAGGCAATCACTTGGGGACAGTCCACATTACATTAAAAGAGGTGTTAGGGATCTTATAATATATGAAGGTAGATAAAACTCTGTGGCCTAATCTGGTCCTCTATCACACAACAAAAAAGCTTTTCACTCTATCTCAGTACACATAACAGCAAACTAAATTAAACTATCAAAAAGGTATATCCAAGAACACTGTGGAAAGCCGGAGAAGAAATTGCAGGAATCCTGACTGAAATATATGCATTATCATTAGCTAAGAGCGAAGTACTAGAAGACTGTTGGGAGACTAAGTTTGTGTCTCTTTTTAAGAAGGGCTGTGGAGGTCCTACTGCCGTTGTACAGGGTCCTGGTGAGACCATGCCTGGAGCATTGTGTGCAATTTTGGTCTCCTAATTTGAGGAAGGACATTATTGCTATTGATGGAATGCAGCATAGGTTCACAAGGTTCATTCCCGGGATGGCAGGACCGACATATGATGAAAGAATGGATTGACCGGGCTTATATTTAGTGGAATTTAGGATGAGAGGGGATCTTGTAGAAACATATAGAATTTTTAAGGGATTGGACAGACTAGATGCAGGAAAAATGTTCCCGATGTTGGGGGAGTCCAGAACCAGGGGTCACAGTTTAAGAATAAGGGGGGGCCATTTAGGACTGAGATGAGGAAAAAAAATGTCACCCAGAGAGTTATGAATCTGTGGAATTCTCTGCCACAGAAGGCAATGGAGGCCATTTCACTGGATGTTTTCAAGAGAGAGTTAGATTTAGCTCTTAGGGCTAACGGAATCAAGGAATATCGGGAGAAAGCAGGAATGGGGAATTGATTTTGGATGATCAGCCATGATCATATTGAATGGTGGTGCTGGCTCGAAGGGTCGAATGGCCTACTCCTGCACCTATTTTCTACGTTTCTATGTAAAAAGCTGGAAACTATGGAACAGTAAGTCTAACATCTGTGGTATAGTTTCTGAAAGGGGCTCCGAGGAATAAGATATATATGCATTTGGAAATGACACAAGTTGATTAGGGATAGTCAGTACGGCTTTGTGCGTGGGGGATCATGCCTCAGTGAATTTGATCGTTTTTGAAAAAGTAACCAAGAAGGCCAATGAGGGCAGGGTAGTAGATGTAGTCAGTATGGACTTCATCAACGCCTAAATAGGCAAAGCAAATCAAACCATATGGTGGGCCAACCTTCATCAACCCCGGCATTGTGAGTAGAATTTGAGATGTTACAGTTGTACGAGAATTTAGTCCGGACACACTTGGAGTACTGCGTCGGTTTTGGTCATCCTGTTGTAGGAAAAACGGCATTAAGCCTGAGAGAGTGCAGAAAGGATTTAAGACTATGTTGCCAGGACTTGAGGGACTGAGCTATCGAGAAATGTTGAGCAGGTAGCTCTTTATTCCTTGGAGCATCTGAAGCGACCTGAAAGAGGGGTATAAACTCATGAGGTCAATAGAAAATGCACAGACATTTTCCAAAGGGTTGGTAAATCAATAATTACAGGGCATAGATTTAAGGTGAGAGGGGAAATATTTAATCTGCACCTGAGGGACAACCTTTTCACACAAAGGGTAATGGGTTCATGGCAGAAGAAGTAGTGGAGGCAGGTACAATATCAACATTTGAAAAATAATTTGGACAAGAACATGGATAGCAATGATTTTGAGGGATATGGTTCAAATGCGAGCAAATGGGACTAGCTTAGAAGGGCATGTTGGTCAGCATGGATAAGTTGGTTGAAGGGCCTGTTTCCATACTGCATGGCTCCATGTCTCCATGACTAACAGAGGAAAACAGTCAATGTATTTTCAGGCTCTGCCTTTGTGGAAGAGTGTCATGACAATGTACACTGTGCAGTTGAGCAAAGAACAGTTGTCTGATTTGTTTGCATTGCTTTTCCCACATTACATTTGGGTGTTCTACCTTAGCTCCATTTATTATATGTTGCCAGCTTTTGGAGGGGCATTCTCACCAGCCCTTCAGGCAACGGGGCAAAGGTTTGTCCTCGCACAAGCCATAATCTTACACTTATTCAGATGATCATTGTTTGGGGGGGGGGGGGGGGGGGAGGGTGGATGTGGTGCAATGTCTACCTTGACATTCACCTATCCAACCCCCACCCCTCCCTGCCCCAACTCTCCTTGCACACAGCCCTGAACCGTTTAAAGGATATTTGTATTTTTCAGCCATGTAAGTTCTGTTACTCGACCTTCCGGCCTCAATACTTCACGTTCCATGCAGAGCAAGGATAGCTTACCCTTTTTCCTCAACCTCACCAGCCTCCATGTTCTACAGAGCAAACTCAGTGACTTGCAGCAACCTCAATGCGGTGCCACCACCAGACACATCTTCGAAAAAAGGAGCTGCAGATGCTGGTTCACAAAGTAAGCCACAAAGCGCTGGAATAACTCAGCGGATCAGGCAGCATCTCAGGAGAACATAGATAGGCGACATTTTGGATCAGGGTTTACGGTCCAACCCTATCCATGTTCTGCATGGATTGAAACCGACCCGCTGAGTTGTTCCAGCTCTTTGTGCTTTCACCGGATACATCTTCCCACCACTTCCCTTTCTGCCTTGCATCCTAGAATCCTAGGTTCATTGTCCCATTTCCATCATAGCCCACCAACTCTTACATCGAACATAGAACAGTAAAGCACAGGATGGGACCATTCAGCCCACAAGATTTGTGCGGAATATGACACCAAGTTAAATTGATCTCATCTACCTATACATGATCCATATCCCTCTGTGTAAGGAAGAGCTGCAGATGCTGGTTTAAATCGAAAGTAAACACTAAATGCTGGAGTAACTCAGTGGGTGATGCAGCATCTCAGGAGAGAAGGAATGGGTGACGTTTCGGGTCGAGACCCTTCTTCAGACTGATGTCGGGGGAGGTGACGGAACAAAGATAGAAGACAGTAAGACTAATGGGAGAACTGGAATGGGGAAGGGGATGGAGAGAGAAAGCAAGGGCTATCTGAAGTTAGAGAAGTCGATGTTCATACCGCTGGGGTGTAAACTACCCTCTATTCCTTGCACTTCCATGTGCCTGTCTAAAAGCCTCTTAAATGCCACTATCGTATCTGCCTCCACCACCTCCCTGGCAATGCGTTCCAGGCCCCCATCACTCTCTGTGTAAAAAACTTAAACTTGAGTAAACTTGATATGCATATCTGGACCTGACTAGGGGTTTCCAAAGCAAGAGGACTAACATTTAAGGTGAGACGAAAGAGTTTTTAAGGGGGGTTAAGGGTATGTTTTCTTGTACAGAGAGTGATTAATATCTGGAATGCACTCCCGGAGGAGATGATGGAATTAGATATAATTACTGCATTTAAGAGGTGTTTAGACAAGCATTTAAATAGGCAAGACATAAAAGGATACCCCACTAATATAGATTGGTCCCAGTCCCAGATGACAGCACAGTGGATGGTGAGACTACACCGGAAATAAAAACGGCAGCAAAACTGCAGAAATTCTGGAGCCAAAGCAGAAATTGTAATCATGTATAGTCTTTTCGCTGACTGGATAGCACGCAACAAAAAAGCTTTCCAATGTACCTCAGTGACAATAATAAATTAAACTAAACTGAACTAAACAAAGGTAAACTAGACTAAACTAATCTAACTTAACTAAGCTAAAATAAAATACTGGAAACATTCAGCAAGTCAGACAGCATCTGATGAAGTGTCTTTCACCTGAAACGTTAACTCTATGTCCTTCTCTCTCCACAGATGCTTCCTGACCAGCACTTTCTATTTTTTGGACACTGAAAGAAGGAGCTTTGTAACTTACGATGCATTTTTGCTTTGACATTCAGGTTTCCAACCAGCAGCCCATGCTCCTGTGTACACGGCTACCAAACACGGAGTGCTTGGTTTCACACGGTCACTTGCGGTGAGTATTGACAATCATTACACCCGATATTACCCCTGCCAGCCATTATCTGGTCTGGTGCTGGACCAGTAGCAGTGATAGTATGGAATCAACAATTAGACAGGGTCATTTAGTACACAAGAAACTGCAGATGCTGGAATATTGAGCAAAACCAAAGTGCTGGAGTACAGTGCGGAAGTGCATTTCACCCCCCTCCCCCCCCCCCCACCCACCCTCTCTTCCCCCTCCCCCTCCCCCTCCCCCGCCCTCGTCATTCTCCTCGTTCCACTGTTTGCTTCCTTGTATCCCTGTCGTTAGCACACCTTCCCCAGCCAACAATGGGCCATTGTGGACTCCACCCTTCCTGAAGCAATCTGTTGCTGACCCTGATTTTGTTCTGGCCTTCTCTATCTTTCAGTCCGAAGAAGGGTTCCATCACCTAATTCCTTTTCTCCGGAGATGCTGCCTGACCCATTGAGTTACTCCAGCGTTTTATATCTATTGCTGGAGTAACTCAGAGGGTTAGGCAACATCTGTGGGGGAACGGACGGGCGATGTTTCAGGTCAGGACCCTTCTTCAGACTGACCCGCTGAGTTCCTTCAGCACTTTGTGTTTTAGAATCAATCAGATGACCAGTTTATAAGGGTTCCAATGCTCTTTACAAGCCAGCTACCTCTTTAAAAAAAACTCAGCCTTTCCTGGTGGCACAAGCGACTGCAGATGTTGGAAATTGTTTACTAAATGAAATGAGAGCAACTGGAGTATCTCAGAGGGCCAGGTAGCATCTATGGAGGGAAATAGACAGTGGATGTTTCGAGTCACAATCCTTCAACTAGATTAGGGTCTAGGGTCTAGAACCAGTCTAGAACTAGGGTCAAGAACCAGTCTAGATGAAATAGTGTGGAATAAAGGAATTGCAGATGCTGGTTTAAAAAAATAAATAAAGTACTGGGGTAACTCAGCGGGTCAGGCTGCATCCCTGGAGAACCTGAATAGGTGACCTTTCTTCAGACTGAAGACTTATAGTGGTGTTTAAGAGGCTTTTGGATAAGCACATGGAAGTGCAGGGAATAGAGGGATCATGTACAAGCAGATGAGATCAGTTTAACTTGGCATCATGTTCGATACAAACATTGTGGGCCAAGGGGCCCGTTCCTGTGCTGTACTGTTTTATGTTCTATATCATCTATCTACATTCTCCAGAGATGCTGCCTGGTCTATTGAGTTACTCCAGCACTTTGTGTCTTTTTCTTCAGTCTAGAATAGATAAAACATCACTTTACATGGAAGGTAGACAAAAATGCTGGAGAAACTCAGCGAGTGAGGCAGCATCTATGGAGCGAAGGAAATAGGCAACGTTTCGGGTCAAGACCCTTCTTCAGGCTGAATTTGGACAACCTTGGATTATTTGCTCTGCAGCGTTGGAGGATGAGGGGAGACCTAACAGAAATATATTAAATCTCTGCCTCAGAAGGTGGTGGAGGCCGGTTCTCTGGATACTTTCAAGAGAGAGCTAGATACGGATCTCAAAGATAGCAGAATCAGGGGATATGGGGAGAAGGCAGGAACGGGGTACTGATTGGGGATGATCAGCCATGATCATATTGAATGGCGGTGCTGGCTCGTAGGGCCGAATGGCCTACTCCTGCACCTATTGTCTATTGTCTGTTGTCTATTGTCTATTAAAATATGAAAGGCACAGATGGGGCAGACGGTCAGAATCTTTTTCCCAGGGTGGAAATGTCAAAGCTTAAAGGTGAGAGAGGCAAAGTTTAATGGAGATGTGCGGGGCAAGATTTTTATGCAGGGAGCAGTGGGTGCCAGGAATACACTGCGGGGTGTGGTGGTAGAGACAGAAACAATAATGATGTTTAAGAGGCTTTTAGATAGCTACTTAGGGAACGGAGGGATATGGGTCACGCAGGCGGAGCATCATGTTCAGCACGGACAGGATGGGCTGAAGGGCCTGTCCCTCTACTGTATTCTTCTATGTTCTGTGTATATTCCAGGTGCTGCCTGACCAGCTGAATGTTTCCAGCCTTTTCTGTTTGCATTTGTTACTAACGTGTTGAGTTGTGAATTTAACAGCTGGTCACATTCCAGGAGAAATTCCAACTGCATCCTGTTTGCAGTTAGTACGGGCAATTGGACCAACATTTTCTCTTCACTCACTGTCTGACTGAAAAGTTATTTACCAAGACTCTTGGTTTCCTATGGCATACTGAGAGAAAACTTTAGTCGAGAGTCCATTTTGGTTTGCCAGGAGCTAAGAAAGAGGAAAGGTTAAATAGGAACTTGAGGGGTAATTTTTTTAGAGGGCGGTGGGTATATGGAATGAACTGCCTGAGGAGGTAGTTGAGGCAGGTACTATAACAGTATTTAAAGGACACTTGGAAAGGTTTAGAGGGATTTGGACCAAATGCGGGGAAATGGGACAAGCTTAGATGGGACATCTTGGTCAGCATGGACGAGTTGGGCCGAAGGGTCTGTTTCTGTGCTGTATGGTTGTGACTACGACTCTATGGACACACTTGTTGAAGGCTGACTACAACCCTGACGCAAGGATATCGATTGTAGCTGCAGCAGTCATAACCATCTGTGGCCATGATTTGAGGACTAAGCAAGGATCATAGGAGGAGCACCCTCACACAGCTGGTTGAGTCACTACCCTTGAGCTCCAGTGACTTGGGTTCAATCTTGACCTCTAGCACTGTCTCTGTGTGGAGTTTGCACGTTCTCCCTGCAATATCGTGGGCTTCCTCCGAGTGCTCCAGTTTCCAGCTATATTCTCGGGACATGTTGCACAGTGGCAGCATGGTGGCGCTGCTGTAGAGTTGTTGCTTTACAGCGCCAGAGGCCCGGATTCGATCCTGACTACTGGACTACAGGTGCTGTCCGTACGGAGCTTGTACGTTCTCACCATGACCAAGTGAACTTTTCCCGGGTGCTCCGGTTTCCTCCCACATTCCAAAGACGTGCATGTTTGGAAGTTAATTGGCTTTGGTAAAGATTGTAAATTGTCCCCGGTGTGCAGGATAGTGTTCGTTGAGGGGATCGCTGGTCGGCGCGGACTCGGTGGGTCGAAGGGCCTGTTTCCACGCTGTGTCTCTAAATTAAACTAATTCATGACCAATCTTTCTTTCCAATAGGAAGCTTCCAGGTTGGGAAATTATGGGATTCGTATAAATGCCCTGTGTCCTGGATTTGTCAACACAAGTATTCTTGAAACATTAGACCAGGAAGAAATCCTCGGAATGTTTTATCAATTTAAAGACATGGCCAAACATTGGATACATTTATTCGGGGTATTGGAGTAAGTTTGTATGCTTTCTTTCTGATTGATTTTCACCATGAGGACATGGGAAATGGGAGCAGGAGATGTCCACAAAGTCCCTCAAGCCTGTTCCACTGTTCAATTCAATCGCAGTTGGCCCAATGTCACTTATTCCTCGATCCACTCATTGCCCCAAATTGTACTGATCTCAGTCTTACCAGCCAAGCATCAACTGCCTCACAGGACCAGAGACCCAGTGTCAATCATGACCTCGAGAGCTGTCTGGGTGGAGTTTGCACGTTATCCCGGTGGCCGCATGGGTTTCCTCTGTAATATTTGCCCCTAATGTGTAGGGAGCGGAAGAGAATGTGGGTATATTGTGGAACTAGTGTGATAGGTGATCGATGGTCTGTATGGGCATGGTGGGCAGAAGTGCTATTTCCATGCTGTATCTCTAAACTAAACTAAATATCCTAGAATAGAATTGCAGAGAATTACCAGTGGAAATAAGTTCTCAGCATCAACCCCTGTATAATCTTCTCTGATATGTGCTGATTATAATATGATCATTTATAATTGAGATGGACTCCAGTGAATACAGTTTAGTTTAGTTTAATTAAGTTAGTTTAGAGAAACAGCGTGGAAACAGGCCCTTCGGCCACCGAGCCCGTGCCGACCAGGAATCCTCGCACACTGGCACTATCCTACACACACCAGGGACAATTTACAATTTTACAATTTACAATGTTACCAAGCCAATTATACCAAGCCAATACAAACTGCATGTCTTTGGAATGTGGGAAGAAACCAGCGCTCCCAGAGAAAACCCACGCATGTCACGGGGAGAACAGACAAACTCAGTACAGACAGCACCCGTAGTCAGGATCGAACCCGGGTCTCTAGCGCTGTAAGGCTGCAACTCCACCGCTGCACCACGGTACAGTTAAATTGGCATCAGAAATTGTACAGCACAAGTATCATGCCCTTTGGCCCAGTGACGATTGCCAATCAGTAAGCACCCATCTATTCGAATCCCATATTCATCCCACATTTATTCTTCCATATAACTCTCTTCCCCCCCATCACCACCCCCCCCACACCTCGCCCTCCCCCCCCCCCCACTATTCTACCAGTCATTTGCACACTAGGAACAATTGATATTGACCAATTAACCAAACAAGCCACATGTCTTTGGTATGTCAGAGAAATCCGGAGCACTCAGAGTAAACCCACATGGTCACAGGGAGGACATGCAAACTCCATAAAGGCAGCATTGAACCAGGGAACTCTACTAGCTGGGATGTCAGATGTGTATTCATTGTGCTAGTCACAACGGTCTTACAGCAGACATCACAGGCGCCATCATCGACCGCCGCACCGACCTCTTCACTAAAGCTGACGGGACCCCTCCGAATGCTTCCATGGATCTGACCCAGGCCCCAGCCGCGGGCTCCATTTACCCAGGCTCTGTCGACCGCGGGCTCCGACCCATGAGGCTCCGGCCTCAGCTTCTCTGCGGCCTGCCGGGAGGCATCTGCCGTCGAGGCTTTCAGGGCAGCCGGCAGGCCACAGTTAATTTCTCTTTAGACAATTTCCTCTGTTCCCTTGGTTTTCTTGGCTCTTCTAACTTATTCATACAGAAATTAACATTTATCAATGTTGCCTCTGACATTTCTACAGTGAGACCCACCTAATACTGTCTATAATAGTACTTAAGTTTGTTTTATGTCCATAAAGTTAAGCAAAGCAAAATGATTACTTGTGTCCATAAACTTAAAGATTGGCATGTCCCTGGTAAACCGTTGAGTCATGTAACATCCACATGTCCAATTAGTTATATAATTCGTAGAATATTAACAAAACCAAAATTTAAAGGGCAGTACAATGGCGCAGCTGATGAAACTTCTGTGTCACAGCACCTGAGATCCAGGTTTTATCCAGGCCTCGGGTGCTGTCTGTGTGGAGTTTGCATGGAGACCCTGTGCCCTGTGAACATGTTGGTTTCCTCCGGGTGCTCCGGTTTTCTCCCACATCCAAAGACCTGCGGCTTTGTATGAATGAATATAACTTTATTTGTCATTCAGGTATACACATAGACACAGTGCACATTGAACGAAATTTCGTTGCATTGACTCTTCAAAGTAGCAGCAGAATATAACATTTATATCAGGCGATCAGTAAAAGTGCTTAGTGTGTCCATAAAAAGTGCTTCATGTGCATAGTTAAAAAAGGAAAGTATTTAAAAGTGGCAATGTATAAGAAAGTTCTAGCATCGGTTTGATTGTGAGTTCAATAGTCTTATGGCCTGGGGGATGAAGCTGTTGCAGAACCTGGGAGGAGATACCGCTCTTCATGCTGCGGTACCTCCTCCCAGAGTTCAGCAGTGTAAACAGTCCATATTGTGGGTGTGTGGGGGCTCTGGTAATGCCCATAGCTCTTGTCAGACAGCGTTTGTAATCAATGTCCATGATGGAGGGAAGAGAAGTTCCAGTGATTTTTTCCGCTGTCCTCACCACTCTCTGAAGGCACTTCCAGTCCGCAGCTGTACAGCCGCCGCATCACATAGAGATGCAGCTGGTCATGACTGATTCAATGGTGCTTCTGTGGAATGTGGTGAGGATGGGAGGGTGGAGGTGTGATCTTCTCATCCTGCGGAGGAAGTACAAACGCTGCTGTGCCCGTTTTACCAGAGATGTGATGTTAGTAGTCCAAGTTAAGGTATCCGTTATATGCACACCCAGGAACTTGATGCTTTTCACCTGCTCCACTGCTAAGTTGTTGATGCACAGCGGAGTGTGACTTAGCTGATTTTTCTTTCTGAAGTCGACGACAATCTCCTTGGTTTTGTCCACATTTAGGAGAAGGTTGTTCCTGCTGCACCAGCTCACCAGCTGCTCCACCTCCTCTCTGTATGCCTGGTCGTCGTTGTTGCGGATGAGGCCCACTACTGTTGTGTCATCCGCGTATTTGATGATATGGTTAGTAGTGGACCTGGCGACACAGTCATGTGTCATCAATGTGAAGAGCAGCGGACTCAGGACACAGCGCTGAGGGGAGCCGGTGCTCAGTGTGATGACCGAGGAGGTGTTCTTCCCCACCCGCACAGACTGGGGTCTTTCAGAAAGGAAATCCAGGATCCAGTTGCATAGTGTGGTGTTGAATCCTAGGGGTGCCAGTTTGCTCACCAGGTGCTGGGGGGTTATCGTATTGAATGCTGAGCTGGTCAACAAACAGCATCCGCACGTTGGTGTTCTTCTCCTCCAGGTGTTGTAGGCTCAGGTGGACTGCAGAGGAGATAGCATCCTCTGTGGAGCGGTTCGGGCGATAAGCAAACTGGAACGGGTCAAAACTGGAGGGGTAGTTTAGAGACCATGTGCTGCTTAATAAGCCTCTCAAAGCACTTCATTATTATTGGTGTGAGTGCTACGGGGCGGTAATCATTCAGGCAGGTAATTGGCCCTCTGCAAATTGCCCCCAGTATGTAGGGAATGGATGCAAAATTGGGATATCATAGAACTAGTTTGAGCGGGTGATCGCTGGTCAGTGTGAACTCAGTGAGCTGAAGGGCCTGAATCCATGCTATATCTCTAAAACTAAACTAAAGCAAAAATCTGTTGTATTAGACCTGATAACGGCATATCTGTTATCACCCTGTATATGTTGTTTCTGCTACCAATCACTACCATTGTCTGGCCAGCTATTGAGTGCCGGAAGAGAGGTGCCGACCCAAAGCGTCGCCTGTCCATGTTCTCCGGAGGTGCTGCCTGGCCTGTTGAGTTACCCCAACACTTTGTCGCTTTTCTAAACCAGCATCTGCAGTTCCTTGTGCCTACTACCCAAGCGCTTGCGAAGTTCGGAATATCTAAACTTGGAGCTTGGGCTTTTGATGTCCATGTTAAAGAGTGCAGCATGAGGAAGCACAGTTTAAGTTTACCTTACGACATCTATCTTGTCAATGGCTTTATGATGAAGACATGTCTCTAAGTCTAGCTTTGCTTAACTCTTTTTTTCTCAATATCCTGTATTACAGACCTTCGGTCATAGCTGATGCCTTTATACAACTGGTTGAGGATGACAGCTTAAATGGAGCAGCTATGAAGATTACATCGTCCAAAGGCATTCAGTTTGAAAACTTTTAGAACTCCAAGCAGCAGAATATCATTGATCCAATTTACCCATTGGCAATAAATGCCTGCTGGTTTATTGGTTCCAAATGTACATTCCTCGCTACTGCAACCAAACACAGACAAAATGGGGGTTTGATATGAATGAAGAGGCAATTTATCTATTCCAGGCTAAGCCAATCAAGTGTGAGAGAAAGATGCTGTGATTTCATTTTCTTCTGCAAAAAAGATTTACTTCTAATATGTTGCATTTAAGACATCTTACAGCGTTTCAAATCAATGAAATTACAATTATAGCGTAGTATAGACAATTTATACATAGCAACAAAAGAGAAAATGGTGGAGATACTCAGTAGGTCAGTCAGCATCTGTGGAAAGAGAAACAGAGTTAATATTTCAAGTTACTTATTCCATAATTTCCTCAACTTTTGAAATATTCAACGCTCCCATCTTGACTTACCGTTCTAATACAGCTCTTCAACCTGAAGTGTGGATTCTGTTTTTAATTCTATTGAAATACAGCCTGATCTGCTGACCAACAGTTTCTGATTTTGTTTCAGGTTTCCTGTTTTAAAATAGTTTTCAATGTGCGATTTCCCTGCTCTAACTGACTATTGGGGGGTACGGGTGGGGTGCCTAAAGTACAACCCCATCAAAGTGACCATCCCCTTCTTAAATAGTTTACTTTAGTTTAGATAATTTAGTTTAGTTTACAATTTTACCAAGCCAATTAACCTGCAAACCTGTACATCTTTGGAGTTGGGGGGAAACCAAAGCTCCCGGAGGTCACGGTGAGAATGTACAAACTCCATACAGACAGAACAAGTAGTCAGGATTAAACTCGGGTCTCAGGCGCTGTAAGGCAGCAACTCTACCGCTGTGCCACCGTGGTTGGTGGTTAGTGTGGACTCCGTGGGAAGAAGTACCTGTTTCTATTCTTTATCTCTCTATGTCTCTATAAGCTTGCTGTACAGAAAACCTCTCTAATTTAAGTGTTTATTTGGTAACAATACACTCATTCACTGCATACAATGGCTCTCTGTGTCTCTTGGTAACCACTAAGTACTGGTCCTGTCACTTAAATCTTTCATTCGAAGGTGTGGAATTCTATAATTGCCTACTCAATTTCAATTTCAATTTCAATTAAAAAACTTTATTGGCATGATAAAAAAGACATTGTTATATTGCCAAAGTATAAAACATGACATACATATTTAAAATGCATAAGTATAAATACAAGTATACAGTGCATAGATAGATATGTCCCTGTACATAAACTCGCAAGAGGCCTATAGCCCTTTATTGATTGCTACATGTTCTTGCAGCTGTAAGCAGTACAACAGGATAGCAAATTTAGCAATTCAATATTAATTTCTTAGTGTCAGTTAATGTCAATTAGTGTGTGCGTACATATGTACATATTGGTCATTCACCGTCTCTCAGGTTATGGCATGCTGTTACGTATTGTGCACCAAGATATGCCGTATTTCCTTCACCAAGGATTATTCTTAGTTTTGATGTATCAGCTAGTTCTTTAAAATCAGGGGTTGCCTGACTAAGTTTGTCAAAGTATGTTTTCCTTGTTTTGTCAATTTTTTTGCATTTTAGGAGGAAGTGCACCTCTGTTTCAACCTCATCTGTCAAACAGTGGCCGCATATTCTGTTTTCTCTTGGTTGCCAGAATCTCTTCTGTCTTCCTTTTTCAACTGCCAAATAGTGGTCACTTAGCCTGTATTTGGTGAGGGTCTGTCTCTGTTTTATGTCTCTAACAGTTGAGAGATAGTCTGCCAATTTATTTTAGAGCACGGTAACATTCTAATCTGCTTTGGCTTTTGGTTTCTCTATCCCAATGTTCCAAATACGTTTCTTTACATTGTTTGATAATTTGGTTCACTCTAACTGGTGATTGGGGATCAGTATTGATCTGAGGCTGGTCAGGATTTAACTGGATAGGGTTTAACTGGATGGGGGTAGTTAGTCTCGGTACCAACTGACACAGGGAACTCTTTTCTGGGCTCCCCTCTTGTGTTTTAAGGGCTTTAAACTGGAGGGTATCTGGTGGGCTAGATTTAAGGTGATTCCAAAAATTTAGTGCTCTTTTCAGGATATTTATTATCAGTGAGTATCTGCCTAATTCCGCCCTACATACGTTTGTTGGTGTTTTCCTTTGGATGCGGAGGATGTTCCAACAAAATTCCGCATGCAGGGCCTCCGTTGTATGTTTTTCCCATTTACTATAACTATGGTGACTGAGCGGCCCCCATACTTCACTACCATAAAGCGCAATAGGCTGGATTACACTGTCAAATATTTTAAGCCAGATTTTAATTGGAATTTGGATGTTGTAGAATCTTCTTTTCATTGCATACAGAGCTCGTCGAGCTTTCTCTTTTAGTGCATTCACTGCCATATTGAAGCTCCCTGATGCTACAACAGTTAGACCAAGGTAAGTATAGCTCATAGTGTGTTCGCTAATAATACCATTGAGAGTAAATTTGTATTTATCTTCCTGACATCTGGGTCTTTTCTGAAAAATCATGATGTTGGTTTTCTTTAGATTTACTGCCAGGGCCCAATTTTGGCAGTACTCATCAAGTAGGTCCAACTGTTGCTGCAGTCCCTGTTCTGTGGGGGACAGCAGAACCAAGTAATCCGCATAAAACAGGGATTTTACCTCTCCATCCAGAAGACAGAGGCCCGGCGCAGTGCACTGGTCCAGCTTTACTGCCAAATCGTTGATATATACATTAAACAGTGTCGGGCTCAGATTGCAGCCTTGCCGGACGCCTCTTCTCTGGGCGAAGAGATCAGTGCGTTTGTCCCCAATTTTAACGCCACATTTATTATTCAGATACATTGATTTGATAAGGTCATATACCTTTCCTCCTATACCACAACAGAAGAGTTTGTAATAGAGCCCTTAATGCCAAATAGAGTCAAATACTTTCTCAAAGTCAATAAAACAGGCAAATATTTTTCTATTTTTTGCTTGGTGTACATGTTTTTTAATGAGAGTGTGGAGGGTGTAAATGTGGTCAGTGGTACGGTGTTTTGGGAGGAAGCCAATTTGGTTTTTACTGAGAATGTTGTATTTGTTAAGGAAATCCTGCATTCTGTTATTTATGATACTGCAGAATAACATCCCTAGGCAGCTACTGACACAGATGCCGCGATAATTATTTGGGTCTAGTTTGTTTCCACTCTTATAAATGGGTGAAATAAGCCCTTGGCACCAAATATCAGGGAAATAACCTGAACGTAGTATGATGTTGAACAGCCTAAGCACTATGTCCTGCATCTCCGAAGTGCTGTACTTGAGCATTTCATTTTTAATGCTATCTGGACCACAGGCTTTCTTTGAGTGAAGAGATTTTATTTTTAAGGTCAGTTCTTCCAAAGTAATTGGAAAATCAAGGGGGTTTTGATAATCTTTAATTACTATTTCTAGTTTGGAGTTTTTCTTTGATATGAGAATGATTTGAGTTTATTTTATTTATTGGGATGTCTTTATATAGATTTTTGAAATGTGCTCTCCAAATATCACCGTCTTGAATTGGTAATGTTTGTAGTTTTGTTGTGCTCAGGTTATTCCATATATCCCAAAATTGGTTTTGATTTATGGAATTTTCAATTTCTTCAAGTCTTTTGTGAGTGTGATTTTGTCTTTTGTTCCTAATCATGTGTTTATACCTTTTAAGAGTTGTTATACATTTTTATACCTTTTAAGAGCCTACTCTCTGATATTTATTCTGAATTGAGAAGAAAAATAGTTTTAATGTCTCGTTGTACAATTATTAAAAACATGAAGCCTCTAATGACTGAATCTCCTTTTGATTGTAGTCGGGAAAATAATAGTGAAGGCTAATAACTAGTAAATAGGGATGTGGATTGTGCTAATGTAGTGACAGGGAACCGCAGACAAAGCCTAAAAGTAGATAAGGTGATAAGGTCCCGCACGGGAGATAAAGTGATAAGGTCCCGCACGGGAGACTGGTGACTAAAATTAGAGCACATGGTATTGGGGGTAGGGTGTTGACATGGATAGAAAATTGGTTGGAAGACCGGAAGCAAAGACTAGGAGTGAACGGGTCCTTTTCAGAATGGCAGGCAGTGGCGAATGGAGTGCCGCAAGGCTTGGTGTTGAGGCCACAACTATTTACCATATATATTAATGATTTGGAAGAGGGAATTAGGAGCAACACTGGCAGGTTTGCGGATGACACAAAGCTGGGTGGCAGTGTGAACTGTGAAGAGGATGTTAGGAGGTTGCAGGGTGACCTGGACAGGTTGAGTGAGTGGGCAGATGCGTGGCAGATGCAGTATAATATAGATAAATGTGATGTTATCCACTTTGGCGGCAAAAACAAGGGGGCAGATTATTATCTCAATGGGGTTAGGTTAGGTAAGGGGGTGGTACAGCGAGACCTGGGTGTCCTTGTACACCGGTCACTGAAAATTGGCGTGCAGGTACAGCAGGCAGTGAAGAAAGCTAATGTAATGTTGGCCTTCATAACATGAGGAGTTCAGTATAGGAGTAAAGAGGTTCTTCTGCAATTTTATAGGGCTTTGGTGAGACCACATCTGGAGTATTGTGTACAGTTTTGGTCTCCTAATTTGAGGAAGGACATCCTTCTGATTGAGGCAGTGCAGCGTAGGTTCACGAGATTGATCCCTGGGATGGCGGGACTGTCATATGAGGAAAGATTGAAAAGACTAGGCTTGTATTCACTGGAGTTTAGAAGGATGAGGGGGGATCTTATAGAAACATATAAAATTATAAAAAGGACTGGACAAGCTAGATGCAGGAAAAATCACTGGATGGATTTAAGAGAGAGTAAAAGCTCTGTCTCACGGTGTTGCGGTCATCGGCGGTGAAGCGCAGCTTCGCCTGTAGAGGGGACCGCACGGCAACAGCGAGAGCGCCGAGCCTATGCCACGGGAGCGCCGCACGGATGCTGCGTGGGGGCCGAGTGATTTAAGTACGGCTGGTCCCACGAGCTTGCGGTAAGTAAAAAAAAAGGGCGGGCCGACTGCGATGACGTCATTTTGGATCTGCGGGGCTGTGGCGGCGGCCGTGCTGATCGCGGTGCTGTAGCGGTGGCTGTGGCGGCGGCCGTGCCGCACACGTGACTCACTAGCGGCGGCTGTGGCGGCGGATGTGCTGATCGCGGCGCTGTAGCGGTGGCTGTGGCGGCGGCCGTGCCGCACACGTGCCTCACTGGCGGAGGCTGTGGCGGTGCAAGTTCCACGCACGGCGCTCCTGCCACACTGGCGGCGGCTGTGGCGGCGGCCGTGCCGCACTCATGCCTCACTGGCGGAGGCTGTGCGGTAGGGACATATTTTTGAACAGTGTTGGTTTTATTTTAGCACCGTGCGGTGTTGGGAACAACGCTGCACGGCCCCGGAATTGTGCGTTAGACCGAGTGCGCGGCCTATGGCGGCCCAGGAGCGGTAGATTCTTCCTGTTTCGCCGCCAATGACCTCAGACTCGTGAGACAGGCCTTTTAGATAGAACTCTAGGGGCTAGTGGAGTCAAGGGATATGGGGAGAAGGCAGGCATGGGTTATTGATACGGGACGATCAGCCATGATCACAATGAATGGCAGTGCTGGCTCGAAGGGCCGAATGGCCTCCTCCTGCACTATTTTCTATGTTTCTATGTTTCTATGTAGAGACATGGAATGCATCGGTGATGGCACCCAAGTTTCAGGAACTTCATTGATTAATTATGTTATAGCGTACACTCATCATTGTAACAGAAAATTGGATCTACTGCCAACTAAATTAGACTTGTGGATAATCTGTACTCTAAACTTAGTTTGTTACCTAATTAAAGGGCCTGTCCCACCAGCATGCGATTGCATGCATCTAGCGCGACCAAGCGTGGTGGCTTGAGGCGTACGGCCTCGCGGGGCCGGTCCCACTTCCAACCGTGGAGCCGTATGGAGCTCGTCCCGACATCATACTCACCAATCAGCTGGGCAGGAGGCGGGCTGACTGAATTTAGACGTCGCACGGCGTCGGTCGGTTACGTCATCACGCAACGGCACTCCGGGCGGTGACGTCATCGCGCAACGCCACGTGCTAGGCGTAGGCCGTCAAGACGCTGCATATGGCGTCGAGGCGGTGCGTGCGGCGTCGAGGCGGTGCGTGAGGCGTGCGGCCTCCATGTGGCAGCGGGCCGGCAGGCCTTTGCCGCGCGGAATTTTTGAACACTGTCAGTTTTTCGGAGCCCTGCGCGATGTTGGGACCAGCTCGGCACAACTCCATGCGGCTCCGGCAATCGAAGTGGGACCGGTCCCGCGAGGCCGCACGGCTAGCACGACCATGTTAGGTCGCGCTAGCCGCATGCAGTCGCATGCTCGTGGGACAGGCCTTTAAGTCTTTCTAAAACCTCTATTCTGTAATGAAGACCTAGTTTTACTGTTTAGTTTAGAGATACAATGCAAAACCTGGCACTTTGACCTACGAAGTCCGCGCCGACCAGTGATCCCCACACATTAACACTATCCTACACACACTAGGGACAAATTTTCATTTACACCAAGCCAATTAATCTACACACCTGTATGTTTTTGGACTGTGGGATGAAACCGAAGATGTCGGAGAAAACCCACGCAGGTCACGGGAAGAACGTACAAACGTACAGACAAGCACCTGGAGTCAGGTTTGCTGCCTTACATCTGGTGGTGTAAGGCAGCAACACTACTGCTGCAACTCCGTGCCTCCCTGTTAATTACGTTTCTGTGTAATCTTATCAGCTGAGAATGTAAAAGCTGTAGCAAAGTCACTCTCACACGATCAGCTTTGACTGGTCTCCTGGTGCGCACCAGGTTTAATAAATCGTCGTCACTTCAAACACCAACACCACGTGGCCTTTTCATTTTCTCCAACACTGTTTAATTTCCCTTTTATATTAAATCCTAGCTCCACCTCAGCATATCTCATGTTGCTAAAGTTAATGAGAACCTTTTACTCGTTTTCTAGGACCTGGGAGGGGGGTCACTACAAAGACCAACATTTATTGCTCATTAACAATGGCCCTTGAGATGTGGTGAATCGCCTTCCTGAATTGTTGCACTTCTTCGCATCAGGTTGTTGCCTGGGTTAGAGGACATTATCTGTAAGGAGAAACTGGACAGGCTTGGATTGTTTTCTCTGGATGAGCAGAGGCTGAGAGGCAACCTCATAAAAAGCACATAAAATAATGAGGGCCTTAGATAGAGTAGTCAAGGTCTTATTTCCCCATGGTGGAAACGTAAAATACGAGAGAGCATAGGATTAAGTTGAAGAGGGATGTGTGGGACAAGTTTTTAACATAGATTGTACTAGGTGCCTGGCACATGCTGGCAGGGGAGATGGGAGAAGCAGATACAATAGCATTAATTAGGAGACGGACAGACACATTAGCAGCCAGGGAATTAAAGTTACAGGTTACATGTGAGCAGTTGTGCAGTTTAAATTGGCATCATTGTCAGCACAGACATTGTGGGCTGAAAGGCCTCTACCTCTGCTGTTTTATGTTCTACTCCCACAAAGACATTGGAGAGGGAGTTTCAGGCATTAGACTCAAGAACAATCAAGGAACAGTAATATATATTTCCAAGTCAGGAGGTGTGTGGCGTGGAGAGGAACCTTAAAGTGCTGGGTCTTTAAGTGGGTTTGACTTCAAAACATAAAGTCTGAAAAAAGGTCTCCACCCGAAACGTCGCCCATTCTTTCTCTCCAGAGATGCTGCTTGTACTGCTGAGTTACTCCAGCATTTTGTGTCTACCTTCGATTTAAACCAGCACCTGCAGTTCCTTCCTACACTTAAAGTGCTGGTGTATAATTAGTGATAATTTTTCAAAACTCCTTAGATTAGTGATAATTTTTCAAAACTCCTTAGATTCTGGAGTAGTTCCTGAGGATTGGAGGGTAGCAAACGTAACCCCACTTTTTAAGAAGGGAGGGAGAGAGAAAACGGGGAATTACACACCAGTTAGTCTAACATCGGTAGTGGGGAAACTGCTAGAGTCAGTTATTAAAGATGGGATAGCAGCACATTTGGAAAGTGGTGAAATCATTGGACAAAGTCAGCATGGATTTACGAAAGGTAAATCGTGTCTGACGAATCTTATAGAATTTTTCGAGGATGTAACTAGTAGAGTGGATAGGGGAGAACCAGTGGATGTGTTGTATCTGGACTTTCAGAAGGCTTTCGACAAGGTACCACATAAGAGATTAGGATACAAACTTAAATCACACGGTATTGGGGGTTCAGTATTGATGTGGATAGAGAACTGGCTGGCAAACAGGAAGCAAAGAGTAGGAGTAAACGGGTCCTTTTCACAATGGCAGGCAGTGACTAGTGGGGTACCGCAAGGCTCAGTGCTGGGACCCCAGCTATTTACAATTTATATTAATGATCTGGACAAGGGAATTGAAAGCAACATCTCCAAGTTTGCGGATGACACTAAGCTGGGGGGCAGTGTTAGCTGTGAGGAGGATGCTAGGAGACTGCAAGGTGACTTGGATAGGCTAGGTGAATGTGCAAATGTTTGGCAGATGCAGTATAATGTGGATAAATGTGAGGTTATCCACTTTGGTGGCAAAAACGGGAAGGCAGACTATTATCTAAATGGTGGCCGATTAGGAAATGGGGAGATGCAGCGAGACCTGGGTGTCATGGTACACCAGTCATTGAAAGTAGGCATGCAGGTGCAGCAGGCGGTGAAGAAAGCGAATGGTATGTTGGCCTTCATAGCAAGAAGACTTGAGTATAGGAGCAGGGAGGTTCTACTGCAGTTGTACAGGGTCTTGGTGAGACCACACCTGGAGTATTGCGTACAGTTTTGGTCTCCAAATCTGAGGAAGGACATTATAGCCATAGAGGGAGTGCAGAGAAGGTTCACCAGACTGATTCCTGGGATGTCAGGACTTTCATATGAAGAAAGACTGGATAGACTTGGCTTATACTCGCTAGAATTTAGGAGATTGAGAGGGGATCTTATAGAAACGTACAAAATTCTCATGGGGTTGGATAGGCTAGATGCAGGAAGATTGTTTCCGATGTTGGGGAAGTCCAGGACAAGGGGTCACAGCTTAAGGATAAGGGGGAAATCCTTTAAGACCGAGATGAGGAAAAACGTTTTCACACAGAGAGTGGTGAATCTCTGGAACTCTCTGCCACAGAGGGTAGTTGAGGCCAGTTCATTGGCTATATTTAAGAGGGAGTTAGATGTGGCCCTTGTGGCTAAAGGGATCAGGGGGTATGGAGAGAAGGCAGGTACGGGATACTGAGTTGGATGATCAGCCATGATCATATTGAATGGCGGTGCAGGCCTACTGCACCTATTTTCTATGTTTCTATGTTTCTATGTTTCCCCTGGCCTTCTTGGTGGGGTAGTTTGTGGGTTTGGGACGTGCTCTTGGAATAGCCTGAATGAAGAAACAGTACTCTGTTTGGTAGATGGGGTGTCACTAAAGCGACCTATTTCATCCTGAATGTGGTCAAACTTACTGAGAGTTGTTGGACTTGAACTCCTCCAACCGAATTTGAGAGTATTCCATGTTAAGGAATGCTGATTTACACCGAAGATAGATACAAACTGCTGTAGTAGCTCAGCGAGTCAGGCAGCATCTCTGGAGAAAGGGAATAGGTGACGTTTCGGGTTGAGACCCTTCTCAAGACTGAGAGAGAAACTGGAAGTACGAAAAGGTACAAAGAACAAATTTGTTCACTTGTGTGTCAGACGACGTGCAGCTCGCTGTTGGCTTCTGTCGTCGTCCAACATGTTGACAGAATTGGTCGCCTGTCGCTTCACAGAGTACATCGTGTCATCGTTTCTGGGGATCGCCACGAGGAGACTTCTGTTATGATCCCCAAATAGACAATAGACAATAGGTGCAGGAGTAGGCCATTTGGCCCTTCGAGCCAGCATGACCATTCAATGTTATCATGGCTGATCATCCCCAATCAGTACCCCGTTCCTGCCTTCTCCCCATATCCCCTGACTCCGCTATTTTTAAGAGCCCTATCTAGCTCTCTCTTGAAAGCATCCAGAGAACCTGCCTCCACCGCCCTCTGAGGCAGAGAATTCCACAGACTCACCACTCTCTGTGAGAAAAAGTGTTTCCTCGTCTCCGTTCTAAATAGCTTACTCCTTATTCTTAAACTGTGGCCCCTGGTTCTGGACTCCCCCAACATCGGGAACATGTTTCCTGCCTCTAGCGTGTCCAAGCCCTTAACAATCTTATATGTTTCAATGAGATGCCCTCTCATCCTTCTAAACTCCAGAGTGTACAAGCCCAGATGCTCCATTCTCTCAGCATATGACAGTCCCGCCATCCCGGGAATTAGCCTTGTAAACCTACGCTGCACTCCCTCAATAGCAAGAATGTCCTTCCTCAAATTAGGGGACCAAAACTGCACACAATACTCCAGGTGCGGTCTCACTAGGGCTCTGTACAACTGCAGAAGGACCTCTTTGCTCCTATATTCGATTCCTCTTTTTATAAAGGCCAACATGCCATTCACTTTCTTCACTGACTGCTGTACCTGCATGCTTACTTTCATAGACTGATGTACAAATCACGTTGTACTTCCCCTTTTCCCAACTTGACGCCATTTAGATAGTAATCTGCCTTCCTGTTTTTGCTACCAAAGTGGGTAACCTCACATTTATCCGCATTAAACTTCATCTGCCATACGTCTGCCCACTCCCCCAACCTGTCCAAGTCACCCTGCATTCTCATAGCATCCTCCTCACAGTTCACACTGCCACCCAGCTTTGTGTCATCTGCAAATTTGCTAATGTTACTTTGAATCCCTTCATCCAAATCATTGATGTATATTGTAAATAGCTGCGGTCCCAGCACCAAGCCCTGCGCCCCACTAGTCACTGCCTGCCATTCTGAAAGGGACCCGTTAATCCCTACTCTTTGTTTCCTGTCTGCCAACCACTTCTCTATCCATATCAGCACTCTACCCCCAATACCATGTGCCCTAATTTTGCCCACTAATCTCCTATGTGGGACCTTATCAAATGCTTTCTTAAAGTCCAGGTACACTACATCCACTGGCTCTCCCTTGTCCATTTTCCTAGTTACATCTTCAAAAAATTCCAGAAGATTAGTCAAGCATGATTTCCCCTTCGTAAATCCATGCTGACTCAGACCGATCCTGTTACTGCTATCCAAATGTGCGGCTATCTCATCTTTTATAATTGACTCCAGCATCTTCCCCACCACTGATGTCAGGCTAACTGGTCTATAATTCACCGTTTTCGCTCTCCCGCCTTTCTTAAAAAGTGGGATAACATTAGCTACCCTCCAATCCACAGGAACTGATCCTGAGTCTATAGAACATTGGAAAATTATCACCAATGCATCCACGATTTCTAGAGCCACTTCCTTAAGTACCCTGGGATGCAGACCATCAGGCCCTGGGGATTTATCAGCCTTCAGTCCCATCAGTCTATCCAACACCATTTCCTGCCTAATGTGGATTTCCTTCAGGTCCTCTGTCACCCCAGATCCTCTGGCCACTACTATATCAGGAAGATTGTTTGTGTCCTCCTTAGTGAAGACAGATCCAAAGTATCTGTTCAACTCATCTGCCATTTCCTTGTTCCCCATAATAAATTCACCTTTTTCGGTCTTCAAGGGTCCAACTTTGGTCTTAACGAATTGTTTCCTCTTCACATACTTAAAGAAGCTTTTACTATCCTGCTTTATATTCTTGGCTAGCTTACCTTCGTACCTCATCTTTTCTCCCCGTATTGTCTTTTTGGTTATCTTCTGTTGTTCTATAAACATTACCCAATCCTCTTGCTTCCCGCTCATCTTTGCTACATTGTACTTCTTCGCTTTAATTTTTATACTGTCCATGACGTCCCTTGTCAGCCATGGTCGTCCCTTTCTCCCCTTGGAATCTTTCTTCCTCCTAGGAATGAACTGATCCTGCACCCTCTGTATTATTCCTCGAAACACCTGCCATTTTTGTTCCACTGTCATCCCTGCTAGTGTATCTTTCAGGTCAACTTTGGCCAGCTCCTCCCTCATGGCCCCATTGTCCCCTTTATTCAACTGCAACACTGACACCTCCGATCTACTCTTCTCCCTCTCCAATTGTAGATTAAACCTGACCATGTTATGGCCACTGCCTCCAAATGGCTCATTAACCTCGAGGTGCTTTATCAAATCCGGTTCATTATATAACACTAAATCCAGAGTTGCCTTCTCCCTGGTAGGCTCCAATACAAGCTGTTCAAAGAATCCATCACGAAGGCACTCTGTCCCTTTCTTGGAGTCCCTTTCTTGGGGTCCAGTACCCCAATGTACCTAAATGAATGAAAGGTATGAAAAGAACAAATCAAAGCCAGCAATGATGATCAAGGAAAGGTGGAGCACACAATAATCGTTGCTGGCTTTCATTTGTTCTTTTCATACCATTCATTCATTTGTTCCTTGTACCTTTTCATAGAGCGAGGGCCGACCAGACTTTGAACTTTGAATAATGGCGCCAAAAATGGCGGCACCTACCTGTGTATAAACCTATATGCAAAATTAATTTCACTGTGCAGTTGCATATGTGGCAAGTATAGCACTATTGAACTATTGATTATTACATGACCACTGTTGTTCCGGCAAAATGGATAATATGGCAAAGCTCTGGAATCAAGAGTGCCGGAATAGCGGTGGTGGACCTGTACCAGCAATGTTGCAGGGAGACAGGTGGCCCTAACGACTGTGGAGTCTGTGTGGGAGGAGGATGGAAAGGTTTTGACGGCCCTTAAGAGCAGACACGCCAAAACAAGGCTCAACCTTCCTGCCCAAATTGCCTGTGGGGCCGCTTGCAATGGCCAAGCAGAGAGGTAATCACAGAGATGCACAGTGCTGCAGCAGATTTAGACACCCTCGGTGACTCTAATCATTCCACTTGTGGTTGTCGGAGTGACAGAGCCGATTAATTCATTGATTACTCGGCCCCTGCAGGCAGTGGCGGACTGGGTCTAAAATATTGGTTGCCAGGAGACAAAGGGGGCCCACTTCATCAGGGGCCCACTTGATATAGGGGGCCCACTTCATCAGGGGCCCACTTGCCGTCGGGCAAGCTGACAGCCTGGCCAGTCCGCCACTGCCTGCAGGTACCCAGCGGTGATTTCTCTGACAGTGAGCAAGTAGATAAGAGCTTTTAAGCTGAGTGAGGAGAGGCTGTTACTCTGTCATTTTTCTTGGCGTTAAACAGGCCTCTCAACAAAACCCTTCATTTCTGTGCGTCTCTGATGATGCAAACCGCCCTTTCAGCGACTCCCGTAAATCCCTTCGATGATCGGGAGGTCAGTGCCCGTGAAGGGCTGGGCGGTGTTCACCGGGTCAAGTGTGAAGGTGTTTAATTGTAATACATACCCGCAATGGAACAATGAAATTCTTGCTTGCAGCAGCTTAACAGGCAATACACACAGATAATATATAACATAATTGAATAACCATAATATTAGTATAAAGTCAGTGCACCCAAAGACAGGCTATAAAAGTACATAGTTGCTGAGGTAAGTGTTGTGTAGTGTGTCGTGTAGTGTTCAAGAGACTGATGGTTATTGGGACGAAGCTGTTCTTGCATCCAGTGGTCGTAGTTTGAAGCTCCTGTAACTTCTTCCCAATGATACGAGTGAAATGAGAGCGTGGCTGGAAAGTACCTACTTGTAACAACTACCATTGTACTGCACTCAATAACATTTTTGGTGACAGCAGACTTAATTAGTTTAGTTTAGGTTAGAGATACAGCCCAGAAACAGGCCCTTCGGCCTAGCCAGTCCGCGCCGACCAGTGATCCGTGATCCGTAGCACTATCCTACACACCAGGGACAATTTATAATTTTAGCAAACCCAATTAACCCTACAAACCTGTACGTCTTTAAAGTGTGGGAGGAAACCGGAGCACCCGGGAAAAACCCACACAGTCACGGAGAGAACGTACAAACTCCGAACAGACAGCACCCATTGTCAAGATTGAACCCGCGTCTACCGCTGTGCCACTGTTCTGCCCAATTATTTTTAGCTTGAAATTAGATCATAACTGCGTAACCAAGCTTCAAATGTCAAGTTTCACTATCAAAAAAGATTGGTGAAATGGATCTGTTGTCATGAAATCCTGATAACAAAGTCTGTGCTGCCACCTCATGGTGTCATGAGTAATTTCTGCCAATGTACAGCAAAATACAGTAAGTACATATAACATACAAGAGTACTGCACAGGAACAGTCCCTGCGGCCCACATTGTCTGCGAAAACATGATGCCAAGACCAACTCCCTGCATATAATCCATACCCCTCCAAACCCAGCACATCCATTTGCCTATCCAGAGGTATCTTAAATGCTATTATCACATCTGCCTCAATCACTACCCGTGTTTCAGGCACTCACCACCCACTCTGTTTAAAACCTGCCCCCCACATCTCCTTTAACTTTTGCCCCTCTCACCTTAAACCTATGTCCTCTACTATTTGATATTTCCATCTTGGGAAAAAGTCTACCGATGCACTGAAGAAGTCTGAAGAAGGGTCTCGACCCTAAACGTCAGCCACTCCGTCTATCCAGAGATGCTGCCTGTCCCGCTGAGTTACTCCAGCGTTTTATGTCTTCCATCGAGATGCATCACAGTTTGGATTGCCAGCCCACAAGGAATTGCAGAAAGATGTGGATTTAGCCATCACACAATCTAGTTTCCCCATCCAACCCCCACCACCACCATAGACTCCATCTACACTGTATGCTGCCTCGGGAAATCAGCCAACATATTCAAGGATCATTCAACATATTCAACATATTCAAGGAACACCCTCTTATCTCCTCTCCAGTCGTGCAGATGACATTTAGGCTTGAAAGCGCATACCACCAGGTTCAAGGTCAGCTCCGTCCTGCTCTTATCAGGCTATTGAACAATCCACACATAAGCTGCAGTGCAACCCTGACCTCCCAACCTTCCCCATTACAGAACTTACACTTTTTTAAAATCTGCACTTTCACTGTAAATGTAACTCTGTAAAAGGTGTGTAGGAATCGACACTGAGATAATATAGAACTAATGTGTTCTAGTCAACGCGGTCGGCGTGGACTCGATGGGCCAAAGGGCCTATTTCCATGCTGTGTGTCTCAACTAAACTAAATACTATCTTCATCAACTGAGAAGGAACTAACTTGCATTAAAAAAAAAGTAATGCAATTGTGCAGAGATTTTTACAAACTCGGAATGTCCTGGGTACAGACAGATTTTTGAAGTATCCTCACTCTCTGCTGTAGGATGCTGTGTACCCAATTTGCACTCAGCAAACTCACATTAACAGTAAAATGAGAAAGATCAGGTTTCCTGTTTCAGTGATTTGGTTGCAAGGGTAATTCCCTGCCTTTCCGCAATCATTTATAACGCAGTTCCTCCGGCAGTTTATTTTGTTTGTCCAAGATACCAGCATCTGCAGTCTCGTGGTCCTCATTTCAAAGCTCAGCTACTCTGCTGTTTCTCCATTATGTAATGAATTGCCATCTCAGGATCATTCCTTCACCTCAGTGATGCTGCCTGTCCTGCTGAGTTACTATCTTTCAAAGCTCAGCTACTCTCTGCTGTTTCTCCATTATGTAATGAATTACCATCTCAGGACCATTCCTTCACGCCAGTGATGCTGCCTGTCCAGTATATTGTGTCTATCTTCGGTGTAAACCAGAATCTGCAGTTCCTTCCTCCACATCAATATCCCAACTATTTCTTTGATGGTGTCAGCAGCAGCTGACCTGCAGTACGACTGATTTTTCTTATTTGTGTGTGAAAGCTTGTAAATTGGTCATTTAGATCACAATATATAGCAATGTTACAAAATTTTGATTTAAAAAATAAAGTCTGTAATTTATCCCATCAGATAAAGCATAAAAAGAAGTTTAATTTGACACTTAATTCACTTTCATATCTTCAGTATTAAAAAAGTTATGGCCAATATCATACTCAGAAATTGGCATCTAGTTCCCTATTGCTTTTCCATTGACTTAACACAAAAGCTGTGATCGAGGACAGTTAAAAGCCCATAACTTTCTTAAAAATTATAATAACTGAAAGAAATTTTCAGTTATTATAGATTGAAGCATTCTGAAACAAATATGAAACAATCTTACTTTGAAGACATGAAAGTAAAGCATATAATTAGTTAGTTACCTAATTGTAGCTAATTACAAAATTCAATTACTAGATCTAAACATCTATCAATTTCTTAAGAATAGATTAACATTTTTAAATAGCCTAAGTGTCCAAATAACATTCACACAATAATTCACAATATAACATAATTTTTAAATCTAATTTTCATGAATTTACAGGCCAAATGGAAGGAATTGAATGTTTAATACCTGTAAATTAATGGGCATTTAATTCATCTTGTGAGTGAGGATTTCTGGAACACGATTTTTTGGAACGTTGATTTGCGGTGAATTTAACCCCGTATTGGCATGAAAAATACTGCCGTTAATTCGGGGAATAAAATCACCGTGTCGCATGAAAAAATGTGAATTAAAGGCTTCTTAAGAAGCACTTTTATACATTTAATGAAACCACTTTCGTTTACCTGTCCCGTGTGTGAAATCCGTCCCCGTTATCGGCGTTGACGCTTCAGGAGCTGATTTTAAAATTACTCTAGCGCTGACATTGACGATTTAATAAAAATAAAAAATACACAAATCGCCACTAGGAACGATTTGTCAGCCAAGGCTTGTACTCCTACAAAATATTAACCAGGACAAGGGAGGAGAAACCCGCGTTTTAACCCCGCCCCCCTTAAAGGCGCCAAAATCGCGCACACGGCCAGTGGCAGAATTACAGCGCGACTGAAGGTAAGTTTTGTAACATACCTACAATATAGCAATGCCAGCACATTGCACATTAATTCTAACCACATCTATCATTACCATACAGTCATTCAATGCTTTCATTAGAAGCTATCTACCTAAACTGATCCAATATTCATTTTCTACCATTAATGTCTCGTATATCTTGTATATATCATAATTTATTGTAGTTATAGAGAGAACTCAAGGAGCAGAATATTGTTATCATTTATTGTCTTCTTGTCTGTACTGAACATGATTCCAAGTTAAACTAATCTCCACTATCTGCATGCGATTCATTCTCTGCAAATTCCTGTGCCTATCTAAAAGCCTCTTATTTGCCACTGTTGTATCTGCCTCCACCACCATCTCTGGCAGCGCGCATTCCAGACACCCACAACCACCCACTGTGTAAAACACCTGCCGCCCCACATCTCCTTAAAACTTTACCCCTCTCATCTTGAAGATATGCCCTCTCGTCTTTGATATTTCCTCCCTGAGAAAAATATTCTGATTGTCTACCCTATTTATGCTTTTCATCATTTTATATACTTCTAACAGCTCTCCCCTTGGCCTCCTTTGCTGTAGTGAAAACAATCTAAGTTTGTTTGACCTCTCCGCATAGCGAAAACCCTCTAGTTCAGGCAGCATTTTGGTAAACCACTTCTGCACTCTCTCCAAAGCTTCCACATCCTTCCTGTAATGGACATAATGTGTTGAAGTAACTCAGGGGGTCAGGCAGCATCTCTAAAGAACTTGGGTGACGTTTTGTGCCAGGACCCTTTCTCAGTGTGAAGAAAGGTCCCGATCCCAAAAAACTATCTATGTTCTCCAAAGTTGCTGCCATGTCTGCTGAGTTACTCAACACTTTGTGTCTTTTTGCATAAACCAGCATCAGTGGTTCCTTGTTTCTACAAGGTCAGTATGGGAATGGGATGGGGAGTTAAAATGGCTAACAACTGGGAATTCCAGTAGGCTTTGGTGGACCGAGCGCAAGTGTTTGGTGAAATAGTCACTAAGCCTACACTTAGTCTTACTGATGTACAGGAGGCCATATTGGGAACATCGGATGTGTCTCCATGGAATTTTAAAATGGTATGTTTACTTTTGGGTGCTTAATTGGCACTAACTTTACTCTGCTGCTCAACTCTTGCTGTTAGACAGATCTGACATTTAACAAAAGACAGGGTCCCGACCCAAAGTATCACCTATCCATGTTCTCCAGAGATGCTGGCTGACCTGCTAAGTTACTCCAGTATTTTTGTCTATGTTTAAAATATCTGTGACCTTTCGGCTCACTCAGCAGAAGTAAATGTCATCAAAACAAAGAACACCTTGTATTTTTGAAAATTAGACTTTAGAGGTACAACGTGGAAACGGACTCTTCGGCCCACCGAGTCCGCGCCAACCAGCTATCACCCCATACACTAGCACTATCCTACATACTAGGGACAATTTACAATGTAGGCCTTTGGAGTGTGGGAGGTAACGGGAGCACCCACACGGTCTGAAGAAGGGTTTTGGCCCGAAACGTTGCCTATTTCCTTCGCTCCATAGATGCTGCTGCACCCGCTGAGTTTCTCCAGCACTTTTGTCTACCTTCGATTTTCCAGCATCTGCAGTTCCTTCTTAAACAGCAGGGAAGAAGCTGTTCCTGAGTCTAGTGTTAATGTGTTTTCAAACTTTTGTATCTTCTGCTCAACAGGAGCGGGGAAAAGATAGAATACCATGGTGGGAGAGGTCTTTGCTTATGTAGGTGGACTCAATGGTGAAGAGTCTGGTCTGTGTGAGGGACTAAGGACTTTTAAGGAATCTGTGCTGACAGATTCCTTAAAAGATTTGCTTTTATCTTGAATTCATAAGGTTGTAATGCTGATCTAATCAAGGATCTTAAAAAAAGATGGAGGGTTTTAATAGGATAGAGGCCGAGGAACTATTTCTTCTAATGGTGAATCTAAACAAAAGGATGTAATATTGAACCAAGGACTGGATGGTTTAGAATGAAATTTAGAACTCACATTTGAAAGGTGATGTTCTCAAAATCAAACTATCATCTCGATCTGCAAGCATTTTAAATTTATGGAACATGTAACCTCAATTGAAGATTTAATTAATTAATCTTAAATTCCTCAGCTACCATGGTGATTTTCAAATCATGTCTTGGATCAATAATCTAGAACGCCGGTTAGTGAATCCTCATGTTACCATGCCCCTACATTAACTCCAAGCTTTACTCCGTGAGTGTACCAAGAGAGATTTCCACAACTGAACCAGATACTTTCTGTGAATGCCATGGTTTTATACCAGGCACTGTGGTTCTAGTCTGCCAGCTTGAAGAGAAAAGCACTATGAATAATGGTCGGTCTCTGAACTAGGTTTCAATCCTGCATTGAGGCGGACAAGACAGAAGGCACTTTGTACAAAAATATGTTCGACCACACTATCATTCTTTATGAGAGAATATGTCTGTGATTGCGAATGGGGCAGGAGAATGTGGAAGTGTTTTGGAGAGCAGGTTATTCATATTGCATTTACTCAGCAGTTAATTTGGCTACACAAATGGTGTAACTTGGAAAAATAAACATTTTTATATGGATTTTCAGCAGATAGTAATGTGGGACATCAACCTTACTAATGACCACTACAAAAAAAAATTAACTGAGACTTCCAATGATTGTGAAAGACTTTGGCTTTTGTGCAAAGGTCATCCTCTGCTTGACAAGCTAATTTATCTCCCCATTCTTGCCAGTGTCAGCCTTAATTTTTACATGATTAATACTATTTAATGCTCTCCCTCACGCATCAAATTAACCATGAATTTGCTTGGGAGATAATTGGTGGTGGTTAAGCATAATTTTCAATTAGCAACGTAAATAGGATGGAGCGCAGGATGGAAAATTCTAATCTGCGCACTTAAACTTTGATTAATGGGACCTTTCCAAATACCAGTTGCTTCATTTGGTGAGGGGTCCAGGGGAAATTTCTGTTTAAACTATTTATTTCATTAAATAGCATCAAAGTCTTTTTACATTGGTCTCAGGAATAAACCTTCAGCAGTCCACATTTCCAGCTTTTATCAGGCAACTGAACCGTCCTACCAACAACTAGAGAACAGTCCTGAGCTACTATCTACCTTATTGGACACTCTCGGACAATCTTTGGTCAGACTTTACTGGACTTTATCTTACACTAAAGTTTATTCACGTTATTCCCTTTACAGTGCATCTGTACACTGTGGATGGTTCGATTATAATCATGTATTGTCTTTCTGCTGACTGGTTAGCACGCAACAAGAGCTTTTCACTGTACCTCGGTACACGTGACAATAAACTAAACTAAACTAAACTAGAATATTTGAGAGCAAAAATAAATCACCTTAAGCTGTGAGGAAAGAGATGTTGTGGTCCCCTGTAATAGGGAAATAAGACTGAGACACAAGGAACTGCAGATGCTATTTTAATTACAAATCAAAACGATGTAGAGTTAATGGAGGTTAGTAAAATCAAGCGAGGTTTCAGTAGAGTGTTTGCTTGTTTAGCACTTGCAGTGTGTCTGAGATCCTTGCCGGATTCAGTCGTATAGTTGGGTCATTTATTTCCTTGGGCAGCAAGCCAAGCGCACCTGCCACATGTAGGTGGTCTCCTGTTCAAGCACTGATGAGACTAATATGCTCAGTTGCACACTCGGAGCGAGTGCGGCAGGAAGACTGATCTGTCACTCGAGTAAATAACTTAGCCTGTAAATCCATCAAAATGTTAGCCTTCAAGTCACGGAAGAGACAAGGAATTAAACGAAAGAATTTTTACGAAATAATTAAAACAAGTGTTTTTTTTAAACTTTAGTTAAGACTTTAGAGATACAGCGCGGAAACAGGATCTTCGGCCCACTGAGTCCGTGCTGACCAGCGGTCACACCGTACACTAGCACTATCCTACACGCTAGGGACAATTTACAGTTTTTACCAAAACCAATTGACCTATATTCCTATAGGTTTTTGGAGTGTGGGAGAAAACCAGAGCACCCAGAGAAAACCCACGCACATAGGGAGAATGTACAAACACCATACAGACAGCACCCGCAGCCAGGATCGAATCTGGGTCTCTGGCGCTGTAAGGCAGCAACCTTACCGCTGTGCCACTGTGTCATCTTATTGCTCAGTCTGAACCAGGCAATGATTTGACCTACATTCTGATGTTAAATTTAAGGTGAGGCGGTGGAAAGATTTAATAGGAACCTGAGAGGCAACTTTTATACCCAAAGGGTGGTAGGTGTATGGAACGAGCTGATGGAGGTGGTAGTTGAGGCAGGTACTTTCACAACATTTATGAAACATTTTGGCAGGTACATGGATAGGATAGGTTTAGCAGGATATAGGCTAAACACAGGGCTGTTGGGACTAGTGTAAATGGGGCACGTTGGTCAGTGTGGCAAGTTGGGCTGAATAGCCTGTTATCACGCTGTCTGAGTCTATGACTAAAACACAAATGATTCTTGCTGCTATTAGACTTAGACTTAGATTCCTTTATTGTCATTCAGACCTTTCAGTCTGAATGAAATTTCGTTGCCTGCAGTCATACATATAATAAATAACAAAACACACAATAAACACAAATTAACATCCACCACAGTGAGTTCACCAGGCACCTCCTCACTGTGATGAAGGCAAAAGTCTTAAAGTCTCTGTCTCTTCCCTCATTGTTCTCCCTCTGTGCTGAGGCGATCCAGGCTTCTGACGTTGTGACCCCGCCGGGTGATGGTAAGTCAGTCCCGCGGCTGAATCCGTGCTCCGCTCCGCGACGGGCCTCTTCAAACTCCGCGGCCCGGGGTGGCCGAAGCTGCCGCCCTCCAGTCCAGGGGACGCAGCTGTAGTTGCGGGAGCCCCAGAAAAACAGGTTACCCACCTGTGACCTGCGAGCTCCCGACGATGTCGTCCACCGGGCCCGCGGCCGAGCTTCCGGATTCAGGTCGCCACCAGTGTCCCCGGTCGCCACCGCCGGAACGCCGGAACGCCACCGCAGCTCCGAAGCCGGCCAGCCCCGCGCTGGCAAGTCCTGGCTCTGCCTCCGGAGCCAAAGGTCGGTCGGTCGCAGTTGGAGTTGGAGGCCGGCAGCTCCGCCATTTTGGCCTCAGCGCAGACGTTATAATATTTCAGTAGGAATTATCTGAGTCTACAAGCCTATGTGACAATAAACTCAACCTGAGATTTGAACTGCAACCTATACACTGGAATTTGTTCCATAAACCCTTGCCTTGCACATTTCCCTGAAGATACAGTACATCATAAAGCCTACTTCTTTGTCCATGCTCCTAGTCACATTAGAATTGGGATCAATTGTTGTTTGATTGTGAGGGTGATTTTCTACAATAAGGTCCTAATTAAAAAACTGATGAGATGTCATAAGAACTGTAACATTTGGGAGGAGAGCATCAACACAAAGTCAAGGTTGGACTATCTTTAATTGGACTCTACTGGACTTTATCTTGCACTCTTTATCCTGTATCTTTACACTGTGGGCGCTTGATTGTAATCATGTATAGTTATTTCGCTGACTAGATGGACGCAGCAAAAAGATTTTCACTGTACCTCAGTACAATAATAAATTAAACTGAACTAAAATTAAAACAAAAGGGAAAGGTCAGCAATAGAGTAAAGGGCAGGAATATAAAATGAAAAGATGGATGTGAAAAGTACCTTGGTTTCTCCATAGGTGAAGATTAAGTGATAATGACTGAAGTTCCAGGGATGGGGTTAACTGCATTTAAGTAATTGGGACTGGAGAACTGATTAATGCCATTGGTTTGAATCCCACACTAACATGGACAATTTAAATGATTAAATAAATTTGGAATATATTTAGTATAAGTAATGGTTATGATGAAATAATAGGAAAATAAAACTCTGCATCAGGGCAACAAGAAACACCATGAGCAGATTTTGAAGCATTTTGCTCCAATTTCATTCCTCTCCCATCATCAGTCAGGGCATTGAGTACAGAAGTTGGGGTGTTATGTTACTATTGCTCAAGACGTTGGTGAGGCTGCATTTGGAGTATCGTGTTCAGTTTTGGTCACCCTGCTGTAGGTTGGATATGATTAAGATGGAAAGAATGCAGAGAAGATTTACGAGGATGTTGCCAGGATTTGAGGGCCTGAGCTAAGGGAGAGGTTGGGCATGAGGAGCGCATGAGGATGAGGGTTGATCTTATAAATGTGTATAAGATCATGAGGAAATGCACAGTCTTCCACCCAGAATAGGAGACATGTTAATGGTGAGAGGGGAAAGCATGAATAAGAACCAAGGGACAATTTTTTTTACACAGAGGGTGGTGCGTATATGGAACGAGTTGCCAATTGAGGTAGTTGAGGCAGATACTATAATAACATTTAAAATACATTTGGACAGACACATGGGTAGTAAAGATTTAGAGGGATATGGGCTAAATGCAGGCAGGTGGGACTAGTGTAGATGGGGCATGGGCAAGTTGGGTCAAAGGGCCTGTTTCTGTGCTGCATGACTATGCATCATTAGAAAAGAAAGGGTGCAGTTCATAACTGTTGCCTCACAGCTGCAGGGACCTTGATTTGATTCTGACTTCGGCTGCTGTCGTTTGCATATTCTCCCTGTGACCGCATGGGTTAACCCCATTTGGTCTGGTTTTCCTGCCACATCCTAAAGATGTGTTGACTGGTTGGTTAATTTGCCTCCGTAAATTATATCTGGGGCAGGTGGGTGCTAATGGGTTTGACGGAAATGCTCCGAGAGTCAACATCATCTCATGTAGTCATAGAGTCACCAGCGCAGAAACAGGGCTGCTAGCCCACCGTGTCCATGCTGATCATCAAGAACTTGTCTATATTAATCCCATTTTATATTCACTATAGTTTTGTCAACTTCCCCACGACTGTATCATCCACCTACCCCAGTGGTCCTTAACTATTTTGACACCAGTACGCGCATACGTGAACAAAATACTGTATGTGGTATTGTACCTTTGTTAGGTTCCTAAACATAGGCTCAACAAATTGATATGTTATTTATGTCCCCTTCATGACCCCCGGCTAAGCCCCAAATGACCCCCATAGGGGGTCACGACCCCCACATTAAGAACCACTGACCTACACAGTGGGACAATTCAGTGGGACAACTTACAAAGGCCACATTAAAATACTGACATGCATGTCTTTGGCATGTGAGAGGGAACTGTGCATGAGGCCACAGTGCATGACATGCAAAACATGCAAACTCCACATAGATAGCAGCTGAATTCAGGCACTGAATCCAGATCTCTGAAGCTGTGTGGCAGCAGCACTAGTACCTCTTCTCATGTGTTGCCTCATTTCATGAGCCGAACAGCCTCCTTCTGTATCGTGAGAAGGTTCCGGTATTTGTATTCAGCTTCCTAATTTACCCCATGAAATTAGTCAACAAAGTTCTTTGCAATTAGACAGCAAATAGTTTTGATCTGACTTTGCAGATTGATAGACATTTTAGGACAGCTAACCACCTTAACACAATCAAACAATTATACAAAACACCTGTGCTTACTTATAGGAATCCACCAGGCACAAGTGTGGAGTATGATGGAAGACGCTCCATTTGTCTAGATGATTGGTTTGGACAGCTTGTTTGGAAACAACTCTGCCCAAGACCGCCAAAAATTGCAGAGAGTTGTAGATGCAGCCCAGAATATCACATGGACCAGACTAAATAGACTAAAGAGAAAGTGGGGGGGGGGGGGGAGGGGGAAGGGATGGAATGGGATAGCTGAGATTAGATTATTTTGCTGTTTTGACTGTATGGCTTCTCTCTGTTAGAATTTAATGTTTGTATCAAAATAATATACATTTAATGCTTGATGTGATATTAAATCTGCTATTACTTTGGGGGTGGCACAGTGGTGCAGCTAGTAAGGCTGATGCCTCGCACCTTCAGTGACCCAAGTTCAATCCAGGTTCAGTTCTGACTTCTGGTGCTGCCTGCAGAGTTTGCGCCTTCTCCCTGTGACTGTGCGGGTTTCCACTGGTTGCTGTGGTTTCCTAGCATATCCTGAAGATGTGTGAGTTGCCAGTTTAATTGGCTACTGTAATTTGACCCAAGTGTGTGGAAGAGAGGTTGAATCTGGGGGTTGTGATGGTATTGTGGATGGGGTTGTGATGGTATTGTGGATGGGGTTGTGATGGTATTGTGGATGGGGTTGTGATGGTATTGTGGATGGGGTTGTGATGGTATTGTGGATGGGGTTGTGATGGTATTGTGGATGGGGTTGTGATGGTATTGTGGATGGGGTTGTGATGGTATTGTGGATGGGGTTGTGATGGTATTGTGGATGGGGGTTGTGATGGTATTGTGGATGGGGTTGTGATGGTATATCTGGATATACCCCAACAATTTGTTCATTTGTAAACGGTAAAATAATCTGAGTTTATTGAAATTAACTATGTTTAGGCATCAATAACATCTCAAAAAGCGTTGTTGTTGTGGTAGCAGGAATGAGTGATTGCAGTTCTGCGGAGAAACAGCAGCCAAGGTAATTCCCATCAGAACAGATAAGGTTAAGAGAAAATATTCTTGGAGGAGTTCAGATTGCGAATTGGGACAGCACTGTGGTGCAGTTCATAGAATCTCTCCCTCAAAGTGCCAGCGACCTGGGTTCTAGAGTTTAGTTTAGTTTATTGTCACGTATACCAAGGTACAGTGAAAAGCCTTTTTGTTGTGTGCTACCCAGTCAGTGGAAAATTTATACATGATTACAATCAAGCCGTCCACAGTGTACAGATACAGGATAAAGGGGATAACATGAAGTGCAAGATAAAGTCCAGTAAAGTCCGATCAAAGATAGTCCGAGGGTCTCCAATGAGGTAGATGGTAGGTCAGGATCACTCTCTAGTTGATGATAGGATGGTTCAGTTGCCTGATAACAGCTGTCCCTGAATCTGGAGGTATGCGTTTTCACACTTCTGTATCTCTTGCCTGATGGGAGAGGGGAGAAGAGGAGAGGGGAGAGAGGGTTCAATCGGGTGCTGTCTGCGCGGGGTTTGCATGTTCTCCCAGTGACCGCTTGTTCTCCAGGTCCTCCGTTTTACTCCCACATCCCAAAGATGTACAAATTTGTTGGTTGAATGGCCTCCTTACCTTGGCACGTGTTTAAGGATTGCTGGAAAGGTAGGATAACATGGAACTAGTGCAAATGAATGATCGACCGTCAGCGTGGGGGGGGTGAAGGATCTGTTTCCATGTTTCAATCAATCAAACAATCCATCAATCAAGACAGATTAAATATAAATGATCAGGTCTCAATGGGAGAAGATTCTTACCAAAGGAGAAATATCGAAAAAGGGGTTTTTTTGTACAGCAAATTGTTTAGAGACAAATTCAACAGTAACTTTCAAAGAAGAATAGTAAAAGATTTGAGGGGGAAACAAATTACAGGGCTCTGGGGAAAGAATGCAGGACAAGGACGGAACCAGTGAGGGAGCAAAACCTTTGTAATTCATGTAAATGTCCAAGTCACACATCACCCTTGGAGGTTACTGAAACAAAATCCTGTCAGCACGGTGTTGATCCTTCAAAGCGCAAACTGAACCAATTTGATATACAATTCACACTGCAGCAGTCCAAAGAAGAAAATAACATTTTTTTTCGCATGTATGTTTTGGATTCTGAACAAGTAACTGGTAATGATGTAATTGAAGTAATTGGATTTCTCTTTTAATGTTACTTGCATTATAAAACTGGAAATAAGATAGGGATTATGGTTCAGAGGTTCGGTCATGACAGATGAGTCAAATGCAGGTAATTACATGAGTAGCTGGTAGCAGTGGAGGTAGTGATTATAATCAGGCACAGGAAGCTGATTACCTTCATTTGTCATGGTTAAATGCACATATGGAGCACCTATGCATTGATGCATGATTTAAAATGAATTTTGATAATTTTTGCTGTAAATCTTAAAACTTAACCATTTTGATTACATTCTTTACTTTGTAGCACTGAAAGGGTTGGAGCAGACATTAATAAACAGGGATAATTTGAATAAATATAGAGGATGGTTCAAACTATGAATTCAATGGATATGAGCTGATTCAATATTTTAACTTTCAAAGTTCATGGAAGCATTTAGGATTTAAGGTGAAGTTTAAACAAAAATGAACCTACACTGCTTTGTTCCTCATGTTGTTGGGTTTTAGACTGGAGACACATGTACTCTAAATTGACTGGAGACTAATAGACTAAAGATGTAACTGATTCGTGACCACTTTCAGTGACAACCAGTTCTTATTCATTAATCAAATTTATTCCTACTGTTTTTTTAAATTAATTCACAGGATATTAACCTGGCCAATGGTGCTGGCATTTAATGTTCTTTCTCGAAGAAAGAAAGGAAGATAAAGGGTGATCTTATAGAGGCATATAAAATCATGAGAGAAATAGATCGGGTAGATGCACAGAGTCTCTGGCCCAGAGTAGGGGAATCGAGAACTAGAGGACAGAGGTTTAAGGTGAAGGGGGAAAGATTTAATATGAATTTGTGGGGCAACTTTTTTACACAAAGGGTGATGGGTGTATAGAACAAGCTGCCTGAGGAGATAGTTGAGGCAGGGTCAATTGCAACGTTTAAGAAACAATTAGACAGGTACATGGATAGGACAGGTTTGGATGGATATGGGCCAAACGGAGGCAGGTAGGACTAGTGTAGATGGGACATGTTGTTAATTGTGGGCCTGTTTACATGCTGACTCTATGGCTCTAACTGCCCCTTAAAATATAGGAAAGAACTGCAGATGCTGGTTTATACTGAAGGCAGACACAAAATGCTGGAGTAACTCAGCGGGTCAGGGAGTAACTCTGGAGAAAGGGACATTTGGGTCGAGACCCTTCAGACAGGGTCTTGAGTCAGGGGAAAGGGAAACTAGAGGTATGAAAAAGTACTGAAGACAGCACCGATGACAAAGGAAATGTGGAGCCCACAAAGGTCCATTGTTGGCTGTGGAATGGGTGATAACGATGGAATATAAACCGTGAAACTAGCAGGACAACTAGGGTGGATGAGGGAGAGAGAGGGAATGCAAGGGTTACTTGAAATTAGAGAAATCAATATTCATATCCCTGGGATGTAAGCTGCCCAAGCAAAATATGAGATGCTGTTCCTCCAATTTGTGTGCGGCCTCATGCTGACAGTGGAGGTAGCCCAGGACAGAAAGGTCAGTGCGGGAATGGGAAGGCGAGTTAAAAGGTTTGGCAACAGGGGGATCGCGTAGGCCAAGGCGGCCTTAAAGTGAATGGCTCACTGGACCTATTGAGAAGGCCGCTAAGGCACAGGGTAGACTGTGACTAAACTAGGTTATGGTGCTAGATTTGCTTCCCTATAGAACATTTTACTTCGGAGTCACGTGAGTGACTACGTGAAGAGCCCGTCAGCATGCATGCGCGTCATTACGTCTAACGCATGGCGCTGCGACTGGCTGGTAGGCGCGTCGCTCCACCAGTGGTACGTTTTAAAAGACCTCCAGGTAAGTTCTTGAACTTAGTCTGCGGTCGTTTGTCTTCCGTTCTTGTTGCAGCTTCAAGAACGGACAAGCATGGATAAGGCGAGGGTGAAGTCTCGACGGGCCGCAGAGAGAACCGCATCGGAAGACTGCGGGAGTGCGGTCAGCGGGCGATAGTCTGTTTCACCATCGCGGTCGCTGACACCACAGCCAGCGACTTTGGGCTCGGTCCCCATGGAGAGCACTGTGGCTACCCCACGGGGTGGGAAAGCCAAGTGCAAGTCCAACAGGCCGGTTGACTTGGATGAGTCCGGCCGGGAGGGGTTGCCTCCTCCAGCGGGGAGCGTTGTCAGACACCTTTCCCGAGTGGAGCATCTTATGGAGAAGATGCTCCAACAAGATATGCTCCACGGTCGGGAGTCATATCAGAGCAGGTCTCGGGGGCCCGCAGCAGCACCTGGTGCAGGGCTGCATTATGTCTCCCCATCCGAGGATGGGAGTGTAGACCAAAAGTCCTGGGCGAACTCGCATTGCACTGAGATGCTGGGGGAACGTCCCTTGACACGGGACCAGCGAGAAGCAGAGGTGCCAACCATGGTCTCCAAGTTCACAATGCCGTTGTTGGTTGGGGAGCCGCTGGACGAAGAGCTGACGGCCAGCATTAATTACCTCGCTTCCCACCAGCTTCAAGAGCAGGTGATGATGGAGACAGCCATCAGGTACCACACGCCCAGTAACTGCGCCTCCCTCAAGGTACCGTCGGTGAATAGTTCCATTTGGAGCTACATTGGTGGTGGCATTAAGACCCAAGAGGCAAATTACAGAGAATCCTGAATCTGCTGGCGTCGGGGGTGACAGCATTCGCCAGGTCTGTGGACGGCAGCGCCTTATCTGAGGCGCAACGGGACGCAATGGCATTGTTGTGCACTGCACACTTTGAAATAAATTGCTTTCGCAATAATGCCATTCGTCCTGTTCTCAACCCCAAGTTTGCGGGGTTGTGCGTCCAGAAATGTGCAGCCGCCCAATTTTCTGTTTGGAGAAGACCTGTCCAAGCAGGTGAAGGACCTGGACGATGAGTCGAAGGCTGTGGGGCTACTTCGGGCTCCACCAGTGAGCAGACAGTCGTCGTTCCGACGCCAGCACCCCTATGCCTCTACCAGCACCAGACGGTCTGCAGAAACCACCTCCAGCTCGAGGACCGAAAGAATCGGCCGGAAGTCTTTTTTAGGACATGGCCCAAGCCGGCCAACAACGAAGATGCGCAGCTGGCGCACTCCAGCACCTCAATCCCCCAAACATCGGGGGAGGAAATGAACATCCAGAATCCACCAATAACTACGGAGGTAACTGGGTCTGGTTCGCTATGGAACATACGGGGTGTGGGTCTATCGTATGTTGGTGGTAGGTTACGTTTCTTTTTGCATGAATGGCGGTGGATAACATCTGACTTGTTCATACTGCGCAGTATAGATGGGTTCCAAATTGAGTTCTCTGGCTCACTGCCACCCACGCAGCATGCCCCAAACCGTACCTTTGTTCGTTCAAAACAGGATGGTTTGGAAGTTCAGGCTGAAATTGAGACATTATGTGCAAAAAGGGTAATTGAAAAAACAAATCATGAACCTCACCAATTTGTATCCAACATATTTACCAGGCAAAAGAAGGATCGGGGGTGCCGCATCATCTTGGACTTGACCCAACTTAACACCTATGTGCAGTACAAACATTTCAAAATGGAAAGCTTTGTTACTGCCAAACAATTGATTTCCAAGGGATGTTACATGGCATGCATCGATCTCAAAGATGCTTACTGCTCGGTGCCTGTTCACAAGGACCACAGAAAATACCTGAAATTTAACTGGATGGGGCAGCTATGGCAGTTTAAAGCGTTGCCTAATGGGTTAACCTCAGCCAGGTTATTCACTAAAATATTGAAACCTGCTCTTGCTCTATTACGAGCATAAAAAACACAGAGTAATGGCTTATTTGGATGATATCCTCATAGTAGGAAAAACTCTGGAATTGGCTATTTTGGCGGTCTCAGCCACCAAGCTCGTGTTTGAGCAGTTGGAGTTCCTAATTCACCCAGTAAAATCCAGGTTGACACCATCCAGAGTTATGGATTATTTGGGATTTACTATTAACTCCAATCACCTGTCTGTGACTTTGCCTGAGGGCAAGAGATTGAAGTTAATAGAAGCCTGCAATCATCTTATTACGCAGCAGCTGCCTTCAATTCGGCAAGTGGCCAGCATAATTGGGAAATTGGTGGCTGCTTTTCCAGCAGCTATATATGGACCTTTGCACTATCAGCAATTACAAAGAGCAAAGGTGCAGGCACTCAAACATAATTCGGGCCACTTTGACAGGGCTATGCAATTACCGGCTGAAGCTATTGGCGAGCTGCAGTGGTGGAAAGCCAATATTTTGCATTGTTCTGGCAATATTTCGATCGAAAGTCCTTCTGTTGTTTTACAGACTGATGCCAGTGCTCTGGGATGGGGTGCCACTGACACCGTTTCTATCTGCGGTGGCAGATGGAATGTGCATGAGCTATCTTTTCTGCAGGTGCATGGTATTAACTATTTGGAGTTGCTCGCAGCCCTCTATGGTCTGAAGGCTTATTATGGGCACATGCACTGTCTGCATGTTCAATTACAGATAGATAACACCACAGCGGTGGCATACATAAATCACATGGGTGGAATCAAATCCGTGTCCTGTGATAAATTGGCTAACCTCATTTGGCACTGAAATATTTTGGTTTCAGCTACCTACCTCTCAGGTAGGTTCAACACGGTGGTGGACACCAGGTCACGTAAATTCAATGACAACACAGAATGGATGTTAAATCATAGAGTGTTTAAGGATATTGTTTCCAGGTATGGAACACCAGATATGGATTTGTTTGCTTCAAGATTAAATCATCAGTTACCGAAGTATGTTGCATGGGAACCAGACCCAGGGGCAGTAGCGGTAGATGCGTTCTCGCTACATTGGGATGGAATGTTTTTCTATGCATTCCCCCCATTCTGCCTTGTCAGTCGATGTCTGCATAAAATTCAGCAGGACTCTGCCTCCGGCGTTCTGGTAGTCCCTGACTGGCCCACTCAGCCATGGTATCCTCTTATCCTGGGCATGGTTGTAGAACCTGTCATGACGGTTCCCAAAAGCAGGTCTCTGCTAACTCATCCCATTTCTGGTGAAGTACATCCTCTGCATGATCGGCTGAACTTATTGATTTGCAGGTTTTGAGAAGACCTTTGAGAAGACTGGGACTAGCTGATCATACGGTGGATGTGCTAACTGCGGCCTGGAGAAACAGTACCCAAATACAGTATGCCTCATACATAAGGAAATGGGAAGTGTTCTGTGCACAGCCCGATATCTCGTATGACGCAGCGCACATTGCGGATGTTTTGGAGTTCCTCTCGAAAATTGCATTTCGATGAAAAATTAAGCTATAGTTCTCTAAATTGTGCCAGAAGTGCGCTGTCGTCATACTTGCTGCCGAGTTCAGAACACCAGTCTGTGGGGTCTCACCCTTTAGTATCGAGGTTCATGAGGGGTCTTCAATTCGAACCCTCCTAGGCCCAGATACACTGAAATTTGGGATGTAGGGGTGGTCCTACCTCTACTTCGCTCATGGTCTCCAGCTACATCCCTGTCTCTACTCCAGCTCACGCACAAGGTGGTCATGCTCATGGCTTTAGTGTCAGCTCAAAGGGTCCAGTCGTTGCAGAAGCTACGTCTGGACAGGATGCTCACCTCTGCCAGTGGTATCAGCTTTTTTGTGTATGACCCTATTAAACAGTAGACCAGGTACTTCGGGTCTTAAGTTACAGTTAATGGCATACCTTTTGGATCCCAAATTATGTGTATTTGCTCACCTCCAGCAATACATCAAGATCACCAAGGGGCTTAGGGGGTCTGAGTTAGCATTATTGGTCAGCCTCAAGAAACCGCATAAGAGGGTTTCAGCTCAGACCATTTCCAGGTGGCTGAAACAGGTTCTGGCAGATGCTGGGGTTGATACTGAAATGTTTAAATCTCATTCCACCAGGGCTGCAGCTACGTCCGCAGCGAGGGTCATGGACGTCCCGCTAGACCAGGTTTTATCGGCCGCAGGATGGTCCTCAGAACGCACGTTTCAGACATTCTATAACAAACCCTTAGCCAGACCGAGCGTGTTTGCGAACTCAGTTTTAAGTTCGGGTTTATAGTCCCTCTTGGGTAGAGAGGTGACTATTGTTGTTTTCTTTTGTACATTAAATTGTCAACTTGTTTCATTTATGTCATGACTGAACAGTCTTTTTTGTCCACTCTCCATTGGTCAACTATACAGTGTGTGACGCATGAACTCGTTCCATGGCATGAAGTCACAGAGCTTTAAAATCTTCACGTAGTCACTCACGTGACCGAAGTAAAATAGTAAGATTAAACGAGAACTTACCAGTTTGAAGTTAGATCTTTATTTTATGAGGAGTTACGATGAGGGATTACGTGCCGTCCGCTCCCAACCCCTCCTCATAAAAGTCAGCTGGTAGTTCTAGTTTCTCGGATCTTACTATTCTCAGGTCAATGTTTGCTGTCTGTGACTCCACACCGCTGCTTTGAAGGTTGACGCGCATGCGTGCTGATGGGCTCTTCACGTAATCCCTCATGGTAACTCCTCATAAAATAAAGATCAAACTTCAAACTGGTAAGTTCTCGTTTAATCTTACTATTAATGAACCAAATTATTTTCTTTGACAATCCATGGCTTTCTTGGTTGTCATTGCCAATGCATGTTTTTAATTCCAGATTTAAATCATTACTTGAATTAAAATTCTCCAGATGTGATTCTAACCCTGCCTGTCAGTTCACCAAGCATTCCCATTCATTTAACGATGATATATTCTCAAGGTGCTGCCAAGAGATTTTAAAAGAGAATATGAAAGAAAAATTAACAGCATAACGTTTGCACATAAACAGTTAATTTTCTTTAAGTACAAAACAATCATGTACATAGTAATTTACTTCAACCTAGTTTGTCAAAATGGGACCAATTTATAAGAGTTTGTTGAAGTGGCAATGGATCATGGAACCAGATTAAAGAGCAATAGTGACAAAAGAATTTGATATTTACTTGAAAGGGAAAATGATTGTAGGAAAATAGATAATTAATTAGAATTTTCTTCAACGGACATTACACACACAATGGGCCAAATAGCATCCTTATACTCAGGACAATACAAGAGAGGGGGAGGCAGGACAAAGCCTGGAAGATAATAGATGAATCTCATATTTCATATGGGCAGCTTACAGCCCAGTGGTAAGATTTTGATTTCTCTAACTTCATGTAACCCCGGCATTCCCTTTCGCTCTATCCCTCCCCCAAACAAGTCATACCAGCTTCTTGTTTTCACCCAACAAACAGTTAACAAGGGCCTATTTCCTTTATCATCATTACTTTTTTGCATATCTTTCATTCACAGGTGATGGCGATCTTTGATAGGCTGATGATTGGACAAAGGCCAGATGTATAGATAATAAAGTCTACCATATGAAGGAAATGACTTGCTATCTGGATTATAAACTAAGGGACGGTTTGTAAATAGATTATTTGGAATATTTAAAATAACTGCAGAGAACTAACAAGGGGAAGTGAGCAGATAGAAAATTATCTGAGATGGACAAAGCAAAAGAAAGGTCATGAATGTATTATTATCATCCAACAACTCACCAGGAGTTACCAGATGCTGGCTGAACCACTTAGTTACTCTGGAATTTGGTGTCCTTTTGTGTATTAACCAGCATCTGCAGTTTTTTGTTTCTACATACCAAGAGTGTGTGGTTATATTCGGCAGTGTTAAGGCCTCCTTTCTATCAGCAATGGATAATAAACTATAAAAGAGGAAAGTATAAAAATAATTGTATCAAATACCCAGTAATTGTTCATAATGGTAACCAAGCCTCCCTCCACTCCTCTACCCCCAGTCCTTACCCCTTAAAAATCTCCAGCGTGGCAACTGCACGATTGTTTCACTGGAATGGTTGGGGAAGGATGAGGCAGCTTTGTTTCTCAAAACAATCGTTAGACTTTGTTCCTATTCCTAGGTAACATTAAAGCGAGTGAAGTTTGATCATATGTAAAACAAAGGGTTTTACAATTGCTTCTGGAATTTGAACAAGTAGTCAATGTCATGAAATGAAACAAGAACATCTACGGACAATTTAATACCCATCATCTTCTCCCACTTCTATTATAAGGTCCTGAATTTACAAGACATGAAATATTTTTTTCCTTGGTATCAGACTGATTTTTCCAATAAGAACTGGACCCAGCAGAGAGTTAGAACCAAGGGGACATGTGTTTATCCCAAAGAGTTCAGTGGTGTACTCTATTTTCCAGCTTACTAAGGTGAAATTTAACTTTAATACCTGTGGGATACACATATTAAGAGAATGTAAAACAGTATAGCACAGGAACTGGCCCTTTGACCCATCATGTCTGCGCTGACCACAATGCCAATTTAATCTTGTCTGCCTGCACATGGTTTGTATCATTCTGTTGAATGAATTAATGCTTTGTTACATGTGAAATGAACCTGGATTTACCATATTTCAGGCTCCTGTACCTTCTACCTGATGGCAGCGGAGAGATGAGTATGTGGCCAGGATGGTGTCGGTCCTTGATGATGCTGGCAGCCTTTATGAGGCAGGGACTGCGATAGATCCCTTCGATGGTCGGGAGGTCAGAGCCGATGATGGACTGGGCAGTGGTCACAACTTTCTGCATTATTTTCCGCTCCTGGACCCTCAAGTTGCCGAACCAAGCCACGATGCAACCAGTCAGCATGCTCTCTACTGTGCACCTGTAGAAGTTCTAGAGAGTCCTCTTTGACATACCGACTCTCTGTAATCTTCTCAGGAATGCGAGGCGCTGATGTGCTTACTTTATAATTGCATCAGTGTGCTGGGACCTCCAGAGTGTCTGGACCCTGGATGGAAGTAATGGTCAGATGTCCTCTTTATTGTAAGTATGTATGAGGGTTTTGCAGAAAGATATAAGAAGAGTTGCAAATGCATGATTAGGATTGGTTATAAAGGGGGGTGTATAAAGGTATTGTTAATTATGTTGCAGTGTGTTTGTGCTGTTACCTGATGATTGGTTAAAGTGTAAAGCCTTGTTCAAATTGTTTATACAACCTGGGAAAATGTTTCTTTACTTTGGTTAATTGTCTTCCATCTAGAAGCTTCTGTGGAAACAATGTAATGGGGTAATTGGTGATTGGGTTAGGGAACTGTCAATAACTGTATAATGTAATTGATATTTTTAATTGGTTTGTAGGGGATGCCTTCCCCCCCCCCCCCCCCATATAGTTTTGCGCCACGGGTCCGATATAGAATAAACGAGGGGACACCACATTGATCAAAGTCGATCTTCTGGAGGTGCACTTGGGACTTTGTGACCTGCTGGAGGTGTCGACTTGCACGAGGCTGAAGGGCTTGGACGAGTAGAGACCAGGATCGGACCCGCGGTAGTTAGGTATCGTATAGGAAGTTTATTTGTGTTTGGGAAGAATAAATAATAGTTGATCCAGTGCTTGACTCGGTGTTTTACTGAACTAGACTAAGGGGTAAGCTTTTGAAGCATAATTACATTGGGGGCTCGTCCGGGATCTCAATGGACCCTCAGACAGAAGCTTGTAATCAGGGAGTTGAGTCATTTAAGATTGCAAGGGGAGAAATCGGCACCACGGTGCGGTTTTCGCATCGGTTTTCCCCACTTCGCTGATCGGGACGAATCAATCATTCGGGCGCTTGTGTTGGGGTTCCCAACGAGATCTAAGAACAGAGTCCAGCAAGCACTGAAGGTAGAGAGAGAGAGTCCTTATCTGAGGGTGTGGTGGGAGTTAGGCTCACAAGGCTTTTCTCCAGTGGGTTTGAGGCCGCACACCTAGTTAGTCAACAACTGTTGCAGTCAGGTATCATTGAGTTGGCATGACAACAAAGAAGGGTAGTTGAGGGGTTTGAGGCCCTGCTCAGACTGGGATATCTGAATTGGCTGGGGTATCTTAAGAGACAGGGCTGAGTTGGTTTCAGTACGAAGAGGGAAAGTACTGCATCGTTGCTGAGGGTGCGATTGGAAAGGCACTTTAAAGATCGGCATCGAACGCCAGCGCGAAGCGGACACGCGCTGAAGCCCAGTACCTAGCAGGTTGAAAGGAAGGAACCTGGGGGGTTTGAGGCCCAGCCTGTGTGAGTAGTACCTGGCTGGAACTTTGGAGAAGGGAGGGGTTCCGTAACGGTACTGGGAACTCAGTGGTTGGAGTATAATTGGCTGAAAAATACTAGGGAACAACACTGAGAATTTAAAATAAAGACGCCTATCTAAAATTTGAATTTGTGTGGGAAGGAAACTAAAAAACGATTGGAAAAGGTAATTAAGAAAGTAAAGAGCTAAATTCTTTGATGCAAATTTACCAAATTCAGGGCTTCATATTGAAGGACTGGTTATTCCATAGATATCTTGTGTTTCTATCCCAGGCTTTCATATTGAGGGCACTGGCTATTGTACATTAATAAAAGTGTATATATTAGCTTTTTGGTTAACCTGTGTGTAATAAAATATATTGTTAGAATTGTTTTGTCGATTTACAGTTTAAAGTGTGTTTAAAATGTTGCCATTGCTTTATTGTATCTACTGTGTCTTGCTGTTGATTTAAAGTTTTGAGTGTTAGATACACTGTTGTAATAGTGGTTCAAATCGCGACTGTATGTGGATATAGATTAAGACTGCTTTTATAATTGGAGTCCGAATCGTGGCTAGTTGAGGCAGAGGAATAGTACTTGTTAGAGAAGAGTATCTTGATGGGAACTATAGCCCTAAGTCTAAGCATTTAGTGCGAGGAAAGAGTACCTGATAGAAAAGAGTAACTTGATTGGAAAGTACCGCTCAACGAAAGAGTACTTTGATAGGAACCCCTGTATCTGAGAGAGTGGTTCCACTGACTGAAAACAGCACGATTTGGGATTAAAATATACTGTGATTTGCTTTTTGAACTGTACAGTTAACAAATGCGATATTAGACAAATGCTTGTGCTTTACATTGCAGTGTGTTTTTGCATGATAGTAATAAGTGGTATAGTTTCTTGTCTAAGTACGATTTTGCTTGCATGCTTTGAGCTCATTTGTCTATGTTTAGATTAAAGTGTTTTGCATGTAAGAGAGTTGTTGCTGAAGTTGTTTGACTGGTCTGCTGAAGCACCTTAACCTGTTTGTCGACTAAGAATTGTACTTGAAATTGCTTAAGAGTTGATTGTGTGATTGTGTTTGAAAGGTGTGAGACCTGTTGACATGCTGCGAGACTTTTGGCCATTGTTTGGGAGTGAGTTTGATAAATCTAGAGATTGCTAGTGAAGTGTGAATTGTTGGAATATTGTGTGAATTGCTGAGAGTTTGTGTCCATTGTTGGGAAAGATGGGAAATCAGATCAAGCGAGATATGAAAGAGGATCCGGAGAGTCCGCTCCAATTAGTATGCAGTGAGTTTCCACAAAAGGCTGAAAGACTAAAAGGCCTGTCCCACTTGGCCGTCATGTCTGACGAATCTTATAGAATTTTTCGAGGATGTAACTAGTAGAGTGGATAGGGGAGAACCAGTGGATGTGTTGTATCTGGACTTTCAGAAGGCTTTCGACAAGGTCCCACATAAGAGATTAGTATACAAACTTAAAGCACACGGTATTGGGGGTTAAGTATTGATGTGGATAGAGAACTGGCTGGCAAACAGGAAGCAAAGAGTAGGAGTAAAGAGCAAAGAGTAGGAGTAAACGGGTCCTTTTCACAATGGCAGGCAGTGACTAGTGGGGTACCGCAAGGCTCAGTGCTGGGACCCCAGCTATTTACAATTTATATTAATGAACTGGATGAGGGAATTGAAGGCAACATCTCCAAGTTTGCGGATGACACTAAGCTGGGGGGCAGTGTTAGCTGTGAGGAGGATGCTAGGAGACTGCAAGGTGACTTGGATAGGCTGGGTGAGTGGGCAAATGTTTGGCAGATGCAGTATAATGTGGATAAATGTGAGGTTATCCACTTTGGTGGCAAAAACAGGAAAGCAGACTATTATCTAAATGGTGGCTGATTAGGAAAAGGGGAGATGCAGTGAGACCTGGGTGTCATGGTACACCAGTCATTGAAAGTAGGCATGCAGGTGCAGCAGGCAGTGAAGAAAGCGAATGGTATGTTAGCTTTCATAGCAAAAGGATTTGAGTATAGGAGCAGGGAGGTTCTACTGCAGTTGTACAGGGTCTTGGTGAGACCACACCTGGAGTATTGCGTACAGTTTTGGTCTCCAAATCTGAGGAAGGATATTATAGCCATAGAGGGAGTGCAGAGAAGGTTCACCAGACTGATTCCTGGGATGTCAGGACTTTCATATGAAGAAAGACTGGATAGACTTGGCTTATACTCGCTAGAATTTAGGAGATTGAGAGGGGATCTTATAGAAACGTACAAAATTTTTATGGGGTTGGACAGGCTAGATGCAGGAAGATTGTTCCCGATGTTGGGGAAGTCCAGGACAAGGGGTCACAGCTTAAGGATAAGGGGGAAATCCTTTAAGACCGAGATGAGAAAAAACTTTTTCACACAGAGAGTGGTGAATCTCTGGAACTCTCTGCCACAGAGGGTAGTTGAGGCAAGTTCATTGGCTATATTTAAGAGGGAGTTAGATGTGGCCCTTGTGGCTAAAGGGATCAGGGGGTATGGAGAGAAGGCAGGTACGGGATACTGAGTTGGATGATCAGCCATGATCATATTGAATGGCGGTGCAGGCTCGAAGGGCCGAATGGCCTACTCCTGCACCTATTTTCTATGTAAAAAAAAAAAGTAAAATAGGTCGACGCGTCATCATGCCGTCTGGTGCGCGTGAAGTCTGGTAGTTAGGCAGGTAGTGCAGGAGTCCCCTGCGGTCATCTCCCTCCTAAACAGGATATCATTTTGGATACTGTTGGGGGAGATGGCTCATCACGGGAAGGCAGCAGCAGCCAAGTTCATGGCACCATGGGTGGCTCTGCGGCACAGGAGGGGAGATAAAAGAGTGGAAGGGCAATAGCAATACGGGATTCCATTGTAAGGGGAATAGATAGGCGTTTCTGCGGCCGCAAACGAGAATCCAGGATGGTATGTTGCCTCCCTGCTGCAAGGGTCAGGGATGTCACTGAATGGCTGCTGAACATTCTGGAGGGGGAGGGTGAACAGCCAGTTGTCGTGGTGCACATTGGCACCAACGATATAGGTAAAAAAAGGGATGAGGTCCTACAAGGTGAATTTAGTTGAGCTAGGAGATAAACTTAAAAGTAGGACCTCAAAGGTAATAATCTCTGGATTACTACCAGTACCACGGGCTAGTCAGAGTAGAAATAGGAGGATTTTGCAGATGAATACGTGGCTTGAAAAATGGTGCAAGTGGGAGGGATTCAAATTTCTAGGGCATTGGAACCAGTTCTGGGGGAGGTGGGACCAGTACAAACAGGACGGTCTGCACCTGGGCTGGAATGGAACCAATGTCCTTGGGGGAGTGTTTGCTAGTGCTGTCGAGGAGGATTTAAACTAATGTGGCAAGGGGATGGGTGCAAGAGCAGAGAGGCAGAGGGGTGTAAAATGAGGGTAGAAGCAATAGGTAGCAAGGTGAAAAGTAAGAGTGGCAGGCAGACAAATCCAGGGCAAAATTCAAAAAGGGCCACTTTTCAACATAATTGTATAAAGGGAAAAGAGTGTTGGAAAAACAAGCCTGAAGGCTTTGTATCTTAATGCAAGGAGCATTCGTAATAAGGTGGATGAGTTGAATGTGCAGATAGTTATTAATGAATATGATAACTATCCGGAAGTGGCGGCGCTGTCGTACAGCAGCGGCTCGCCTGCAGTCCGTCTGTTTTTACTTTTTTTGTTGTTTTCTTTTGTCCTGTTTTAGTTAAATTTTAGTTTATTGGGTTGTGTATGTGTGGGGTGGGGGGGTGAAACATGACTTTTGTCTCTTCCTTCGGGGGAATGCGACTTTTTCTTGTCGTATCCCCCTTCTCTGCCTCCGTCTGCGCTGAGGCCAAAATGGCGGAGCTGCCGGCCTCCAACTCCAACTGCGAGCGACCGACCGACCTCGAGGCTCCGGAGGCAGAGCCAGGACTTACCAGCGCGAGGCTGGCCAACTTCGGGGCTGCGGTGGCGTTCCGGCGGTGGCGACCGAGGACACTGGTGGCGACCTGGAGGCTCGGCCGCGGGCCCAGTGGACGACATCGTCGGGAGCGCGCAGGTCACAGGTTGGTGACCTGTTTTTCTGGGGCTCCCGCAACTACAGCTGCGTCCGCTGGACTGGAGGGCGGCAGCTTCGGCAGCTTCGACCACCCCGGGCCGCGGAGTTTGAGCCGGCCCGTCGCGGAGCACGGATTCGGCCGCGGGACTGGCTTACCGTCGCCCGGCGGGGTCACAGCATCAGAAGCCTGGATCGCCTCAGCGCAGAGGGAGAACAAAGCGGGAAGAGACAGAGACTTTAAGACTTTTGCCTCCATCACAGTGAGGAGGTGCCTGGTGAACTCACTGTGGTGGATGTTAATTTGTGTTTATTGTGTGTTTTGTCATTTATTATTATATGTATGACTGCAGGCAACGAAATTTCGTTCAGACCGAAAGGTCTGAATGACAAATAAAGGAATCTCTAATCTCTAATCTCTAATATAGTTGGGATCACGGAGTCATGGCTCCAGGGTGACCAAGGCTGGGAGCTCAACATCCAGGGATATTCAATATTCAGGAGGGATAGACAGAAAGGAAAAGGAGGCGGGGTGGCGTTGCTGGTTAGAGAGGAGATTAACGCAGTGGAAAGGAAGGACATTAGCTTGGAGGATGTGGAATCGATATGGGTAGAGCTGCGAAACACTAAGGGGCAGAAAACGCTAGTGGGAGTTGTGTACAGGCCAGCTAACAGTAGTAGTGGAGTTGGGGATGGCATCAAACAGGAAATTAGAAATGCGTGCAACAAAGGTAAAACAATTATAATGGGTGACTTCAATCTAAATATAGATTGGGTGAATCAAATTGGCAGGGGTGCTGAGGAAGAGGATTTCTTGGAATGTATGCGGGATGGTTTTCCAAACCAACATGTAGAGGAACCAACGAGAGAGCAGGCTATTCTAGACTGGGTATTGAGTAATGAGGAAGGGTTAGTTAGCAGTCTTGTTGTGCGTGGCCCCTTGGGCAAGAGTGACCATAATATGGTTGAGTTCTTCATTAGGATGGAGAGTGACATTGTTAATTCAGAAACAAGGGTCCTGAACTTAAAGAAAGGTGACTTTGAGGGTATGAGATCTGAATTGGCCAAGATAGACTGGCAAATGATTCTTAAAGGGTTGACGGTAGATATGCAATGGAAGGCATTTAAAAAACTGCATGGATGAACTACAACAATTGTTCATCCCAGTTTGGCAAAAGAATAAATCGGGGAAGATAGTGCATCCGTGGATAACAAGGGAAATCAGGGATAGTATCAAAACAAAAGATGAAGCGTACAAATTAGCCAGAAAAAGCAGCCTACCAGAGGACTGGGAGAAATTCAGTTCTACAGAGGAGGACAAAAGGCTTAATTAGGAAAGGGAAAATAGATTATGAAAGAAAACTGGCAGGGAACATAAAAACTGACTCTAAAAGTTTTTATAGAAATGTGAAGAGGAAAAGATTAGTTAAAACAAATGTAGGTCCCTTGCAGTCAGAAACAGGCGAATTGATCATGGGGAACAAGGCCATGGCAGACCAATTGAATAACTACTTTGGTTCTGTCTTCACTAAGGAAGACATAAATAATCTGCCGGAAATAGCAAGGGACCGGGGGTTAAATGAGATGGAGGAACTGAGTGAAATCCAGGTTAGCCGGGAAGTGGTGTTAGGTAAATTGAATGGATTAAAGGCCGAAAAATCCCCAGGGCCAGATAAGTTGCATCCCAGAGTACTTAAGGAAGTAGCCGCAGAAATAGTGGATGCATTAGAGATAATTTTTCAAAACTCTTTAGATTCTGGAGTAGCTTCTGAGGACTGGAGGGTAGTTAATGTAACCCCACTTTTTAAAAAGGGAGGGAGAGAGAAAACGGGGAATTACAGACCAGTTAGTCTAACATCGGTGGTGGGGAAAATTCTGGAGTCAGTTATTAAAGATGGGATAGCAGCACATTTGGAAAGTGGTGAATTCATTGGACAAAGTCAGCATGGATTTATGAAAGGTAAATCATGTCTGACGAATCTTATAGAATTTTTCGAGGATGTAACTATTAGAGTGCATAAGGGAGAACCAGTGGATGTGTTATATCTGGACTTTCAGAAGGCTTTCGACAAGGTCCCACATAAGAGATTAGTATGCAAACTTAAAGCACACGGTATTGGGGGTTCAGTATTGATGTGGATAGAGAACTGGCTGGCAGACAGGAAGCAAAGAGTAGGAGTAAACGGGTCCTTTTCAGAATGGCAGGCAGTGACTAGTGGGGTACCGCAAGGCTCAGTGCTGGGACCCCAGCTATTTATAATATATATTAATGAACTGGATGAGGGAATTAAATGCAACATCTCCAAGTTTGCGGATGACACGAAGCTGGGGGGCAGTGTTAGCTGTGAGGAGGATGCTAGGAGGCTGCAACGTGAGTTGGGTGAGGGGGCAAATGCATGGCAGATGCAGTATAATGTGGATAAATGTGAGGTTATCCACTTTGGTGGCAAAAACAGGAAAGTAGACTATTATCTGAATGGTGGCCGATTAGGAAAAGGGGAGATGCAACGAGACCTGGGTGTCAAGTCAAGTCAAGTGAGTTTATTGTCATGTGTCCCTGGTAGGACAATGAAATTCTTGCTTTGCTTGAGCACAACAGAACATAGTAGGCATTTACTACAAGGCATTCTATAAATATATACACAATGGTCAATATACTGATAAAGTGCAAATAACAGTATTGGCTAATAAAGTTCAGTGTTATGTCCGAGCTCATGGTACACCAGTCATTGAAAGTAGGCATGCAGGTGCAGCAGGCAGTGAAGAAATCAAATGGTATGTTAGCATTCATAGCAAAAGGATATGAGTATAAGAGCAGGGAGGTTCTACTGCAGTTGTACAGGGTCTTGGTGAGACCACACCTGGAGTATTGCGTACAGTTTTGGTCTCCTAATCTGAGGAAAGACATTCTTGCCATAGAGGAAGTACAGAGAAGGTTCACCAGACTGATTCCTGGGATGGCAGGACTTTCATATGAAGAAAGACTGGATAGACTCGGCTTGTACACGCTAGAATTTAGAAGATTGAGAGGGGATCTTATAGAAACTTACAAAATTCTTAAGGGGTTGGACAGGCTAGATGCAGGAAGATTATTCCTGATGTTGGGGAAGTCCAGACCTAGGGGTCACAGTTTAAGGATATGAGGGAAGTCTTTTAGGACCGAGATGAGAAGATCATTTTTTACACAGAGAGTGGTGAATCTGTGAAATTCTCTGCCACAGAAGGTAGTTGAGGCCAGTTCATTGGCTATATTTAAGAGGGAGTTAGATGTGGCCCTTGTGGTTAAAGGGATCAGGGTATGGAGAGAAGGCAGGGATGGGATACTGAGTTGGATGATCAGCCATGATCATATCGAATGGCGGTGCAGGCTCGAAGGGCCGAATGGCCTACTCCTGCACCTATTTTCTATGTTTCTATGTTTCTATGTAAGTCATTAGAATACCTTGCGGCGCGCGTCGATGCATGGTTATGCACGGTGACGTAACCATGCGTCACGACGCGATACACGTGAGACGTCGGGACACCAACGTATGTCGCCAATGCGTCAGCATGCGAACGCGATATGTCACACAGGTGGCGCGCGAGGATTTCATGCAGCACAAAATCCTGGAACGCCACGCGATACCGCACGCAACTCCACACTCCTCCACGCCTCTCCATGTGCCCGTCCTGCGCTACCCACATGCTACCTGTGCGTCACAACGCGACTGTAGATGGTTTATGCATGCAACCTATAATATAGCTACCTCAGTACTACTAACCACGCCTTAGTTATCAAGTATAAGAACTCTCTCTCTCGCTTGCCCCCTCCCTGGTTCCAGCATGACAGACTGGGTGCAGTCAGTGCTGGAATGTGTTTAACCTGTGTTATCATTAAACGTTAAGTAAAGCTACAAGTGAGTCAGACTTAACTTCTTTACATGGTGTCAGAAGTGGGATACGAACCCACGCCTCCAATTGGTGGGATACCATATAACCATATAACCATTACAGCACGGAAACAGGCCATCTCGGCCCTTCAAGTCCGTGCCGAACTTTTTTTTTTCTTTCTTTTTTTTAAACTTCCCCCTAGTCCCATCTACCTGCACTCAGACCATAACCCTCCATTCCTTTCCCGTCCATATACCCATCCAATCTATTTTTAAAGGATAAAATCGAAGGGGAAGGATGTATGGGTTTGTTAAGAATGGTCACCAGTGGTCGGTTTCGACTGTGAACCTGCAGCTGAAGAGAAAGTCTTTGAACTTTGAACACGCAAACACCACAGCCAGGAGCTCCTTCTCAATCTGAGCATACCGTTGCTCCGTCGGTCATTGTCCGCGAGGCATACGAGACCGGTAGTAGTGAGCCGTCGTCGTAGAGCTGCAGGCAAGCAGCACCCAGTCCGAAACGAGAGGCATCACAGGTAACAACAATGGGACGGCGCAGGTCGAAGAATTTGAGTGTCGGGGTGCTGGTCAGCTTAGACTTCAGACATTCGAAAGCCTGCTGGTGATGTGGGAACCAGGACCAGGCAGTGTCTTTTTTAGTTAGCTGCCTCAGGGATGAGCTCAGCTCACTGAGATTCGGTATAAACTTCCCGAGGTAGTTGACCATGCCTAGGAATCGTTGCAGACTAAGGACGTCAGTTGGGGCTGGCATCTCGGAGCTGCAATAGTCTTTTGCGGGTCGGGCCATACCGAACCCACGGCAACGATCCGGTATGTCTATTGCGAAAGTTTGCCGAAATTTGCGACTTGCCCTCTAACCGCATTTTAGAGCGAGCCAAGTTTTTTAAGAGAAAGCCTGATGAACCTGTTGAATGCTTTATTGCGGATCTGCGATATCTCGCCCAGAGGTGCCGATTTGAAAACATGACTGACCAGCTTACCAGGGACATTCTAGTGACAGGTATGCTGGATCAGAAATTGCGATCGGAACTATTGAGAAGGCCAGATCTTACTCTGACCGACGCAATGCATGCATGCAGGTTGGCTGAAGTCGTTGACCCATTGTTCGGACAACGGGATGCTGTTGGTCGGTCGGTCAACTTAACTGGTCTCAACAGACCGCCTCCTAAAATAGACAACTTTAGACCCGCGCCGCGGGCAGGCTACGTCCCTGGAGGACGGGTCGTTAAAAGGTGCCCTAATTGCAATTATGTACATTCGATGCAGTGGCAGTGCCCGGCTTATGGAAAATCCTGCAATTTCTGCAAGAAATTGAATCACTTCTCGTCAGTTTGCCATTCCCGTGGGAACTTACCACCTGCTTCTAGACAAGTATTAAACAACCTGGCACAAGTTGATAGCGAATTTGGTTCCCAGACCTCTCTCGACACTGCCCACGATTCTGAGCCAATTAATTCTCAAGGAGATGCTAGTGTGTTCACACTCCTACACGCACCTGCTCGCCTCCCCGATCCATCGGTCCTCGTTACTGTCAACAACTGTCCTTTCACAGCTAAGCTCGACACGGGGGCAAAAGTCAATGTTATGTCAACAAGCCTGTTCAGAAAGATTAGGCATAATGAGCTACTGACTCCAGACCGTTCGACTTTACGTGCTTATGGGGGCGAGGTGCTGAAACCTGTGGGGAAGGCCACTTTTAAATGTGTCCTGAAAAAGTCATCGCGGCCTCTCATGTTCTATGTCCTTGACTCTGATTGTGTGACTATGTTGGGCAACCAGGCGTGCCAGGACCTGGGACTAGTGTCCTTCGACCGTACTGTCCGTGAAGTACAGGTGCTGATGGATCCGATATCTGAATACGCGAACCTGTTTGATAATGAGCTGGGCAAACTGCCTCTCGTCTATAAGATCGTCACCGACCCTAAAGTTGTGCCAGTGGTCCGTGCACCACATAGAGTATCCCTCGCTTTAAAGGACAAAGTGGAATCGATGCTGAAGAGCATGGTCACAATGGGGGTGCTGGAAGCAGTTAGCGAGCCAACCGAGTGGGTCTCCACCATGGTTGCAACCCTGAAAAAGGACAAGAACGAGATACGGGTGTGTATTAATCCCAAAGACCTGAACCTCGCGATCAGGCGACCACACTACCCCAGAGTAATGGCCTGGCCGAACAGGCCGTGCGGAGTGCTAAGGGCCTGATGGAGCAGTCCCGCCTGTCCAACTGCGATTTCTACCTGGGCTTACTAAACCTGCGTAACGTCTCACGGGACCCGACTATGGGTTTCCCTGCCCAGCGTCTGATGTCAAGGGTGACAAGACCACCTATGCCAATCGCCCAGCAGTCCCTGTTACCGAAAGTGCTCAATCCTGCCACTGCCCAGCAGCGGATCGACCAGAAACATGAGGTTCAACGACGGTCCCACGACAGGTCCTGCCGCCCTCTTCTGCCTCTACTACCCGGGCAGGTCGTTCGGATGCGGACCTCCACCGGCTATTCCCGCCTCGCGCCCGTGGTTGGTGTGGACGACTCTCCAAGATCTTACCTGGTGGATTACGAGGGAACTGTCTATTGACGGAGCCATCAACACCTGTTGGCTGTGAACGAGCCGAAGCCTCTACCTGCGGCTCCTTATGCTCCTCCGTTGCGGTTCCTACCTGCTGCTGCTGATCACCCTGTTGCTCCATGCATGCCCCAGTCCCCTCGCTTATTGCGGTCTCCTTCTCCTTTGCCGCCTGGGTTTGGCCGGGCAGCTTCACCTCCTGCACGTCCTCCCCCTCCTGTCTCTCCTACTCCGACTGCATCTCCTCCTCCCTTCACGTTTTTGCCTGCCTCCGCTACGCCTTCTCTTCTTTCCGATGGGGGGAGGGGGGGGAAGGCGTTGTACGTACGCGTTCGGGTTGCATTGTTAAGCCACCTGTCCGCTACGGTGACTTTGTTTAAACCCGCATGTTTATTGTAATGACACCACCCCAATCGGCTCCAATTGTCTTTGATTTCTAAGGGGAAGGATGTAGATGGTTTATGCATGCAACCAATAATATAGCTACCTCAGTACTACTAACCATGCCTTAATTATCAAGTATAAGAACTCTCTCTCTCGCTTGCCCCCTCCCTGGTTCCAGCATGATGACAGACTGGGTGCAGTCAGTGCTGGAATGTGTTTAACCTGTGTTATCATTAAACGTTAAGTAAAGCTACAAGTGAGTCAGACTTAACTTCTTTACAGCGACGACCACATTTTTGGAGGTCGCGGAAATGGCGCGCAAATGACAGTCAAGTGGGACAGGCCCTTAAGGAATTTTTCAGGGGCGCTGAATAGGAAATCAGGAGATGAACTTCGGCCCGAGGGCGGAGTTGGAACATTGAAGGAGTGAAATATATTGAAAAGATTATTTGGCTGTGCAGTAATTGTGACGTAGCGAAGGAGCTAATTGGATTATAGAAGTATTATGAAGAGCAGAAAGCGAGTAGAGGTGTGAGAATGGCGAATTGGCAAGAAGCAGCTTCAAAGCTTGGAATAGAGCTGAAAGATGATGAAGTACACTGGCCTCTAGACACCTTGAGAAAGGGGTGTGGATGTATTAAAGAGTGTAAGGTACGGGAGAGAGATAGATCTCCTGAAGGGAAACTGGCACAGGTAAATTTAGAATTTAAGGACCTGAAGGTTGGCATTGGCCTTGAAGGGGGAGAAGACGAATATTTGGAAGATTGGGAAAGTGTTAAAATTAGATGTTCGCAGCCTCCACCATATTCCTCTTGCGTTCCCCGGGCTCCACCCACACATTGTATAGCTTGTGCACACAACAGACATTCAGAGCCTGCAGCACCTTTTACACCACCTGCAGATTCCACAATAAAGCCTGCTTTACAAACAGCAGCAACACGAGTACAGGATTCTTTGACTCCATCGGCTCCACTATTGGAAGATAGTCCAGTAGCTCATGGTACCAGGAGTAAAACAAAGAAGCTAGCTCCCGTATTTAAGGAGAGAGATGTTATTAGAGACATTGTACAACCCCCAGAATGAGTTGCGTGTCCTCAGGTATTTATCTGTTGTATCACGTAGAAGGAAAAATCTGTACCTTCTTGGTAGACACAGTCATCCATGTCATCACTCCAATCAATTTACAATCTCCCCGAATCACAAGATGTCCAGAGCCTGTCCGGTTTTCAAGGACAAATCTGCCAGTATCCCATCTCTGAGCCAGTTGAGGTGGTGTACAGAGGAAAAGCAATAAAGCAGAGATTTGTGATAACAACTGGATTGGATTGCAATTTAATGGCCAGAGATTTGCTCTGCGCATTTCAATTAAAGATCGAGTGCGGCGATGGTGGGATAGTAATGACCCCCTGGGCTCCCGAAAGGCAGTGTTATTCGACAATGACCCCCCAATGGTGGTCCTTAGATTTGGATGAAGAACCTCATCTCCATATTACATTGGCTTATGAGTGGTAAGGATAGAGAGATGGAAGCCTTCTTTAAACCGTATGAAGGAAAGGACTGGGAAATAAGAATGTTGGCACTAGTTGAAGGAAAGGAGGGCATTGCATGTGAAATTATGGAAAAGAACTGCAGAGGTTGCTCCACATATCACCAGAAAAGTAAATTATCCAGCAAGTGCAAAAGATCTAGGAGCAATGGTGAAAAGGGCAATTACCATGGCAGACCCGAATAAATACGAAGAGCAAAATTTGTCTAACCAATATGTTGTTAAGTTTCATCAGGCCCCAACGACAGTTGTTACCCGCCTACGTTAGCATCTGTGGAGTGAGGTATGTGAATATGTGGACCCACAAGTATGGGCAGAAGACACAGCTCGGGTAGGATATGTTCACATCGATCTCATCCAAGTAGCTCTCCAGAACGAGGTAACACTGCCTTCGATACAACGGTATCCATTAAAACCACAGGGGGACTGCTGGAACAAAACATCTTGGTAAAATGTCAATCAATCTGCAACGCAACAATCCTCGCAGTTCCAAAACCAGGGAAGAAAGGCCAGTACAGTTCGGTCCAAGACCTAAGATCGATTAACTCAGTTGTAGAACTGCTCCATGTGCCAAACCCTGCTCACATCTTGGTCTTAATCCCAGCTGAAGCCAAAATGTTCTCGATAGTCGACCTGCAACATGCATTCTTTTCCTTGCCTCTTCATAAGAACAGCCAATATTTGTTTGCTTTCACATATAGGGGCCAGCAATACACCTGGACCAGATTGCTTCAATCTGTAGGTGAACTGAGTCATCAATTCGCCTACTTTATTTTCACGATATCTACAAGAACAATTAAGTACTCTAAATTTTAGAAGAAAATCTACTTTAGTGCAGTACGTCGATGATTTATTAGTGGCCAGCAGAGATGAACCAAGCAACCATGAAGATACTGCACAATTACTAAATCATCTAGCTAATTTGGGATATGTTGTCTCCCAGTCAAAAGTACTGATGGCCCAGGAGAAAGTAAAATTTTTAGGAGTCATAATTTCAGCAACAGGTGTCTAGAAAAAAGCAGACTTGAACCAAAAAAGCAGACTTGAACCAAATTGTGAATTCCAGATTCCTAAAGAAGCAAAACAAATGAGGCAATGGCTTGGTATGGTCAATTAATGTAGACCTTGGATCCCTAATATAGCTTTAGAAACAAAAGAGCTGACACCCTATACAGGCCACCTAGCAGTAGTAGTGAAGTTGGGGATGGCATCAAACAGGAAATTAGAAATGCGTGCAACAAAGGCAAAACAGTTATAATGGGTGACTTCAATCTACATATAGATTGGGTGAATCAAATTGGCAGGGGTGCTGAGGAAGAGGATTTCTTGGAATGTATGAGGGATAGTTATCTAAACCAACATGTAGAGGAACCAACGAGAGCAGGCTATTCTAGACTGGGTATTGAGTAATGAGGAAGGGTTAGTTAGCAGACTTGTTGTGCGTGCCCCCTTGGGCAAGAGTGACCATAATATGGTTAAGTTATTCATTAGGATGGAGAGTGACATTGTTAATTCAGAAACAACGGTTCTGAACTTAAAGAAAGGTAACTTTGAGGGTATGAGACGTGAATTGGCCAAGATTGACTGGCAATTAGTTCTAAAAGGGTTGACGGTGGATATGCAATGGAAGGCATTTAAAGACTGCATGGATGAACTACAAAAATTGTTCATCCCAGTTTGGCAAAAGAATAAATCAGGGAAGGTAGTGCATCCATGGATAACAAGGGAAATCAGGGATAGTATCAAAGCAAAAGATGATGCGTACAAATTAGCCAGAAAAAGCAGCATACCAGAGGACTGGGAGAAATTCAGAGACCAGCAGAGGAGGACAAAGGGCTTAATTAGGAAAGGGAAAATAGATTATGAAAGGAAACTGGCAGGGAACATAAAAACTGACTGCAAAAGTTTTTATAGATATGTGAAGAGAAAGAGATTAGTTAAAACAAATGTAGGTCCCTTACAGTCAGAAACAGGTGAATTGATCATGGGGAATAAGGATATGGCAGACCAATTGAATAACTACTTTGGTTCCGTCTTCACTAAGGAAGACATAAATAATCTGCCGGAAATAGCAGGGGGCCGCAGGTCAAAGGAGATGGAGGAACTGAGTGAAATCCAGGTTAGTCGGGAAGTGGTGTTGGGTAAATTGAATGGATTAAAGGCCGATAAATCACCAGGGCCAGATAGGCTGCATCCCAGAGTACTTAAGGAAGTAGCTCCAGAAATAGTGGATGCATTAGTGCTAATTTTTCAACTCTTTAGATTCTGGAGTAGTTCCTGAGGATTGGAGGGTAGCAAACGTAACCCCACTTTTTAAGAAGGGAGGGAGAGAGAAAACAGGGAATTACAGACCAGTTAGTCTAACATCGGTAGTGGGGAAACTGCTAGAGTCAGTTATTAAAGATGGGATAGCAGCACATTTGGAAAGTGGTGAAATCATTGGACAAAGTCAGCATGGATTTACGAAAGGTAAATCGTGTCTGACGAATCTTATACAATTTTTCGAGGATGTAACTAGTAGAGTGGATAGGGGAGAACCAGTGGATGTGTTGTATCTGGACTTTCAGAAGGCTTTCGACAAGGTACCACATAAGAGATTAGGATACAATCTTAAATCACACGGTATTGGGGGTTCAGTATTGATGTGGATAGAGAACTGTCTGGCAAACAGGAAGCAAAGAGTAGGAGTAAACGGGTCCTTTTCACAATGGCAGGCAGTGACTAGTGGGGTACCGCAAGGCTCAGTGCTGGGACCCCAGCTATTTACAATTTATATTAATGATCTGGACAAGGGAATTGAAAGCAACATCTCCAAGTTTGCGGATGACACTAAGCTGGGGGGCAGTGTTAGCTGTGAGGAGGATGCTAGGAGACTGCAAGGTGACTTGGATAGGCTGGGTGAGTGGGCAAATGTTTGGCAGATGCAGTATAATGTGGATAAATGTGGTTATCCACTTTGGTGGCAAGAACGGGAAGGCAGACTATTATCTAAATGGTGGCCGATTAGGAAATGGGGAGATGCAGCGAGACCTGGGTGTCATGGTACACCAGTCATTGAAAGTAGGCATGCAGGTGCAGCAGGCAGTGAAGAAAGCGAATGGTATGTTGGCCTTCATAGCAAGAGGATTTGAGTATAGGAGCAGGGAGGTTCTACTGCAGTTGTACAGGGTCTTGGTGAGACCACACCTGGAGTATTGCGTACAGTTTTGGTCTCCAAATCTGAGGAAGGACATTATAGCCATAGAGGGAGTGCAGAGAAGGTTCACCAGACTGATTCCTGGGATGTCGGGACTTTCATATGAAGAAAGACTGGATAGACTTGGCTTATACTCGCTAGAATTTAGGAGATTGAGAGGGGATCTTATAGAAACGTACAAAATTCTTATGGGGTTGGACAGGCTAGATGCAGGAAGATTGTTCCCGATGTTGGGGAAGTCCAGGACAAGGGGTCACAGCTTAAGGATAAGGGGGAAATCCTTTAAGACCGAGATGAGGAAAAACTTTTTCACACAGAGAGTGGTGAATCTCTGGAACTCTCTGCCACAGAGGGTAGTTGAGGCCAGTTCATTGGCTATATTTAAGAGGGAGTTAGATGTGGCCCTTGTGGCTAAGGGGATCAGGGGGTATGGAGAGAAGGCCGGTACGGGATACTGAGTTGGATGATCAGCCATGATCATATTGAATGGCGGTGCAGGCTCGAAGGGCCGAATGGCCTACTCCTGCACCTATTTTCTATGTATCTATGTATCTATGTAAAGAGGGTGAATTTCAATTAACTAGGAAAGCACAAGAGGCCTTTGAGAACTTGAAGAAATTGTTGATGCAGGCTCCATCCTTGGGAAGACCACATTACGACAGACCCTTCCAACTCTATTGCACCATTCTCTCTGAGTGTTCGACGGCAGTCCTTACTCAAAAGCATGGGGATAGACATAGACCAGTGGCCTATTATTCATCCAAACTTGGCCCAGTAGCAAGGGGACACCCATTATGCACCCAAATTCTAACTGCCATTTATAATAGCCTACAATCTGCTGCAAATATGACCCTACAGCAGTAAATAGTGTTATATAGTTTGAATTCAGTGGCAGCCTTGTTGGGACAATTACAGACACAGCACCTAACAATGGCTCATCAGGACAAATATGAAATTTACTTATTAAATAACCCAAAGCTTCAGTTTAGGCATTGTACAACAATTAACCCTGCATCATTTCTTATTTCACCCCCAGAAGAGCAGTCAGAGGCGGGACATGACTGTTTATTTATAATCAAGGAAGAGACATCTGTGAGGGAGGACTAGAGAGGCGCACCCATAGAGGACCCTGACATAACATATTACGTAGATGGGAGTGCATCTATTGGACCGTGGGGTGAGAAATTGTCTGGGTATGCAATTGTTAATCAGAATGGGGAAAATGTAGAAGCAGCTGCCTTTGAGTCACCTTATTCAGCACAACAGGCTGAATTATTTGCTTTAATTAGTACATATTATGAGAACAAATTTAAAGGTAAACATATATACAGATTCCAGGTATGCATTTGGAGTAGTGCATGATTTCGGACAATTATGGACAAATAGAGGATTTCTTACCTCAGCGGGGACTCAAATTTCAAACAAACAATTGGTGACAGATTTACTGAAGGCCCTGATGCTGCCCAGACAAATTTTGGTTATTAAATGTAGTGCACACACAAGAGGACAGACCCCAATAGACATTGGAAATCGTAATGCCGACTTGGCAGCAAAATAAATATCCCGGGAACGTAAGATGGTAGTGCCAAAGATGATGAGGCAGACTAAAAGTTTAAATAACAAGTCCCCTTCGGAGAAGCTGATGCCAACCATCCAAGAGATTGTTCCGTTGCAGGAGGAGGCTACTGAACGGGATAATGAACGATGGAAACAACTTGGGTGTACACTGGATTGTATGGCAGGATGATGGACCACACCAGCAGGGCAAACTTGCATGACAGATTCTTTAGCAGTATGGGTTATAGAGTGCATGCACAATGCAACTCATTGCAGTTCACGAGCAGTAGGAGACACTCTTTTGGCTAGGGTGACATCCAAGGTTACAAACATTAGCTCAAAAAGTAAGTAGCAGTAGCATGGTTTGCCAGAAATGCAATCCAGGAAAAGGAGTGGATTGTGGAGATGGGAAGACACCGTTGCCCATGGGTCCTTTTGAGACATTACAGATGCATTACATCGAATTGGAACGGTGCCAGGGTTACAGATATGTACTTGTCATAGTCGATGTATTCAGCTGGTGGATCGAAGCCTCTCCAACCCTTGATAGTAAAGCGCCTACTGTTGTCAAGGTGTTAATGAAAGAAATTGTCCCTAGATTTGGCATCCCTATTTGACTTAGTTCAGACAATGGTCCACACTTTTTGGGCAGATTAATAAAGAGTTTTGTGAACAGTTGGGCATCCAACAGCAATTACACTGTGCTTATCGACCGCAGGCTGCTGGACTTGTGGAAAGTGCTAATCAGGCCCTGAAAACTAAATTAGCTAAATTGAAGGCGGTGACTGGAATTGGTGGGATTAAATTACTTCCCATAGCTTTATTTCAGATGCGAGTCACGCCTGCAGGGAAATCTAGACTGAGCCCAGCTGAAATTATTTATGGTAGACCCCCTAAGAGCATCTTGGAACCAGAATGCAATGAAAGTTATACATTTCCATCATATGACAGCAGAGATGACCGACTACATTCTGGCTCTGACTCGAGCTTTAAGGGAATCTCATTGTAGAGTAAGAGCAGTGTATGGTGAGTTGCCTTTGTTGACTGCCTTTACTAAGGCAGAGTCTGTAGACTATGTCCTTATAAAGAACTGGGTAAGGAAAGGTTTGGAGGTTCGCTGGGAAGGACCTTACCAGGTTCTCCTAACGACTCCAAATGGCGGTGAAAGTAGAGGGCAAGAATGCATGGGTGCATCTCCACCACCGCAAGAGTATCAGTGACAGAGTAGTGACAGAGAACTATTCTATTTAAGATTCTCTTAGAAACATCATACTCTGTGAAAAGTCAGATACAGATGCACTCGACAGGATGGATGGATGGGATTCACGCCCACGAAAACTCGGGAGGTGAAGACTCATCAGACAGGAATCATGAAGCTACGCCCATGAAAACTCAAGAAGCTTGGTGAACTTCTGAGAAATTACATCAGCATCTTCATGTTGGGATATCTGATTAGAATGGAGTTTTGTTATTGTATTTTTGGTTATCATAAATGATAAAAGAGGGTAATGTTAATATTGGCCAAATAAATGTGTTCACAAAATGGAGAATCTCTGCATTTGCAAGGACTGCTTGTCCTCTTTCTGTGAAAGCTGTAGGGCTAGGGGTCTCTCCAGAGAGTCTGGACCCTGGATGGAAGTAATGGCCAGATGTCTTCTTTATTGTAAGTGTGTATGAGGGTTTTGCAGAAAGAGATAAGGGTTGCAAATGCATTAGGATTGGTTATAGAGAGCAGGTGATAAAGGTATTGTTAATTATGTTGCAGAGGGTTTGTGCTGTTACCTGATGATTGGTTAAAGTGTAAAGTCTTATTCAAATTGTTTATACAACCTGGGAAAATGTTTCTTTACTTTGATTAACTGTCTTCCATCTAGAAGCTTCTGTGGAAACAATGTAATGGGGTATTTGTGATTGGTTTGTAGGGGTTGCGCCACAGGTCCGATATAGTATAAAAGAGGGGACACCACATGGATCAAAGTCGATCTTCTGGAGGTGTACTTGGGACCGTGTGACCTGCTGGAGGTGTCTACTTGCACGAGGCAGAAGGGCTTGGACGAGTAGATACAAGGATCGGACCCGCAGTGGTTATGTATTGTAGATGATATGTGCATGTACCTTTAACATAGTGACCTCACCGCTACTAACCGCTCCCCACATCACCAGTATAATTACAACCTTCCCACCCAGTTCTCTCTCTCTGGTTCCAGTGACAGACCACGGACAGCTAGGGCAGAAACGTATGTGTATAATGTGTAGTATGAATAAACAGTAGTAAAGAAACAGTGCGTTATGACTCATCTTTACATGGTGTTAGCCTCGTACCTATGCGCCTCCTGTTTATCGGGTTTTCTTTCTTTTGAACCATTTTCCTATTTTGTTTTTTAATCTCCCGTGCCATGGCCACTTCTTGCCGTAAGCCCGATATGCTCGTCTTCGACTCGGACATTGTCCATCGGTGGGGTGTCTTTAGATGTGACTTTCAACAATATGTCACGATCGCCCGCCCTGCTGCCACCGCTGCTACTCAGGCTTCCTGCTTCTCAACCTGGCTGGTCCTGATGCCCTGGAACGGGCTGAGTCGTTTGTCTATGCTGTTGGTGAAGATGCTCGGGACCCGGTAATGTCTTATGGCTAAGTTTACCGCGATGTGCGACATCCCCACTAACCGCATCCTAGAGCATTTAAAAATGTTCACCAGGCGTCAGCTCCCAGGAGAGTCAATCGGTAGCTACATCGCTGCGCTGCGTCACCTGGCCAGGCGTTGCAGCCTGGACACGCTGACCCCCGATCAACTGACCCGGGACATTTTAGTGTATGGTCTTCAAGATGAAAAACTAAGGGCTGAACTTCTGCGGAAGCACGACCTGTCTTTAACCGATGCTCTGCACGCCTCCCGCATGGCTGAGGCTGTCGCCTCGGCGGTGTCGTCTGCTGATCATGACATTAACTTTGCCAGTGTTGCTGGTCGCCGGCGAAACGCTGGCCCGCAACGACAACGGGGGTCCCCCGCGTCAGGGGGTAGCAGCCCACAGCGGTGCCCCAACTGCAACTTTACCTCCCACCAATCGAATGTGTGCCCTGCACTGGGAAAACGTGTAACCTTTGCAGGAAATTAAACCATTTCTCTGCGGCCTGTCGCTCCCGTGGGAAGCCACTTCCTGCTCCTCGCCGAATGTTAAACAACCTTGCTCGAGCTGATAGCGCACTTGGTTCACAGTGTGACGAATTCCCTTTGTCTGATTCGAGTTCCTCCCAGGGGGAGACCAGCATATTTTCGGTGTTGGATGCACCTGCTCTGATAACGAACCCCTCGGTTCGCGTTTCTGTCAACGGCTCGACCTTCACTGCCAAGCTCGACACGGGGGCCGCGACCAATGTTATGTCAATAGGCCTCTTCAAGAAGATAAGGTCTAATGAGAAAATCACTCCCAATCACTCCCTTTTGCATGCCTATGGGAGAGCCGAGCTCGTTCCAGTGGGGAGGGCTACCCTGCACTGCAAGGTACTGCGTGCCGCTCAGCCCCTCACTTTTTATATACTGGATACTAACGACATCACCCTTTTGGGTGCCCAGGCGTGCCAGGACCTCGGCTTGGTCTCTTTCCACCGCGATATCCACCAGGTGCGGACCCTTATGGACCCCCTGCACGAATACCCTGACCATTTTGATGACAAGCTGGGCAAACTGACCTGCTGCTACAAGATCATTGTCGACCTCGGTGTTGAACCTATGATCCGTCCACCACACCGCGTCTCCTTCGCCATGAAGGACAAGGTGGAGTCAACGCTGCGCGACATGGTTACCATGGGCATCCTGAAGGAGGTGAGCGAACCCACCCGGTGGGTCTCAACCATGGTTGTTGCGGCGAAAAAGGACAAGAGTGAAATTCGCATTTGCATCAACCCCAAAGACCTGAACCTTGCCATCCGACGCCCTCACTACCCCATGTGAACAGTGGAGGACGTCGCTGCGCAGGTTGGCCCGGCCACTGTCTTCTCGGTTCTCGATGCCAAGAGCTCCTTCTGGCAGATACCGCTGGACGAGCGGTCCTCCTACTTGACTACCTTCGGCACACCTTTCGGCAGGTACCGATTCCTCCGCATGCCATTCGGGATCAACTCTGCCAGCGAGGTCTTCCAGCGGACGATGGAGCAGCTGTTCATCGGCCTGCCGTGTGCCATCATCGTTGACGACATTCTGGTCTACGGTAAAGACGTTGCTGAGCACGATCTCCACCTCCGTCGAGTCCTGGACCGGGCCCGCGAAATCAACCTCAAACTAAACCGAAAGAAGTGCCAGTTCCGCGTCCCAGAGGTCACCTATGTGGGCCACGTTTTTACCGCATCGGGGCTAAAGCCCGACCCGCAGAAGACAGCTGCGGTCTCCGATATGTCTTCGCCAACCGACGTGGCCAGCCTACAACGTTTCCTGGGCATGGTTAATTACTTGGGGAAGTTTATCCCCGACCTCAGCGAGCTGAGCGCGCCCCTGAGGGAGTTGATCAAGAAGGACACTGCCTGGGCTTGGTACCCGCATCACCAGACAGCTTTTGACGTCCTGAAGTCCAGGCTGGCCAGTGTCCCCACTCTCCAATTCTTCGATCTGCAGCGCCCCATTGTTCTTACCTGCGACGCCTCCAAGTTCGGTCTTGGTGCTGCCTGTCTGCAGCTCCGCGATGGCCTGCAGCTGCCTGTTTCCTACGCGTCCCGCACCATGACCCCTGCCGAGCAGCGCTATGCTCCAGATAGAGAAGGAGCTGCTTGCTGTGGTGTTTGCCTGCTCCAAGTTCAAGGACTATATCCTGGGCAAGTTTCACGATCGAAACCGACCATCAGCCGCTGGTCTCTATCCTCAACAAGCCCATCCACGTTGCCGCGTCCCGGTTGCAGCGCATGATGCTACAGCTCCAGCGTTTCACATTTAAAATTGTGTAACGCAAGGGCAAGGACATGTTCGTGGCCGGACACGCTGTCCCGCGCACCACTAACGTCCACTGATCGCCATCCATATGAATCGTCCGACCTGATGGTGCTTAACGTCAACATCGTGCCTTCCCAGCAAATGCAGTCCCTGGTCAGCAACACTGCCAAGGACCCTGCCCTGCAGCAGCTTGCCGATGTCATCAGGCAAGGCTGGCCAGACCGTCGTTCATCCTTGCCGCCTGGGGTCGTGCCCTACTTCCTGGTCCGTGACAAGCTCGTGCTGCACGACGGCGTGGTCGTGAAGGAACACAAGGTCGTTGTGCCTGCTGCCCTGCGGGACCAATACTTTCATACCACCCACGGCGGTCATCCTGGGGCCGAGGCCACCCCGTCTCAGGCACAGAGTTTGTTCTACTGGCCCGGCATGGCCCAAGACATCCAGGAGAGGGTCTCCGCTGGCTCGGTCTGCAATACCCTCGCTCCCCATCAGCAACGGCAGCCGCTTCTGCAACAGCCTGCCCCCGAGCTTCCCTGGATGACCGTCGCCGCTGACATTTTGAGTGGCGTGGAAAGCATTTCCTGGTTCTTGTGGACTCATACTCCAGCTGGTTCGAGGTGGACCAGCTGCACTCCCTAACCTCTTCGGCCGTTATCGGCAAGCTGCGCCGCCACTTCGGAACCCATGGCACCCCGGCAAGTCTTCAATCGGACAATGGCGGCCAGTTCTCGAGCGCAGAATTTTGGAGTTTCGCTGCCAGTTGGAACTTCCGACACTACACCAGCAGCCCAGAGTACCCACAAAGCAACGGGTGGCAGAGCGCGCTGTCCGCAGTGCTAAGGACTTGCTGGAACATTGTAGACTGTCCCATTCTGATTTTTACTTGGCCCTCCTCAAGCTTCGAAACATTTTTTTTTTAATTTTTATTTATTAGAAGTACATTACATTACAACCACATACATTAGTACTCGTCATTTATTATCTTCTTACAATTAATGTACTCCATTTATTTTTTACACTTGGAAACATTTGCCGCGACACTGCCTTGGGCTCCCCAGCTCAACGGCTGATGTCTCACACTACGAGACCTCCGACCTCGGTGACCCAGCGGTCCTCCGTCCCGCTGCCATCCAGGAGCGCATTGCCCTCAAACAAGAAATCCAACGGCGCTCCCACGACAAGTCTTTTCGTCCTCTCCCGCCTCTGCTCTCAGGCCAAGCCGTCCGAATGCAATCCCCCTCCGGTCACCCCAGGCTTGCCATCGTCGTCGGTACTGCCTTGTCAACCATGACGGTACATTTACCGCCGGTTAACGAGCCACCACCGCCGCCTGCGGATCCCTTTTCCCCCCATTGTCGACAACACGGCCTGCCCCTCCGGCCAGTCCTCCCTCGCCTGCCGTCTTCCTGCTACTGCTCCTGCTTCCCCTGCTCCTTCTCCGTTTTCTCGTTCTCCTCCCGGTTCCCCGGTTCTCTCCCCCGCGCCGGCTCCTGCTCATGCTCCGCCTGCAGAAGGGGGGAAGGCGAAATGCGTACCCGGTACGGGCGGGTGGTCAGGCCGCATATCCGTTATGGTGAAGTTGTTTAACTGTTTGCTCACCTGCACGTAGCGTATGAGACGTGGTCGCCCTGTCACTTCGGTATTGCTTATTATTTCCAAGGGGAAGGATGTAGATGATATGTGCATGTACCTTTAACATAGTGACCTCACCACTACTAACCACTCCCCACATCACCAGTATAATTACAACCTTCCCACCCAGTTCTCTTCTCTTGGTTCCAGTGACAGACCACGGACAGCTAGGGCAGAAACGCATGTGTATAATGTGTAGTATGAATAAACAGTAGTAAAGAAACAGTGCGTTATGACTCATCTTTACAGGTATCATATAGGAAGTTCGTTTGTGTTTGGGAAGAATAAAGAATAGTTGATCCAGTGCTTGACTCAGCGTTTTACTGAACTAGACTAAGTGGTAAGCTTTAGGTGCATAATTACATGCTCACTTCCACGTGTCCATCCTCGTCCGGCGCCATCATCGACAGCCATACCGACCTCTCCACCATCGCTGCCAGGTCCTCTCTGGATGCCTCTGTGGCATCAGCCCAGGCCCTAGCTCTGTTGACCGCGGGCTTCGTCGACCCACGAGGTTCCAGCCCACGAGGTTCTGGCCTCGGCTCCTCAATGGCACTCCGGAAGACGTCTGCCGCAGTGGAGTTCCCCGTTTGTCCATGTGTCTGTCTAAACTCCTCTTAAATGTCTCACAATTGCCTGAGCCTGTGAGCGTTCAAAAGCCGATTTGAGATGGCAGGTGAGAGTTAGTGTGTCAGCTTTGTCTGGTTCCATTTTATGAATTAACTGAGTTTTCCTAGTCAGAATTGGCATCAGCTCGAACAAATGCATGATAAGTTATAACTAGAGCCAGGATTTTGCCATAAATGCCATGTGCCTTTTCATGCCTTTTGATGATTTCACCAAGATAGCACCTTTTTCACAATCGAGAGCCTAAATCAACCTTTTTTGCCATTATGCTAAAAGGTCGTGCTATTTTCTCTAATTGTACCTTGATTACAATTACGTTTTCTATGTTAACACGTTAATATTAATGTTATTATGAATGTGTTAACATAGTATAACTTAAAAGAAAACCTCCACCACCGGGGCAAAACCGGGGGCGCCATCGTCGGTCGTTCATTCGTTCATGCCGCTGCCTGCTGTTTTAGCCTTCTCCAAGATCTATTTAAGAAAGAACTGCAGATGCTGGAAAAATGAAGGTAGACAAAGAATGCTGGAGAAACTCAGCGGGTGAGGCAGCATTTATGGAGAGAAGGAATAGGCGATGTTTCGGGTCAAGACTCTTCTTTAAGCTGATGTGGGGGGTGGGGGGTGGGGGGTGCGGGAAAAAGAAAGGAAGAGGCGGAGACAGTAGGACTAGAAGGAGATCTGGGAAGAGTGAGGGAGAGGAGGGAGAAGACAAGGGTTATCTAAAATTAGAGAAGTCAATGTTGATACCGCTGGGGTGTAGACTACCTAAGCCAAATACCCAAGCTTGTCTCCTCACAACATTTACTGCTGGCTTCAGACGCAAATCTGAGTTTGAGTGATCTATGCAAGGCATTCATTGATGCTGGAATTTCACTGTGGAAATTGGAAAACAAATCTGTGTTCTTTTTGAGAAATACACAGAGGAACATATACGAAGTGAGTCATCATTATGGAAAAATTATGTTGACAGCAACTTCAACATTGTTGTGCTGAAAATTAGAGATGAAGTTGCATGCAACAAAATATGGATCTCAGTAGACGAGACAACCGATGCTGTGGGGAGATATGTTGCTAATGTGGTCATCGGTACACTGGAGGCAGGTCAACCATCAAAGGAGTATTTGTTGACATCGGAAGTATTGGAGAAGTCAAACAGCTCAACTATTGCTCAGTTGTTTACATCTTCACTTGCTGTACTTTGGCCAGAAGGTATATAACACGAGAATGTTCTTCTGTTTGTGACAGATGCAGTTCCATACATGAAAAAAGCTGCTCGTGCTCTTAAAGTTTTATTCCCCAAAATGTTGCATTTGACATGCTTAGCTCAAGGACTTCATAGAATTGTCAAGCACATAAGTAGCTTGTTTCAAATGCCGAACGGCTAGTTTCCAATGTCAAGAAAATCTTCCTCAAAGCACCGTCACGTGTGCAGTTGTTCAAGAAAATGGCACCCGAGATTTCCGCTGTCCTCAGCCCGTTTTGACTAGGTGGGGTACATGGCTCCCTGCTGTACTCTACTATGCAGCAAATTTTTGAAAGATAAAATAAATCAAGATACAAGATACATTTATTTGTCACATGTGCCAGATGGCACAGTGAAATATGATTACCATACAGCCATACAATAAAAATAAAGAACACAACACACGATAGAGTTCAACATAAAAAACATCCCCACACAGCAGAATCAAAGTTTCCCACTGTGAGGGAAGGCACCAAAGTCAGTCATCTTCCTCGAATGTTCCCCAATGTTCACCCGTGGTCGGGGCCTCCCCGAGCCCTCAGCAGTCGCCGCTACGGGCGGCCCGATGTTCAGGCCCGCTCGCCGGGGTGATGTAAGTCCGATGTCGGGGCTGGGGGACATCCTCAGCGGCCTGGACATGAGAATCGGCCAAATCGTCAACTGTTTTGAAGAAGAATGCTGCAGTCAGGATCGTCAATGAAATCCTGCAGAAAATGTCCCTCCACCGGGATCTTGTGTTTATTGCTTCCAATTTTGCAAACTTCCCACAAGCTATCACTTTCCTTGAGAAACGTGGCAAAACATTCGTGAATAACTTGCAGGTTTTCAACAAAGTAACTGACGATATCCATAAAATTCCTGGCGATGTAGGTAAAGACATACAAGGAAAATGTGAGTGAATTTAGCTAACAAAGATCTTGAAGAAATACAAAACATAGCTAAAGTTCTCAAAGGTAGCTGTAATGCACAAGATATCGACATGAATATAGAGTCAGTAGCTTGTTACTGGTATGCACCAGTGACCTCAGCTGAGGTAGAAAGAAGTTTTCACAACTGAAGCATATTCTGTCTGACATACAGCATAGTTTAACACTAGATAATTTGATAAAAATGCTAGTAATTATATGCAACCAGGCAACTGGTCATTTAATGTAGAATACCATCATATTATCATTTTTAACCATATTTTGGTGGTGGAAATACATGCCTTTTTTTGTCAATAAGTGCCTTTTTCGTGCCTTTTTTTGTAATTTTATTATGCCTTTTTGCCTGCTTATTTCAGAGTTTTTTAGCGCCTAAACATCCTGGCTCGAGTTATAACTTTAAAGTGTGCTTTATGCTTCTGAAACACTTGGTGTAAAATTGAAGTCTAACCCAGTCAATTTTGCCTTTGTCAATTGTGCGTCTAATTGAATAACTGGTTTTCTGCAGATTATGTTCAAGTAATGCAGGGCAATGCCAAGTTTTCTTTTTTACTGCATTAAGTGCTTCAGCTGTGACATTTGTAAAATGTTAAGAATTTGAGCTATCTTGGAAGGTTTTCTCAACCTTCAAGAAAAGCACTCACTCTTAATTTCTTCTTAATGGATTGGAAATGAATCATTTAATCTTTTGCAGCTGTAAGTGCAGTTGCATCCTCAGCAGAAACAAAGATGCAACCTGGCTAAGATGGCCTTGGGTTTCCTTCATTTACTTTTGCTGTACCTGCTGCTTTTTTCCTTGGGACTGATCTTGCCATCAGTGTTGAAGTAATGGCATTTAAAAAGACACAATGTGTTGTTGTAACTCAGCAGGTCAGGAAGCATCTCTGGACAACATGGATAGGTGATATTTTGGATTGGTACCTTTCTTCAGACTGATTGTAGGTTGGGGGGGGGGGGTGGGGGGAAAGAAAGATGGAAGAGGGAGGAGCATGACAAAGCCTGACGTGTAATAGGTGAACACAGGTGAGGGGGATTTTGATAGGGAGATGGTTGGACAAAGACCAGATATGAAAAAATTGTTGTGAGACAAAAGGATTGAAGAGTTGCAAATTGTGAAGCCAGTGGAAGGAATGTAGGTGGAAGGGGAGAAATAGGTGCGAGTACAGGTGGGGAGGAAAGGGGGAGGCGGGGAGAAAGGGAACCTGTGGGGTAGAAATGGGAGGGGTGGAAAGAAAGGAGGGTGTGGGGGAGAAACGGGAGGGTTTTGTTTGAGGTAACTTAAAATTGGAGAATTTAATGTTCGTACTGTTGGATATGAACTAGAGATGCTGCCTGACCCACTGAGTTACTTCAGCACTTTTTTTGAAAACCAGCAGATTCTCATTTCTACATAATGGCACTTAAAACTGGCCTGAAAGAAAGCTTTGCACTTGGCAATCTCTATGACATGCCGTTCAGCATTCCCAATGTCGATAGCTGCAACAAATTCCAAGGGATCCATAGCATCCAACAACAATATCGGAGCAGCCAGGTGTATTAAAGAAACCTGATAGACAACAAACTAGGAAGTAAAACCCAGTAGTTTATAACTATTTTTTTACATATTGCACATTAGACAAAAGTAATGTACATTCTCCAATTTATTAGTTTTTTCAGTATCTGTGTTTGCCAGTAAGGCCAACATTTATTGCTCATCCCTAATTGTCCTTGAGAAGGTGGTGATGAGCTGCCTTCTTGCATCAGTGCAGACTTCTGGTGAAGCTCCTCCTACAGTGCTGTTGAGTAGGAGTTCCAAGAGTTGGACCCAGTGACGATGAAAGAATAGTGATACCCTTCAGTGAAGGATCTATGAATTGTTGACCCTGTCCTTCTGGGTTAGTAAAATAAAATTAATTTAACATTGAGTTTATTAGGGCTTATGGTTAACTTTTCATCTTGGCTGCTGCCTCAAGATTAGACTTGAATAAAATAAAATGCCCCACTGACCGAAAGTCATCAAGAAACTCTACGGCAAACATTATGCAAAACAAAGAATATTCTAATCCTGTAAACTAAAGACTGTCCTCACAGTTGTAAGATACTGCTGTCCATTCCTTAGAACTGTGTAATAAATCAATACGATGGTAACACACACGCATGCGCGCACACACACGCACGTACAGTGGCTACAATACCTTAAAAAAACAAATCAACTGAAACCAAAATAGTTTTATTCATCTTTTGTAATTTGTTTTCAAGTTATATATTTTAAGATTTCATAGACATTTATTATTGTAGCTTCCGATATTATAAAACTTCACAATCGGAAATTTCAATGCTGGTAAATAAGTTAAACTTCTACTTAATTATAAAATCCACAAAAAAAATATTTTTAAATCAAGAGTGGTAATATAAACTTTGAACCTCTGCAATAATGCAATCAGTTGTATTGATCAAAAGTCACAGACTTGAAACAGACATTAATTCGGCCTCTTTCTGCACCGACACTGCCCGAACTGCTGGGTGGTTCTGGCAATTTTTGTTTTTATGTTAGATTTTCAACATCCATGGGATTTTGCTAGAGAATCAATGTTAGTCTCAGCTGAATTTTCTGTACACTTCAGCAGTTCTGAGGTTTCTTCAATCCTAGGGAAGAAATTAAAAACATCAATGCCACTTCTGGTCTTTAGATTCTGCATGCTTTGGAAATATAATCATATCAAATTAACTTGTTCTCACACAACTCGATCTGGCACAGTGGTGCAGAGGTAGAGTAGCTGCCTTATTGCGCCAGAAACCTGGGTTCGATCCTGACTACGGGTGCTGACAGTATGGAGTTTGCACGTTCACCTTGTGCCAGCGTGGGTTTTCTCTGTGTGCTCCGATTTCCTCCACATTCCAAAGACGTGCAGGTTTGTAGGTTCATTGGTTTCTGTAAATTTCCCCTAATGTGTAGGATACAAAACTGGGATAACATAGAACTAGTGTACGGGTGATCGTTGGTCAGCACAGACTCTGTGGGATGAAGGGTCTATTTCCACAATTTATCTCCAAAATATACTAAACCAAATATAAATGATCTTAGCATAATAAATACTTCATGGGCTACATCAAATCTTGCAGTGCAGAACTCTATTGCCTTGAATGTGATTTAAATAATTCTGCCTTTTAAATTTTATTAGGAGCCCGTCTTGTAAAGTGCCAGATGTTTCATAAATGGTGCATCATTTATGCAGTTGCAGCACCTCACCACAAGTATCCTTTCCCTTCAGCAATTGGCTTACCCAAGTCATCATTCCTCTGGCCTGTTAGCAATCTGTCCCACTCTCCAAATGAGGATCAGATGGGAGTGCTTGAAAGTTGGTAGTCCAATACAATCAACTCTTGCACAAGGTTAATAATACTCTTGGTAAAATGATGTAGCCAGTTTGTTCTTTTTATTTGCAGACACAAGGAATGGCAGATGCCGGTTTACCAAAAATGACGCAAACCATTAAAACTTATCATCATCTACATCATTGCCTTCTTGCAGTAATGAATCATCAAAGATTTTCCTGAAACTCTTCACCTGCCTCCGCATCTTCATTTGGCTTAATAACAATGGTGGTGGATCCAAGTTTGTACCATGCAAGTTTAAGTCCTGCCTCTTGAAACAAATTCCAAGTAAGGCAACAGCGTCTGCTTCCGCCCTCATCTTGTAGGTGATGATTGCGTGACAAGATCATCATCAATTGGACAATCTTCAAGTTCACCAAATTGTGAAAAATGTGGCCGGACTTCCATCTTGGTTCTTTTCTGCAAATCCAGTGATGTTCAATGATTTTGGACAGTGGTCAACTACCGAGTGGAAAAGTAGACTCCAGACTAGGGCCATGATGCCCTTTGCCACTGCCTCGGCCTCAGGAGTTGTATCCTCTCCCACAAACACAAAAAGGATCCATTGTTTGGCAGCCTCCAGCTGGAATTCTTTGTTTTTTTTTTAAATCTTTAGTGATATCCTCTCCAGCTTGTACTTTCTTACACAAATCAATTTCAGTGTCCAGTAGCTCTCTTTACATCTGAGCTTTGGTTTTCAACATTTTAGGAAGAGATGAGCTTGTTCCACTTGCTTTTAGTTCATCTTATAGTTTGGTGATGGTCTTGGTCTGCAGTGTTTTCATTATCTCTGCTTTATCTTTTAAATTTCATTTTTTTGCTTTTTATTCAAGTTTGATATCAAGATCTTCTGGGTGTCTGTGTTTTGCCAAAATCTCATGTTTATTTTTTCTTACATCACGTTGAAGTCAAAGCATATCCTGTTTCTTTTTGTGTAGGAAGGAACTGCAGATGCTGGTTTAAACCTAAGATAGACATGGATGCTGGAGTAACTCAGCGGGACAGGCAGCATCTCTGGATCGAAGGTATGGGTGACGTTTCGGGCCGAGACCCTTCTTCTCGACCCGAAACATCACCCATTCCTTCGATCCAGAGATGCTGCCTGTTCCGTTTCTTTTTTGTTGCCTCGTCAAAATTTGATGAAACTACACCCATGTTTTGCACTGCTTTTAGGGTAGCAGAATTGTAGATAGTTTTTGTAAGACCCGTTGCAGATGATAAAACCTTTTTAGTTTGAGCTGCTTTTGTGCGTTTAATTATAAGGCCCAGTCAATCTTTTACATACAACTTATTTGCATTCCGAATAATTTAGAGATACAGCTTGGAAACAGGCCCTTCGGCCCACCGTGTCTGCACCAACCAATGAATTACATGTTCACGTTAGTTCTATGTTTCACTTTCTCATCCACTCCTGACACACTAGAAGGTAATTTTACAGAGACCAATTAACTTCCAAACCCGCATGTCTATGGGATTTGGGAGGAAACCGGGGAACCCGGAGGATTGTCTATTGAAACCCTTGCAGTCACAGGGAGAACATGCAAACTTGGCACAGACAGAATTCAAGGTCAGGATTGAACCCGGGTCTCTGGAACTGTGAGGTAGTGGCTCCCACAGCTGTGCCACTGTGCCGAGTTTGTGTGGGTTCCATATTTCCTTCTGGAAGAGGGACCAATGTGTCCTTCACCGACTGTTTCACAACTGCAAAAGAGAATTGCTGAACTGGTTGCTGCAGTCCACAAATCACCTTTAGATTTGCAGTTGTCTTTTGTTGAGAATTACATTTTCGATTACCAGTACATCTTGATGAATCCATTGTGAAGCACTGCCTCTTTACTCAAGATTGCTCTCTTTGCTTCTTCATGCAAGGCTAATTGAATAAGGGAACCCTCGAAACCACAAAGTGCTACGTGGGTCAGGCAGCATCTCTGGAGAACATGGATAGATGATGTTTCGGATTGGGACCGTTCTTCAGACCGATTGTGGTGTGGTGTGGGGGGGAGGGGGCGGTGGGTGGGGTGCGGTGGGGAGAGGATGCTAGGAGATGGGGCGAGATAGAATGTAGAAACAAAGAACTGCAGGTTCTGGTTTATATCAAAGATAGACACAAAGGCCTGTGGTAAGTGGGTCAGGCATCATTTCTGGAGAAAAGGGTTTCTGTTTGGGACCCTTCTTTAGACAGGCGTGAATTATGAAGCCAGAGGAAAGAATAGAGGTGGAGGAGGAAGCGTAGAAATTGGTGCGAAGCGAAGCGGGGCACAGGGAAAGGGGGGTGGGGGGGGTTGAAAAGTGGGGGTTGAAGGGAAGGAGTTTTTTGTAGGTCAGTTATTTAATATTGCATAATTAAATTTTGTATTTGATTTCTTCCACAGGGTGGTGCTGTGCTCAAACAGACCAGTAACAATTGTGAGTGTATCAGTGTAGAAATCCGTGCCATCTTGTGGCCATGATCAGTACTGCAGCTAATGACAATATTTTTCTAGAGGTTTCAATTATTCCAAAAATGAAACAGAAACAAAATAATATGAATAGAGAGATACCCATTTATCCACTAATGTAATTTGGACCTGCCTTGGTATGTTTGAGATAACCTGTAACAGAAATATAATGTTTGTTTCATGTTCCTACCAATGTAGTTACGACAGTGGGGATTAACTGGGGCCAATACAAATCAACACAGACTAGTAATCCAAATAATATCCAAAAGGAGTAAGAAATTCAGAGATTAATACAGAAATAAATCAAAAATTCTCTGACCCACAGAAGACCTTTTCAGATGTGCAAAAACAATTTGATCAAAATGATTGTTTTTATCTACTAAGATAAAAAATTCAGATCCATTGCCAAGAGAAAAAAAAGTGTAGGAAGGAACAACAGATGCGATGTTTAAACCGAAGATATACACAAAGTGCTGGAGCAACTAACTCAACGACACAGGCAGCATCTCTGGTGAGGATTAGGTGACTGTTTCAGGTTGAGACCCTTCTTCAGACTGAGAGTCGGGGAAAGGGAAACGAGAGATATAGACGGTAATGTCGAGAGATATAGAACAAATGAATGAACGATATGCACAAAAGTAACGATGATAAAGGAAACAGGTCGTTGTTAGCTGTTTGCTGGATGAGAACAAGAAGCTGGTGTGACTTGGGTGGGGGAAGGATGGAGATAGAGGGAATGCTGGGGTTACTTGAAGTTAGAGAAATCAAAGTTCATACCACTGGGTTGGAAGCTGCCCAAGCGAAATTTGAGATGTTGGAGTCAAACCCGTGCATCAGGACGGAGAGTGAGAGGGGAGATTGTCAAAGAAGAGAGGGAGAGCAGTGCGACAGAAACGAGAGGTGATTAGTGGATTAGGGATGGGTGAAGCTTGACAGTAGGGAAGGAATGGTAGGCTGAGACACCTAGACAATGGATAGAGGGAGACAGAAGGAAAGAGATACTAAGGGGAAGAGAGGGCAAAGGTGGAGACAGCTGCTGGAAGGTTCCAACATCTGACTCAGGAAGGTTGCAACATGCCATACAGAAGCTTACAATGGATCTCACTGGGCCAGTACAGAAGGCCACAAACAGGTATGGTCTCTGGGCATTGAGCCTGTTGCACAGAGAAATCTCTGGACTGGGAAAGCTATGCAGCCAGGCAAAAGCGGGCGGCAGCAGTTTCCATCACATTCAGTAGGTGATTAGTGAAATCATAGCAATCTAGGCAATCTGCCGACAAAAATGTTGTGCCGCTGATAGTCCCACACTCGCTTGACAACCAGAATATAGCCTGATCCCCATATGTAGCACCTAGTGACGGCAATTCTAAGCCCAGTCCAACACCAGCCTCTACCAATTGACACAGCGGCTGACCATACGCTGAGCCATGCAGCAAAGGAAGTCACTGCTCATTGCTCCAGATGTGCCAGCGCAGAGGAAAAGAGATCTTGCTAGATTCCTGGCACATACAGCTTGAGTGGATGTCTTACCCATCACGCCCCCACCCCTAGTACTTCAAGTTTTGGGTCATGTACCTGCGAGCATTTGGATTCTGGAACCACTAGATGAACCAGTGCTCTCAATGGTTGAGCTAAGCAGGTACTTGTGTAAAATTAGATTGACACATTTGTAGGAAGCCTCAGAATGAATAAAACAAAAGATATCATATCGAATCATAGTCATAGTGCACAGAAACAAGCCCTTCGGCCCCACTTGCTCATGATGCCCCATCTACACAAGTCCAATCCGCCCATGTTTGGCCCAATCTTGGTAGGCAGTTTTGAAATATATTTATGGATTAAATAATAGGAAAATATGGCAATTAATGACAATGTTGTTCTAGTTTTTACTACTAACTTACAAACAAAAATACAATTGCACATCTATTTGGAAACAATTGCAAAATTAACACCTGTTTCAATACAAGAATAAATACTCACATTTTGCTTATCCTTTCCACTTTGTACTTGACCGCGTGTGACTGTAAAATACAAGACATGGGTTTGAATGGAAAAACATAACAACTCTTACATACTACAATGTGCAGAAAAAGACTAGCTTGTATATGAAGAACAAAACTGGATCGTTTTCTAAAATGCAATGATAAAATTATTTTTTTCATTTTCTAGGGCATTATCATAAACAGGAAATTCCAGCATCTGCAATGATTTGTGTCTCCAAATTCTATTATTCCCATTTTATTACACTAAAATTTCCAAATGTAATTTTAGCTACCATCCTGATCCTGCAGTCAATTGTTGAAAGTCGAAATGACCCCAGCTATAGTTGTTCATTCCAATTTCTAATTATAAACAAGAATGGACATCTCGGATAACTTTCCATGAAAACATTATGTATCATTGCTCTTGTATAAATCCAACAGATTTATCCCAAATGCCATTTGCTGCAGACATCTCACACTGTCGCTAAATGAATAAGAGTTGTGCTGATTACAATCACTATGGGTAACTCATTTTTGGACACCGTGTTGGATATTTATGTTCATTTTTATGTGGTGGTGTGTCTTATTGCTTTTCACTTAGTATGGCTGTATGGTAACTCGAATTTCACTGTACCTTAATTGGTACAGGTGACAATAAACGGACCTTGAAATGCTAAACTTTAATATCTCTTAGATGGACATAAAATGCTAGCAGGTCAGGCAGCAGCTCTTGCGAAAAATAGGTGACATTTCAGGTCGGCACCCTTCTTCAGACTCTCTTATCTCTTGGATAAATTGCTTCATTGCCTGAACATAAAGTTCTATCGTATCGCATGAAACTTGAAACATGTGATAGGTAAAACAACAAAAAGGTTTGTACGATGTCCAGAACCAGGGGCCACAGTTTAAGAATATGGGGTAAGCCATTTAGAGCGGAGATGAGGAAACACTTTTTTTACACAGAGTTGTGAATCTGTGGAATTCTTTGCATCAGTGGGCGGTGGAGGCCGGTTCTCTGGATACTTTCAAGAGAGAGCTAGATAGGCCTTTTAAAGATAGCGGAGACAGGGGACATGGGGAGAAGGCAGGAACGGGGTACTGATTGGGGATGATCAGCCATGATCACATTGAACTGGTTCGAGGGGCCGAATGCCTACTCCTGCACCTATTGTCTATTGAGCCTCGCACCCCGAGGGCAGCCTTCTTGAACATACCAAGAGAATCCAAAGGTCATAAATGTACCTGGGAATTCTGTTAGATGCTGCCTGACAAATCATTAAATTGTTCAGATCCACACTTGCGCTTTAGAGTACAAGGCTAAAAAGCAGGATTTTAGAAATTACAGGTATGTACATGTGCACTTCTAGAAGGAACCTGCTGGGCAAGTAGCTATTAGCACAATTATCCCTGACCAGTCTGAAGAAGGGTCTCGACCCGAAACGTCACCCATTTCTTCTCTCCAGAGATGCTGCCTGTCCTGCTGAGTTACTCCAGCTTTTTGTGTCTATCTTCGGGTTTAAACCAGCATCTGCAGTTCCTTCCTACACATAATTGGTTGCAAACATTGAAGTTCAGGCAGTGGATGACCCCACCACACTTATCCCATTTCGGAATCAGACTGGAAAATGTATCCTCAAGTAGAGGATCAGAGTCATATGGCACAGAGACAAGTCCTTCGTCCATGCCAACCAATAAGGTAACAGTTTCCCTTCAGACACAACAAAAATGGCAGGATATGGTATTGAAGGCATATGGTATACAAGTAGAGATAGACACAAGTGAACAGTTGAAAAGGAGAGGCAAAGCACAGGCAGACTTTACTCAAGAGCCCCTGTGGATTTGGAAGCAACAGCAACAAAGAGAAGCAGGAGAAAACACTTATTGGCTCTAGCCCGAGTGGGAAGAGAGTTAGAAGTGAGTCAGAGGGGGAAAACAGTTTAAAACTGAGGAATTTGGTTTGTAAATTGGTAAATTAGGCAATTTATCAATCAATACAATCAATATAAGCAATTGGCTCTTAGGGAGCAGCCCTGTGAGAAGTGCGAGCCTTTGGCTCGAGAGTCTTCGGCGAGGAGACTGAGGAGAGGAGGCTTCGCAAAATGCTGGAGAGGGAGAGACGAAAGAAGGAGATGTCAAGCAAGCTGATTCAGTGTGATGCTTGCAGTATGTGGGAGGTCAAGGACACTGCTGGTGCCTCTGGCTGCTACAAATGTGAGAAGTGCATCCAGGTACAGCTCCTGAAGGACCGTGTTGGGGAACTGGAGAAGCAAGTGGATGACCTCAGGTTCGTCCGAGAAACGGAGTCGTTCCTCGACAAGTCCTACAGTAAGATTGTTACACCTAAGGTACTGGAAGAGAGAAGTGGGTGATGGTGAGAAAGGGAGGGAAACATGGAATGCCAACGTCCCTCTTGTGAACAGGTTCACCCACTTAGAAGCTGTCGGGACAGAAGACGTTATCACACTGAGCGGCGGACTGGCTTGCGAAGCAAAAAGGGCTGTTGAGCCAAAACCAAAGAGGACAACGTCACGCAATGCCATTGTAGTTGGAGACTCCATTGTGAGAGGTACGGACAGGGGTTTCTGCGGCAACAGACGGGATTTGAGGATGGTGTGCTGCTTTCCTGGTGCCAGGATCCAGGATGTCACAGACAGAGTGCAGAAAATCATCAAGGGCGAAGGTGAACAGCCGGAAGTGGTAGTGCATGTCGGCACAAACGATGTCGGAAAGAAGCGGATGAATATTCTGCAGCGTGACTTTAGAGAGCTCTGAAAAATGCTGAAAAGCAGGACCTCCAGGGTTGTTATCTCCGGTTTGCTTCCAGTTCCTCGTGCTGGCGAGAGCAGGAACAGGGAGATACGGAACCTGAATGTGTGGCTGAGGAACTGGTGCAAGGGGCAGGGATTTAGATTCTTAGATCACTGGGATCTGTTTTGGAGTAAGAGGGAACTGTACAAAAGGGACGGATTGCATCTTAACAGGTGGGGGACCAGCATTCTGGCAGGCAGATTTGCCACTGCTACACGGGTGGTTTTAAACTGAATAAGGGGGGTGGGGTGTCAAATGGGATAGTCGAGGATGGAGTTAAAGGGAAAGAGAGTAAAGGGAGGGTTAATGACCCCAGAATTAACGGGAAAGGAAGCTCACAAAGGGATAGGAGAGTATGGCCAAATATAATAGGGATCGATGTGAAAGGTGAGAGGCGTAAGGAATTAAAAGTCTTGTATATGAATGCGCGAAGTATAAGAAGTAAAGTAGATGAGCTTGAGGCTCACTTACAGGTCAGTAGATATGACATTGTGGGGATTACTGAGACGTGGCTGCAGGAGAATCGGGCCTGGGAACTTAATATTTGGGGTTATACATCCTATAGAAAGGACAGGCAGGTGGGCAGAGGAGGGGGGGTAGCTCTGCTGGTAAGGGATGGAATTCAGTCCCTTGCGAGGGAAGACATAGGGACTGACGAGGTAGAGTCACTGTGGATTGAGTTGAGGAATTGTAAAGGCAAGAAGACACTAATTGGTGTTATTTACAGACCCCCAAATAGTAGCCCGGATGTAGGGTGTAAGTTGCAGCAGGAGTTAAAACTGGCATGTAACAAAGGTAATGCCACTGTGGTGATGGGGGATTTCAATATGCAGGTAGACTGGGAAAATCAGGTTGGTTCAGGACCCCAGGAAAGAGAGTTTGTAGAATGCCTCCGAGATGGATTCTTAGAGCAGCTTGTAATGGAGCCGACCAGAGAAAAGGCAATTCTGGATTCAGTGTTGTCCAATGAAGCAGATATGATAAGAGAACTTGAGCTAAAGGAACCGCTTGGAGGTAGTGATCATAATATGATTAGTTTTAACCTGCAATTTGAGAAGGAGAACATTAAATCGGAAGTGGCAGTGATGCAGTTGAACAAAGGGGACTATGAAGACATGACAGGGGAGCTGGCCAAAGTAGACTGGAAAGGGATCCTAGCAGGAATGATGGTGGAACAGCAATGGCAGGAATTTCTGGGCATAATCCGGGAGACGCAGGATCATTTCATTCCAAAAAGGAAGAAAGATTCTAAGAGGAGTAGGAGGCAACCGTGGCTGACAAGAGAAGTTAGGGTTAGAATAAAACTAAAAGAAAAGATGTATAACACAGCAAAGAGTAGCCGGAAGCCAGAGGATTGGGAAACTTTCATAGGACAACAGAAGGAAACAAAACGAGCAATACGGGCTGAAAAGATGAAGTACGAGGGGAAGCTGGCCAGGAATATAAAGAACAGTAAAAGCTTCTTTAGATATGTTAAGGGAAAATGAGTAGCAAAGTCAAATGTGGGTCCCTTGAAGGCAGACACGGGTGAAATTATTATGGGCAACAAGGAAATGGCAGAAGAGTTGAATAGGTACTTCGGATCTGTCTTCACTAAGGAAGACACAAACAATCTCCCAGATGTACAGGAGGACAGAGGATCTAAGGGGGTAGAGGAACTGAAAGACATTTTCATTAGGCGAGAAATAGTATTGGGTAGGCTAATGGGACTGAAGGATGATAAATCCCCTGGGCCTGATGGTCTGCATCCCAGGGTCCTCAGGGAGGTGGCTCTAGAAATAGTGGATGCATTGGTGATCATTTTCAATGTTCAATAGATTCAGGATCAGGTCCTGTAGATTGGAGGATAGCTAATTGTATCCCACTTTTCAAGAAAGGAGCGAGAGAGAAAATGGGGAATTACAGACCAGTTAGCCTGACTTCGGTGGTGGGAAATATGCTGGTATCAATTATTAAAGAGGTAATAATGGGGCATTTGGATAGCGGTAAAAGGATTAGTCCAAGTCAACATGGATTTCTGAAAGGGAAATCATGCTTGACTAATCTTCTGGAATTTTTTGAGGATGTGACAAATAAAATGGATGAAGGGGTGCCAGTGGATGTAGTGTATCTAAACTTTCAGAAAGCCTTTGATAAGGTCCCGCACGGGAGACTGGTGACTAAAATTAGAGCACATGGTATTGGGGGTAGGGTGTTGACATGGATAGAAAATTGGTTGGCAGACCGGAAGCAAAGAGTAGGAGTGAATGGGTCCTTTTCAGAATGGCAGGCAGTGGCGAGTGGAGTGCCGCAAGGCTTGGTGTTGGGGCCGCAACTGTTTACTATATATTAATGATTTGGAAGAGGGAATTAGGAGCAACACTAGCAAGTTTGAGGATGACACAAAGCTGGGTGGCAGTGTGAACTGTGAAGAGGATGTTAGCAGGTTGCAGGGTGACCTGGACAGGTTGAGTGAGTGGGCAGATGCGTGGCAGATGCAGTATAATATAGATAAATGTGAGGTTATCCACTTTGGCGGCAAAAACAAGGGGGCAGATTATTATCTCAATGGGGTTAGGTTAGGTAAGAGGGAGGTACAGCGAGACCTGGGTGTCCTTGTATACCGGTCACTGAAAGTTGGCGTGCAGGTACAGCAGGCAGTGAAGAAAGCTAATGGAATGTTGGCCTTCATAACAAGAGGATTTCAGTATAGGAGTAAAGAGGTTCTTCTGCAGTTGTATAGGGCTCTGGTGAGACAGTTTGGTCTCCTAATTTGAGGAAGGACATCCTTGTGATTGAGGCAGTGCAGCGTAGGTTCACAAGATTGATCCCTGGGATGGCGGGACTGTCATATGAGGAAAGATTGAAAAGACTAGATGAAGGGGGGATCTTATAGAAACATATAAAATTATAAAAGGACTGGACAAGCTAGATGCAGGAAAAATGTTCCCAATGTTGGGCGAGTCCAGAACCAGGGGCCACAGTCTTAGAATAAAGGGGAGGTCATTTAAGACTGAGGTGAGAGAAAACTTTTTCACCCAGAGAGTTGTGAATTTTATGGAATTCCCTGCCACAAAGGGCAGTGGAGGCCAAATCACTGGATGGATTTAAGAGAGAGTTAGATAGAGCTAGTGGAGTCGAGGGATATGGGGAGAAGGCAGGCACGGGTTATTGATAGGGGACGATCAGCCATGATCACAATGAATGGCGGTGCTGGCTCGAAGAGCCGAATGGCCTCCTCCTGCACCTATTTTCTATGTTTCTAAGTGCTAGAATAATTCAGTCTGATGAAGGGTCCTGACCCAAAATGTCACTCATCCTTTCTCTCCAGAGATACTGCCTGACCTGCTGAGTTACTCTAATATTTTGTGTCTACCTTTGCTAGAAACACTCAGCCCTTTGGGCAAGCAGCATACATGGAAAGAGAACAGAGTTAACGTTTCAGAAGGCATCAGAACTGGGAAAGAGGAAAATCAAGTTGATTCCCAATTATGGAGAGGGTAGAGAGGGAAGGATAGGGCAGAGTTAAGTGTGGTCAGGGTCAAGTGTGGTAGTGATAACCTGAAGATAGTATGAGAGAGAAAACAAATAGACATGGAAAAGCTGTAAAGTGTAATGCAGAAAAATGTACAGCAAAAAAAGTGTTGTCTCCATTTGTCGTCTTTTTGGAATCATATGGTACAACACAACTGTAGAAGCTAACTGTTTCAGGACTGGGTGGGGGATGGTCAAGATTATAAATAATGATCTCCTTATTTTATTTTTTTATTTTTTACTCTTTTCCTATTAGCTTTTCTTCAACTTTCTTCTTTCATTCTTCTTTTTTTTTTTTTCACACACTATATCTCACGTTTTTCTATCCTTTATTATCTAATTTCTTTATCTTATTCTTCTTTATTATAAATAAAAAAAATAAGAAGCTGTACATAAAATGTATTATGCAAATATATATTAGGCACTTTGGTGCCATATGATTGTACTTACTTCTAATAAAATTTAAATATATTTTAAAAAAAGTGTGTCAGTAGAGAAAAGAAAAACAGAATACTACATTGGGACTTTTATTGCCCTTCCCTAATTGCCATGAACTAAGTAGTGCACTTCAGAATTAACATTGTAAATGGGAGGCAGATGGACCAACGGCAAAAGTTTCAAAAGTTAACTAATCCATTCATAACATAATATCCACAGGCCAGTGATGCAAGGTTGAATTCCTGATCTCCCTATCAACCTATTTGCGGCCCTTGCACTGTCTTTTATTTGCCCTTTCTCTGTAGCTATAATATTAGTTTCAGCGGGACAGGTATCATCTCTGGAGAGAAGGAATGGGTGACGTTTCAGCTCGAGACACTTCTTCAGCCTATGGATATTATGTTACGTATGGATTTGTTAACTTTTGGAACTTTTGCCAAGTTAGTCCAACTGCCTCCCATTTACTAGTGTGAAGAAGGGTCTTGTTCCGAAACGTCACCCATTCCTTCTCTTCAGAGATGCTGCCTGTCCCACTGAGTTACTCCAGCATTTTGTGTTGATCTTCAGTTTAAATCAGCATCTGCAGTTCCTTCCCACACATTAGTTTCTCTCTGGCACTACCTTGATGTGCTTGTGTATGAAATGAGTTGATTGCTAGCACACTTCGTCACGCAATAAAAGCTCAGCACGCAAGAAAAGCTATGCCGTGTACCTAGGTACACGTGACAATAAACTAAATTGAAGCAATATGGACTTCTTTATGCTTTGAGAAATTGTTCTCTATACACTCATAAGGCCCTAACTTTTTGGAAGAGCTTTGTTTTCTTTGTATCCAATCAATCTAAGAAAATCTATGACTGAAAGATGTTTGGAAAACAGCTGTGCAAAATAGTTTAATTTGTAATATTCATGATGTGATTGAATGAGGCAGTATGAATGCAAGCATTGAAACTGATTATTCTACTTCGGTCATTTAAATACCATTGTTTTTAAGGAAACAATGACATTTGCAAGACAAAGTCTAAATCTGAACAACACAAGTTTTCTTGTGTCTAAAGGGCCTGTCCCACCTGGTGATTTTTTCGGCGACTGCCGGCATCATTGACTGACGTATCAGGTCACCGAAAAATTCGCAGCGTGATGACGTATGATGCGTGGTATTTTTCCAAGTGTCGCAACATTTTTTTTGTTGCCGCTGGATTTTGAAATGTTCAAAATCTTGTGGCAACACTGATATAACGCCGGCAGTCGCTGAAAAAAAAATCGCCAAGTGGGACGGGCCCTTAAGTCTTCCATCTAAAGTCTGAAGAAGTCTAGAACCTACCCATGTTCTCCAGAATTGCTGCCTGTCTTGCTGAGTTACTTCAGCACTTTGTGTCTTTATTTTTGTAAACCAACATCTGCACTCCATTGTTTCAACTTATCTTTGTGCTCTACTTAGGCAAGGCAAGAAATAGTGTGGTCTCTCAAATTTAATCTGTCATTTAGTAAATTTTGGGGCAAACACCTTTTCAGGGGAAATGCCAAAGATTACAGGAGGTTTTAATAATATTAAATAAATTTACTTGGGAACTTCACGACTGGCTGGGAAGTTGCCAGGTGTCACCAGGAACTTCCAGGAGGGCCCAAGATGACAGCTTAAAACCTTTACGGGGATTGGGCGAGTGCATATTACCAAGTATGAACAAGTGGGACTTTCATTCAAAGTGGTCAGGAATCACAAAGTTGGATCATGGCTGATTTGTCTCTTAAACGCTAGCATCTAAACCAGTTAAAAATCCATCAACTTAACCTTTAAATTTTGAGATATTTGCTTCCCTGTGGCTGAAGATATGCCTCCTGACATCACCTCCAGGTGTGAATTGCAAAATTATGACCCAGGCTCAAGTCATTAACAGAGGAAATCGTTTGGCTTTTTCTCACCAAGCAGATAGTTCAATCTTAAATACTTACAATCTTAATTCAATCCCATATCATTGCTAAATTGGTGCTAGATTCTCTCCTGAGACAGTAGATCCTTCCTGAAAAGTAGTATCCAGATTTCAACAGTGATCCTATAGTCTCATATAGAATGAGTCCCATAACATTACTTCTATCAGATTGGAAAATGGGATTTTGTATGATAACGTCCTTGAGGTAAAGCCCAGTATTCTAAGGCCCGATTTAACTATGTTTATATTTATTCATTTGTTTTTACTGATTTCTGAGCTGGGATGTACAGCAGCAGAGCCAGTGTAACTCTTTCATAGAAACAAAGAAAATAGGTGCAGGAGTAGGCCATTCGGCCCTTCGAGCCTGCACCGCCATTCAATATGATCATGGCTGATCATGTAACTCAGTATCCTGTACCTGCCTTCTCTCCATACCCCCGGATACCTTTAGCCACAAGGGCCACATCTAACTCCCTCTTAAATATAGCCAATGAACTGGCCTCAGCTACCTTCTGTGGCAGAGAATTCCAGAGATTCACCACTCTCTGTTTGAAAAATGTTTTTCTCATCTCGGTCCTAAAAGAGTTCCCCCTTATCCTTAAACTGTGACCCCTTGTTCTGGACTTCCTCAACATCGGGAATAATCTTCCTGCATCTAGCCTGTCCAACCCCTTAAGAATTTTGTAAGTTTCTATAAGATCCCCCCTCAATCTTCTAAATTCTAGCGAGTACAAGCCAAGTCTCCAGCAAGCCAGATTCAATTCTAATCTGTGGTGTTGTCTGCAGATGCTGGAAATTGGTAATTACAACTGAAAATGGTGGAAATACTCAGTGGGTCAGGTAGTATTTGTGAGGAGAGGAGTTAACATTTCAAGCAGTAACAGTTCAGCAGAGGAGCGGTGACGATACACACGTGTCAGTGGCAGCGAGTCTGGTTCAAAACATGGCGGAAGAGCAGACAAGCAGCAGGAATCATGGAGAGGGAACAGAGAGAGGGTCTCACAGAACTCCTATCCAACAAGTAGAACTTCCAAAAAGGACGCATACTGAGAAAACACAGTTGTGGACCGGTTACATTAACTGTTTTCAAGAAATGCTGCCAACTTACTGAGTATTTATTTCTAATTTTAAACTTATTCACTTCATCTGTAAAACCCATCTTTTTTCCTGTTCTATGTGTTTCCAGTTTCATACATTGCCAAGTTATCTTGCAATCTTTAAACTGTTCCAACATTGTAAGGTTTGAAGGAGTGACATTTCTGACCCTATTTCTATATTTGTTTTTTAGCACAATTATATATTTTATATATTGGGAATGGAGAAAATATCACCTATTCCTTTTCTCCAGAGATGCTGCCTGACCCACTGAATTACTCCAGTATTTTGTGTTTATCTTCGGTGCATATCAGCATCTGCAGTTCCTTCCTGCACATTCTATATATTTTCTAACCTTGCGATACAATAGGAAATCTGGTCTCATTCAGCTACAATGGTTGTTTTGCTGCATCTGGCTGACTAATTAACTTTGAACCTCCAAGGTCAGTGTTCAAGACATGTTATTGCCCCATGAAGCATGAGTGTGCATATTCATCTCTTTGAAATGTGAATGACTAAGATTCTGTTGCAGTGACATTCATTTCTTAACCTCTGTAATGCTGATGAGTCAGAGACTAAACAAAATTTCAGCCCCTCAATTTAGCAATAGCCTTGACCAAAATAAATCCCATTCATTCTACTTTGGTGATCATAGATTTCAATGATGTGGGGGTAAAAGGCAGCACTGTCATAACCTTGACCTTGATTGAAGGGTTTATCGAGCTTCAATTTTCATCCCTAGTTACAAGCACTTTAATGTAATGGATAGGAAGATTCAAATATAAATTTGGAAAACTGTTATTCCATTCATTTTTCAATGTACAAGGTTGTACAAAATATATGAATGCATGCAGGTGCAGCAGGCAGTGAAGAAAGCGAATGGTATGTTAGCATTCATAGCAAACGGATTTGAGTATAGGAGCAGGGAGGTTCTACTGCAGTTGTACAGGGTCTTGGTGAGACCACACCTGGAGTATTGCGTACAGTTTTGGTCTCCTAATCTGATGAAGGACATTCTTGCCATAGAGGGAGTACAGAGAAGGTTCACCAGACTGATTCCTGGGATGTCAGGACTTTCATATGAGGAAAGACTGGATAGACTCGGCTTGTACTCGCTGGAATTTAGAAGATTGAGGGGGGATCTTATAGAAACTTACAAAATTCTTAAGGGGTTGGACAGGTTAGATGCAGGAAGATTGTTCCCGATGTTGGGGAAGTCCAGAACAAGGGTCACAGTTTAAGGATAAAGGGGAAATCTTTTAGGACTGAGATGAGAAAAACATTTTTTACACAGAGTGGTGAATCTCTGGAATTCTCTGCCACAGAATGTAGTTGAGGCCAGTTCATTGGCTATATTTAAGAGGGAGTTAGATGTGGCCCTTGTGGCTAAAGGGCTCAGGGGGTATGGAGAGAAAGCAGGTACAGGATACTGAGTTGATCAGCCATGATCATATTGAATGACGGTGCAGGCTCGAAGGCCGAATGGCCTACTCCTGCACTTATTTTCTATGTTTCTATGTTCAAAGGTATTTTATTGTTATGTGTACCAATTAAGGTACAGTGAAACTCAATTTACCATACAGTCATACTAAGAAAGCAACAAGACGCACAACTACATAAAAGCTAATTTAAACATCCACCACACGGATTCCCCACGTTCCTCACTGTGATGGAAGGCAATAAAGTCTAATCTTCTTTCCTCTTTATTGTCCCGCGGTCAGGGCAGTTGAACCATCTGCAGTCGGGGCGATCCAAGCTCCCGCAGCCGGCGATTGAAGCCCACACGTTGAAGGTCCTGCGGACTGGAGCTCCCGAAGTAGATCTCTGACAAAAGTTCTGCAGCTCCACGATGTTAAGTCCTGCAGGCTCTCGCGGTTGGAGTTCCAAGGTCGATCCCCAACAGGGACCGCCAGCTCCACGATATTAAGTCCTTCAGGCTCCCGCGGTTGAAGCTCCCGAAGTCGATCCCCAACAAGAGGCCATCAGCTCCTCGATGTTAGGCCGCAGTGCGGACGGAGATGTGATACGGGGGGGGGGGGAAATCACATCTCCGTCGAGGTAAGAGATTAAACAATGTTTCTGGATTAGCTAGAGCTAACGGACCTCTAGCTTCAGACCTTCCACAACCCCACGATCAATTTTAAAAGACACGAACAGATATATACATAGGAAAGCTTTAGAAGGCTATGGGCGAAATGCAGGTGTATGGGATTAGCCCAAAAGGCGGGCCTACATCCTTGCTTTACAGCTCCATGACTCTATGAGTAAGGATTTGTTTGAGGAGCCATATCCAAGTGCCAAGAGTACACTCACCAATTAAACTGTGTAAATTTTAAATATAGATACCAGTAATAAATGCCCTGGACATAGATGAAGTGGTACTCTGAGGTTGCAGCTCTAAAGATGTCACATAAAGTACCATAAGAAATGTCCTGTTATTTGTTGTTCACAATGCTGCCACATGTTTTATCCCATTTGAATAAAAGTAGCAACACTTTCATCAACATGGGTTTAAATAGGGCGGCACAGTGGTGCAGCAGTAGAGTTTCTGCCCTACAGCGCCAGAGACCCGGGTTCGATCCTGACTACGGGTGCTGTCTGCATGGAGTATGTATGTTCTCCCTGTGACAACGTGAGTTTTCTCCAGGTGCTCCGGGTTTCCTCCCACATTCCAAAGAAGTGCAGGTTTGTAGGTTAACTGGCTACTGTAAATTGCTCCCAGTGTGTAGGATGCAGAGCTGGGATAACATAGAACAAGTAGGTATGTTACAATACTTACCTTCAGCGGCGCTGCAATTCTGCCACTGGCCGGGTGCGCGATTTTGGCGCCTTTTAGGGGTGGGGGGGGCGGGGTTAAAACGCGGGTTTCTCCTACCTTGTCGTATTATATTTCGTTGGAGTGCAACCTTTTGCTGAAAAATCGTTTCTTTCGGGCGTTTTGTTGTATTTTTTTATTTTATTCGATCGACAATTTCAGTGCTGGAGTCATTTTAAAATCAGCTTCGAAAGCCGTCAACGCCGACAACGGGGACGGATTTCACACACAGGGACAGGGTAAACGAAAGCAGTTTATTTTTTTGTATAAAAGTGCTTCTTAAGAAGCCTTTAATTCACATTTTTTAATGCGAAACGGTGATTCTTTTCCCCGAACGGCAGAATTTTTCATGCCGATATGGGGTTAAATTCACCGCAAATCAACGTTCCAAATGATCGCGTTCCAGAAATTCCCATTCGCAAGATGATTTAAATGGCCATTAATTTACAGGTATTAAACATTAAATTCCTTCCATTTGGCCTATAAATCCATGACAATGAGATTTAAAAATTATGTTATATTGTGAATTCTTGTGTGAATGTTATTTGGACACTTAGTCTATTTAAAAATGTTAATCTATTCTTAAGAAATTGATAGATGTTTAGATCTAGTAATTGAATTTGTAATTAGCTACAATTAGGTAACTAACTAATTATATGCTTTAATTTCATGTCATCTAAGTAAGATCGTTTCATATTTATTTCAAAATGCTTCAATCTATAATAACTGAAAATTTCTTTCAGTTCTCTTAATTTTTAAGGATGTTATGGGCTTTTGACTGTCCTCGATCACAGCTTTTGTGTTAAGTCAATGGAAAAGCAATAGGGAACAAGATGCTAATTTCCGAGTATGAAAATGGCCATAACTTTTTTAATACTGAAGATATGAAAGTGAATTAGGTGTCAAATTAAACTTCTTTTTGTGATTTATCTGATGGGATAAATTACAGACTTTATTTTTTAAATCTCAAAATTTTGTAACATTGCTAGAACAAGTGTATGGATGATCATTGGTCAGCTTGGACTCAGTGGGCCGAAGGGCCTGTTTCGATTGTATCTCTAAAACTAACTTGGATATTATGAGCATGTTGATACTATGTTATTATGATAGTATAAGTTAGCCAGAACCCGAAATACATCTCCAATCTCTATCCCATTTCAACGTGTCTTCATTTACTCCACTTCCAGTACTCTTTCTCCAGCCTCCAGACACCATTCTCATTCAAATGAGTTCCTCTTACATCTGCCTTCTTCCCTCTATCATCTCCAACTACCACCCTTCCCTCTTTGCATATTCATGATTTTGACAACTGTCGTAATGTTATAAGAAATCATTATTTTTTGTGTGTATATTTCTTGCCCTCTTTGATAGAAAGTAAGGTTGAATGAACCACAAGTTGACAATATTTTCAAAACAATTCATTTTTAACCTTCAATGTTTCAGTCTTAATCCTGAATTCTAGAGGTGATACCACTTTTGACTAAATAACCAAATGGGAGAATATTTTACGTCAGGACAGTGGCGTACCATGTGACGGCGTGGTTTTCTCTGGGTGCTGGTTTCATAAGACATAAGAGCAGAATTAGGCCATTCGGCCAATCGAGTCTCATTCCATGTCCGAAAGCGTGTTTGCAGGTCAATTGGTTTTGTAAACTGTCCTGAGTGTGTAGGGAGTGGATGCAAAAGTGGCGTAACTTAGAACTAATGTAAACTGGGTGATCTATGATCGGCGTGGATTTGGTGGGCTGAAGGGCCTGTTTCCATGCTGTATCTCTAAACTAAACTAAACATTAGCACGCTCTCTAGTTTAAAGAGGACGTAAGAAAATCTCATCCAATTTTACTCACCTTTGTGACTTCTGTCAGAGATAACGAATTGATGCACATTGCCTTGGGCGATTCGTCTGCTGATAACAGTGAGTTGTATCCAGATGATTGATGGCTGAGGCTCCCTGGCGTCTCCACTCTCAGTTCTTTATCTGCAAAGAAATATTCATCCTGAGTCAACCTCTGCCTTTTGACATGCCTGTGCAAGGCCAGATACCAGGCACTGATTTAGTGAAGAAAAAAAGTAGGCCAGGCATTGTTTGGAGCAACAGACATTGCTGCTTGAGCTTCAGTACGCAGTCATATGTGCCTATAGCCAATTATTGGTTGACACTTCCCACCCAATATCGAAAAATTATTATCTTCAGAATTCCTGCGTTATCACCATTTTGCGTCAAGAATGACATTTTACAGAAGTATAAATATTTAAGATAACTTGAGAGTGTGCAGGCAAACCACAAATACTGCAATTGTGCAATACAGCATAACAATTATTAAAAGCAAATACATTTAAAGTAGACACAAAATGCTGGAGTAATCCTTCTTCAGCAGGGTTTCGACCCAAAATGTCACCTATTCCTTTTCTCCAGAGATGCTGCATGACCCGCTGAATTACTCCAGCTTTTTGTGTCCATCTTCGGTATACACCAGCATCTGCAGTTCCATCTGATACATTTTGAAAGATATTGATGTCAACTCTGACCAAGATAAAACCTATCATTCCTGTAATGGCTTGTTAACAAGTTGTGCATTTTCCTTAGTCATCAGAATCAATTTTAAAATTGAAGGTTGTAAGAAAATATAATAAAACTTAAAATATCAAAAGTAACAGCAAAAAAGGTCCTACTGCAGCATCCATACCAACCAGAGAAAAAGCCATCCAGCTAAATCCCCTCTTGCCACTCTTGGTTCAGAACTTTGTCATTATTTTTGATACCAAGTGAACCTCTAAATCATTTTATTAAATGCAGTGAAATCATCCAGATCCTACCTGCATTGCCACGCTACCATCGAGCAGGAGGGACAGAAGTCTGAAGTACTAGATTACCAGGTTCAGGAACAGCTACTTTCCTTCACCTATCAGGCTATTGATCTAATTCTTCCTTGAATGGTCAACTTCTTGCTCAAACATGGGCTTATTATTTTTCTAATCATGTTTTTGCACTAATGCTTTGTCTTTTGCACAGTGTAGAAACAAACAACTGCAGATCCTGGCTAAAATATAAAAGAACACAAAGTGTTGGAATAACTCAGCAGTCAGGCAGCATCTCCGGAAAAACATGGATAAGTGACGATCATGTTCAGGGTGCAGAATTAGGCCATTCGGCCCATCAATACTACTCTGCCAGTCAATCTTGGCCGATGTATCTTTCCCTCTCAATCCCATTCTCCTGCCTTCTTCCCACAACCCCTGACATCCTTATCAATCAAGAATCTGTTCATCTTCACCCTTTAAATGGCGGATGTGCAGGAGTGGGCGCCGTTTGTATGGCCGCCTGCCTGCAGTCCGTCCTCTAACTTTTTTATTGTCTAGAACATTTTTTTGGAGTCTGTTCTTTCGTTGTGGGGGGGGGGACTGTTTTAACCCCAGTCCTACCTTGGTCGGAGATGCGGTTTTCCTCCAAATCGCATCTCCGATCTCCCCATGCGGCCTTCCATCGGGCTGGAGCGGCGTTTCCTGCCGGGGGACCACAGCTTCGGCGGTACAGCGCTGGGACACCAACAAGGAGCGGGCGATGCCTTGCCGGGTCGCCGCTCCGGAGTGCTGTGACCGCCGACCACCAACATCGAGCAGCCGCGGTCTGCGGTTGAAGGCATCCCGCCGCGGGCGGCGGCGCTGGATCGGAAGCACCGCGGAGTCGAAGCTCCAACCGGCACGGCCTAAAGTCCACGGGCGTCGCAGTCTCCGGGGAAGGAGCGACCACTCCAGACATTTCTAAGCTGCTGAGGACTTTTCCACCCGATGCGGGTGGGGCCTATAATCATCGGGCTGTCGTTGCGGTGACTGGCTGCAGTGGCCTCAAACGGGCCCCGACCTCGGGTGGACTAGGAGGAGGAGGAGGACTGGACATTTTGGTGCCTTCCCTCACAGTGGAGAGTGTAGATTCTACTGTGGGGGGATGTTCGTGTTGAATTTCTTATAGTGTGTTGTGTCATTTTTTTTCTACCTCTTTTTATTATTTGTATGGATTGTCTTCCCTGTAAAGCACTTTGGCTTTTGATTGAAATCGACTGAAAAGTGCTATATAAATAAATTTACTTTACTTTTACTTTACTTTAAAAATGCAATACAATATGATTGAACTTTATTTATCCTAGGAGGGAAATTGATCTGCCAACAGTCATAAAACACAAGATACATGAAATTAAAGTGACGAGTGAAAGGGATTGTGGATGTGCAAAGATTTTGGCAGGGGGTGGGGGGGGGGGGGGGAGTCAGTCTACCCCATGACAGAACAGGGAGGAGTTGCACAGTTTCATAGCCACAGGAAAAAAGGATCTCCTGTGGCGTTCTGTACTGCATCATGATGGAACCAGTCTGTTGCTGAAGGTACTCCTCAGGTTGACCAGTTTGTCATGGAGGGAGTGAGCTGCATTGTCCAAGATGCTCCACAGTTTAAGGAGCATCCTCCCCTCCAAGACCACCTCTCATGAATCCAACTCAGCCCCCGGGAAAGAGCCAGCCTTCCTGATGAGTTTGTTAATCTTGTTGGCGTTCGCAGCCTTCACCCTGCTGCTCCAGCAGACGGCAGTGAAGAAGATAACACTGGCTACCACCGATTGGTAGAACATCTGCAGCATCTTACTGCAGATGCTGAAGGAGCAGAGTCTTCTCAAAATGTACAGCCGGCTCTGTCCCTTCTTGTACAGGGCCTCTGCGTTCCTGGACCAGTCCAGTTTACTGTCCAGGTAAACTCCAAGGTATTTGTAATCCTTGGTAAACTGTACATCCACACCATTGATGGAGACAGGGGACAGGGGTGTACCTCTCCTCCTAAAGTCCACCACAAACTCCTTAGTCTTGTCGGTGTTGAACTGCAGGTGATTCAGCCCACACCACTCAACAAATATAAATACAAAAATAACCATTGACTTGGCCTTCACAATTGTCTGTGGCAATAAATTCCACAGATTAACCACCCTCTGACTAATGAAATTCCACCTCATCTTCTTTCTAAAGGTATGTCCTTGTATTCTGAGGCTATGGCCTCTGGTCCTACTCTCCCACTAGTAGAAATATCCTCTCCGCATTCATTCTACCCAGGCCTTTCACTATTCGGTAAGTTTCAATGAGGTCCCCCCTCATCCGTCTTAACTCCAGCGAATATAGGCTGAGTGCCATCAAACATTTGAGGTTTAGACTGCAGCATAATAGATATTGCAAGAAGCATGGAGAATGAAAGAAGGTACCTTTTGATGCAACTTTTCTGGCACTGATGAGCCAGGACATAAAGTATTACATGCAGTTTTCATCTCCATATTTAAGGAAGATGTACTTGGTTTGGAGGTGATGCACAGAAAGTTCACTGGATTGGTTCTTGGAATTAAGTTTAATATAACATAATTTAACAATGTATGAAGAAAAGGCGTGCAGCTGGTCCGATATTCATTAAAGCAAGAAGAAATGCAAGGTGGCTTCATTGAAACATGATTTTGAATGGATACTGAGATTTGCAGCGAGGTTATCTAGAACCAGGGAGCAAAGTTTTAGAATAAGCATCACCAATTCCAGATTAAGATGAGCAAGAAGCTCACACTCAGAAGGTCATAAATCTCTGGAATTGGCTGTCTCAGAGGACTGAGGAGGCACAGTCACTGAATACGTTCAAGACTGAGATTGATAAGGCATTTAAACTGCAAAGTAGCCAAGGGTTATGGGGAGAGAGAGGGAATGTGGTGTCGAAACCAAGATTGAATTAACAATAATTGCACTGAATGTAGGTTTGAATGTTCAATTGACCTCCACTTTTGTTTTTGTGTACAAACTATCCACTCACTTATCCCATGAGGCATCACCTGCCCCGTCTATAGAAGAATCAGATGTTTTTAATTGGTCTCATCATGCACCTCAGAAACCACAAAAAAGGGAGAGAAAGCAAATCATCTTTGCCTCAGAAGAAGATTATTATTTAATTTTTACCATATCAGTTTACCTGAAGAGTTATGGCTTGTTATTTGGCATGAAGTATATTCATCATTCCCACCGATGGAATCAGAAGCCAAATCATTCTGGAGATGAAAGAAGATAAGCTATTAAGTGAGGTGAAAATAATTACAGACAAATGTGATTTTTTTTTTTACTTGCTTTATAGGAATTTTACAGAACTGGCCCAAATATTGTCAATTTATTCATCCAAAAACAAAATATTTTTCATTTATGTCAGGAGAAAATTGCATGCTTTAAAATTATTGGAAAGATGTAGTACATATAATTTGCAAGATACAGATTGGTACGTCAAAGATTAATTATTCAATAGATAGGTAAAAATATGCCACGTTTCCAATAGATTTTTTTAATCCATTTCAGATCCTGCTTAAGCCAGCTCTCGCAAAGTATGATTATTTTCTCTATCATTTTTCATTTTGTTTAATCTACTGTGAACTTCACAAACCAACAAAACCCATTTGGTCCGAAGCACCAAAACAACTGCACTAAAATGGCCCATATAAAGAATTTGTGTCTCTTAGCAATACTTTCTTTTTTTAATAAAATCATTCTGCGTGTGTTGCTATGGCATTTGTTGTCAGTTCAAATGTTAAGTAGCTCTTTTAATAACACTTTAACTCTATGATCCTCTATGACACTTCCAGAATTAAGCTTTCTCTTTGTTTTACTAGGAATATCAAGGATTTTTTAACAAGAACATATGGGTATCCATAGCAACCACTCAGCATACATTGGATGCTTCCATTTCAAGAATAAGCATGACCAATACGTAGACAATGTAACCTTATTCTTTGCTAACGCTTCAGGGAATCTAGATAAGCAAAAGGCGGTAAATAGATATGGGGTGATATTGTTAGGCGCAAAAATGAGAACTTAAACAAGGAACAGCTGCACCACAGCAGGGATTTCTGGTCTTAGCAGAGCTAGCTTCACCTGGCATCAATAGTTGAGGCTGAGAAAATTCTGGGAGATGGGGTGGAGGGAGTGTAAAGTTGGCCAGAATTCTCATTATCCAGTGACCCGTATCAGAAATACTCAAATTGAGTCAGAGCAGCGCCAGGTTTGCTATTGAGGATGTCTTGAGTTTATGCCGATGAACAAAGCACGTCCAAAATGAATTTCTGACTCACCTTTTTGGAATGTAGCAACAGCTGAGTTTCCAACAGAACGACGCGGCTCAGTAGATTGTTCCAATCCCTCGCATCTATAATCACTTTCCCAGCTGTAGAGCATTCTAAAGCTTGCAGCTTACTCTGCATCATGTCCAGCACCTGGAGCTTCTCCTCACATTTGGCAATCTGCTGCTTAAGCATGGAGATCTCCAGTGCCTGTGACTGTCAACCAAAAAATAACCAGATTAACACTTTCAAAACAAAAGTTACAACTTAATTTTTTAAGAACAGCAATGGTTTAAAATGCATCGTTGCCGCCTCTCCAAGACTCATCAACATCAAACAAAAGAATCAAAACTAGACATGCTTGTGTCATAAGGTCATAAGGGATAGGAGTAGAATTAGGCCATTTGCCCCATCTAATCTACTTCCCCATTCAATCATGGCTGACCTATCTCTCCCTCCTAACCCCATTCTCCTGCCTTCTCCCCATACCTTTGATACCTGTACTAATCAAAAATTCCACAGATTCACCACCCTCTGAAATTTCTCCTAATTTCCTTCCTAAAAGAACGTTCTTTAATTCTGAGGCTGTGACCTCTAGTCCTAGACTCTCCCACTAGTGGAAACAGCCTCTCCACATCTACTCTATCCAAGCCTTTCACTGTTCTATATGTTTCAATGAGGTCCCCCCCTCATTCTTCTAAACTCCAGCGAGTACAGGCCCAGTGCTCATCATAGGTAAACCTACTCATTCCTGTAAACCTCCTCTGGACCCACTCCAGAGCCAGCACATTCTTTCTCGGATATGGTGTCCAAATTTATTCACAATATTCCAAATGTGGCCTTACCAGCGTCTTATAGAACCTCGACATTACATCCTTGTTTTTGGATAGAAGCCTTCTTGAAATAAATGCTAGCATTGAGTTTGCTTTCTTTACTACTGATTCGACTTGCAGATTAACTTTTTGGGAATCCTGCACCAGCACTCCCAAGAACCTTTGCATCTCTGATTCCTGGATTCTCACCCCATTTCGAAAATAGTCTAAACCTTTATTCCTATTACCAAAATGCACGACTCCACACTTTGCTACACTATATTCCATCTGCCACTTCTCTGCCCATTCTCCCAACCTGTCCAAGTCCTGCAAAGTCCCTGCTTTCTTTCCACTACCTGCCCTTCCACCTATTTTTGTGTCATCCGCAAACTTTGCCACAAAGCCTTCAATCCCTTCGTCCAAATCATTAATATACAACGTGAAGAGTAGAGTCCCCAGCACCGACCCTTGCGGAACTCCACTACTCACTGGCAGCCAACCAGAGAAAGCCCCCTTAATTGCCAGTCTTTGTCTTCTGCCATCCAGCCAACCTGCTGCATATCCATTTATTAGACTGGATGAGAGGGTCGAGGACATCCAGCTTGGCATCTACAGGGTAGGGCGAAGATGTCGGCATGCAAAACTATGTGTACAGTGTAGGCAAAATGTACAATTTTGACTAATGATTACTTTGCCATTTTGGATAACAATATTATGGCTATTGTAACCCCAAACACATATGATTGGTAGAACACATATTCAAGAGTAAGAGGAGTTTTTCTTCCAACATCATTTTTTTTCCCCCCATCAGGCAAAGACATGGAGAGAGTACGATAGGAACGGAGAAAAGTACATAGGCTGGAAGGACTAAAGGTTTCACGGTAATGTAGGATTGACATTATGCGCATCACTTTGTAGATGTTGCGTGTTGCTTACTGGAAGCAAAAATACATTTTGGTTCCTCAACAACCAGCTAATGTGCAATCATAGGCAAATTAATGCTTGGTATCCTGACTGCCATTGCAATGCCTTCAGTTTGCCACAGTGGTAGAGCGCATACAATAAAATCTATACTGCAATACAAAATGCAATGCACACCTGTGCACACCACTGAAACATTACATCTGCATCCTGGTCCTCTTTACAGAAATCAGCAGAGTAGGTGTTACGACACCTGGCAGGCTGCTGTATTTTATTTAAAAAACCCAGTCATCATTCATGTTGTAAATAGCTAACGTGGAGGAAGGAAAAAGAGCACACAGACTGGCTACCAAGGACTCAACCTGGTCATCACAACCCAAATTCCACATTCACTTTCAGTGCCAGATTTCATTGATACAATTATTAATAACAAAATAATAATAACTATTATTATTGTCACATGTACTGAGGTAGAGTGAAAAGCCTTTTGTTGCGTGCTATCCAGTCAACAAAAATACTCTACATGATCCCTACCAAGCCATCCACAATGTACAGACGCAGGATAAAAGGGAATAACATTTAGTGCGAGGTAAAGCCTAGTAAAGTCCGATTAAAGATTGTACGAGGGTCTTCAATGAGGTCGATGGTAGGTGAGGACCGCTCTCTAGTTGATGGGATGGTTCACTTGCATGATGACAGCTGGGAAGAAACTGTCAACTAATCACCCTCCTTGCACTCCTTCCCTTTCACAAACCTTTCCTGCCCAAGCCCTATGTGTTGTCACTTAATTGGCCGCAGCATAGCTGTGGAAGGTCATTACTTCATGCTGTGGTTCTCAAAGTGTGCATGGGAATGACAACCACAACACATGGGATGACTGCAAGCTCCCTAGAAAACCCTGTGCCAAACAGATGCTGGATTCCTCTATGCAGTTTGATACTGCTGGCAAGCATGTTAGCAAGAATCCCCATGGGTCAAGCATTTCATTATGCTTATACATCAGCTTTCTTCTGTAAACTGTTCCACTGTGCTGTACACAATATTGTTTAGGTTTATTATTGTCATGTTTACTGAGGTACAATGAAAAGCTTTGTTTGATGTGCTCCCCAATCAAATCAGATAGTACTATGCATAAATACAATCAAGCCAAACTCAAGTACAATAGATAAAACAAATGGGAAGATACAAAATGCAGAATATAGTTCTCTGCATTGTAGCGCATTAGTTCCTGAGTCAAAGTCCAATGTCCGTAATAAGGTAGAGGTGAATCAGATCGTACCTGGGTTTATGGAACAATCATTCAAAAGCCTGATAACAAAGGGAACAAAGCTGATCCCGAGTCTGTTGGTGCGCACTTCCAAGTTTCCTGTCAATTAGTGTTTGGATGACCTTACTGCAATGTTAAATTGCTGCAAGTATGTGCATGCAAGGTTCGTGGGCAAGGTTTGCAACACAGTGAAGTTTGAAAGGGTGTGATGAATCACAAGAATGTTGATTTATGAGTCTTGATTATTATAATTTGTTGATAGGCAAGTGATTGGGTGTGATTGAGGTAATTGTTGCATCTGCCAGGATGTGGCAAAAATAAGCATTTATGGGCCCGAGTCGTTCACGGCACGTCACTGATCAATATGCAGTACGGAAGCCAAGTCTTCAGGGCTGGACTCCCGACAGTGACCATCAGCTCAAATTAGGATGTGCACATGTGCCAGGATGATTACTTATAGGAAATTAGTAATCAATTCCATCTCCCTACCCTAAATTTCTTCTTAAATTGCAAATCTTTATCTTTTCATTCTGGATACGGTCCATTTCTATTCATCCAATCCCACCTCATCATTTTAAGCTTCTGTATCAAATTATCTTGCAATTTCTAATATGCCAATTAAAACAAGACCCAATTTCTCCAAAACCTTCTTTACATTTTATGGATCCTCATACCGATGTGTATCCTGGTGAATCGTCATTATGTACTCTCTTTGCTCAATATCCTTCCTACAATATACCACTATATACATGTATACTCCGGAAGACAAAATGACTATTTGCTGATCCTCAACTGAGTCAATGATGGATGATGTGAGAAGGACCAGGAGGAGGAACATTTAACTCTTGATGTTGCTACAACTGTATAGGAGAAACAATCAATGCCTTTAAAGGCTCCTGAAGTAATTATTGCAGGTTCACAGTGAGTAGCAACAGTACAGAATTCATGCTTAATGCATTAAAGGAAAGAGTAGGAAGGCAAATAACAGGCGATAAATTGAGGTTGGGATTTGGCAAGAGATAGTATTCAAAATGGGATTAAACAAATGAACAGCAGGGTGCTCTGGGGAGTGAGAAAAAAACACAGGCATAAAAAAATATATATATATTTGGAGTAAAGCCAGTGCCTGCTCTCATTCTTGACCATGCTCAGCCTGCACATTTGGCTGCTGTACTCAGTCCACACATAGTCCTGAATCCAATCACACTTGGAGCATTACTTGGAAATGGTAGAAATTATGCAAGAAATACATCAGTAAAGAGGCATATGCATGAATCTAAAACTGAAGTCTGAGGTACTGTGTTAGGATAAAGTCAACATGAAGTGATCTTCGTAAGTTTGCAACCTAAAGTTTAGGTTTGGACTATCTATGGCAAGTTTGGAACTTAATTTTTGAAACCCAAATAAGGATAAATGAAAGATCAACTGATTGCACCAATTACTTTGTTTGCGATCACATATTTGCTTTATGTGTAAATGATCAATCTGCGGTTGCCCAGCCCCAGATTCAGCATGCATACCTGGCATCTCCAGGTTATGTCTGTGCACCTTGCATTACATCCACACACCGAGCCTGCTATACCACTCTGCTCTCACTCTTGGCCATGCTCAGCCAGCACACTTGGTTGCTGAACTCAGTCCATATACGGACCTGCACCCAACCGCATTCAACCCATACTAATTTGCTTGGTTCGTTTAACTTACTACATATTAATTTCCACCTTGAAGTAGTGGTAGATAAGTTCATTTATATTGTTCAAAGGAGTAAAAACTTACTTCATGTGAAGTTGATGGTTCCGTATATTCACGAAGAACAAGTGGCTTGTCTTCAATAATTTCATTCTCAGGACTGGATGAAAAGCAAAATGTTTTTATATCATCATTGGGTAAATGACGCTCCACCAAAGGTTTTACCTGAAAACAAACAGAAGTTTCTTTATTCTACTTTCTCTCCAACTCATGTTCACATACACCTGAAGGTGTTCTTTGACTGGGCTGATTCATTGTTAGGCATAACATGACAGAATGCTCTCAGAAAATGCAAAAATGCAATGACTGATTTTTATTTCTCTAATTTAACAGTATAGAAAGTCAGGCCCTCAGATGTACAATTTCCCATACAAACATATGAATCAGGAGCATGTCACTCAGGCCCTTGAGCCTGACAAAGCTGTGACAGATCTGATTGTAAATTTAACTTCACATTCATGTCTACCATAATAAACTTTCACCCACTGACTTATCAAGAATCTATTTACAAAGAAACTTTCTAAATTGAGGCCACTCTGACATTCAGTTTGTTTAAGAAAGAACTGCAGATGCTGGAAAAATCGAAGGTAGACAAAAATGCTGGAGAAACTCAGCGGGTGAGGCAGCATCTATGGAGCGAAGGAATAGGTGATGTTTCGGGTCGAGACCCTTCCTCAGACTGATGTGGAGGGGGGGACGGAAAGAATAAAGGAAGAGGCGGAGACAGTGGGCTGTGGGAGAGCTGGGACGCGGAGGGGAAAGAGGGAGAAAGCACGGACTACCTGAAATTGGAGACGTTAATGTTCATACCGCTGGGGTGTAAACTAGCCAAGCGAAATATGAGGTGCTGATCCTCCAATTTGCGGTGGGCCTCACTCTGGCCATGGAGGAGGCCCAGGACAGAAAGGTCGCATTCGATATTGGAGGGAGTTGAAGTGCTGAGCCACCGGGAGATCAGGTTGGTTAATACGGACTGAGCGGAGGAGTTGGGCGAAGCGATCGCCAAGCATACGCTTGGTCTCACAGATGTAGAGCAGTTGATACCTAGAGCAGCGGATTCAATAGATGAGGTTGCAGATGTCCTCATTCTTTACAGAACAGGGGTTCCCCTCTTCGACTATAGATGAGGCTCCCACCAGGTTCTCTTCTATATCCCGCAGCTCCTCTCTCACTCCCCATCCCCCCCACTCATAACAAGGGCAGAGTCCCCCTTCTTCTCACCTTCCACCCTACCAGCCGTCACATACAACAGATAATCCTCCGACATTTACACCACCTCCAACGGGATCCCACCACTGGCCACATCTTCCCATCTCCTCCCCTTTCAGCTCCCTCCGTAACTCCCTGGTCAATTCGTCCCTTCCCACCCAAACCACCCCCTCCCCTGGTACTTTCCCTTGCAACCGCAGGAAATGCTACACTTCTCGCTTTACCTCCCCCTTTGACTCCATCCAAGGACCTAATCAGTCTGAGGCAGAGGTTCACCTGCACCTCCGCCAACCTAATCTATTGCATCCGCTGCTCTAGGTGTCAACTGCTCTACATCGGTGAGACCAAGCGCAGGCTTGGCGATCGCTTCGCCCAACACCTCCGCACAGTTCGCAATCTCCAATACCATTAACATTTTCTAAGTGATCTGTTCATTTCCACACTGCTGATGTCAGTTTATCTGATCTACTTCTTTTTTTCTTTTTTTCTCAAGCAGTGCCTTGTTCCAAACATTGAGAACCATCGGAGACATGATTAAATTTTGGCAAGTGTCATCAACTATCTCTGCAGTCACCTCCTTCAAAGCTCCGGGATGCAGGTTTCCAGGTCCTGGTAATTTATTGCTTTTCAGTCCCATTAATTCCTCCAATACTAACTTTTTACTGTGCTAATTACTTTCAGCTTCTCATTCACACCAGACCTGTGGTTCTGCATCATTGTGGGAGGCTTTCTGTGCCCTCCTCAGTGATGATAGGAGTTTTTAAAGCAACATTACAGGTTGTTTCCTTTGATGCAATACTACCATTAATTGCATTTCCTTGCGTTTATCATTGCAGTTACTTGTGTCTACCACTTATTGCTCATATCTTTATGCATAGTTTAATTTCTGTATAGAAGACACAGTACTGGAGTAACTAAGCGAGTCAGGCAGATTCAATGGAGAATTAATACAGGTGAGGATGTTTTTTTGATGGGCAGTTGATTGGACAAGGGCCAGGGATGACAAGACAGAAGGTGTGAGACAAAAGCATTGAAGAGTTGTGAATTGTGAAGCTAGAGGAAGGAGTACGCATGTGTATAATTTGTTTTGTGCGTCTGACTGACTCTATGTACCAACGATGCTGCAGCTACATGATTTTTTCCATTGCACATGTACTTGTTCATATGACAAACTTGATACAATTACTTCCTCAAATTGGAAATTTCTCAGATGTCCCTGATGATAAACATGTCCCATTGTAAACTGGCACATTCTACCGTATAGGACCACATGCAGGGAGACATACTAAACATTTGCTGCAGAGATTCAATGAAAAAAGGCAAAGGTTTAGGATCCTCCGTCTACAGAACCATGTTAAAAACGGAAGGGGCTCTACCCGAAATGTCACCCAATCCTTCTCACCAGAAATGCTGCCTGTCCCGCTGAGTTACTCCAGCATTTTGTGCTTATCTTCGGTTTAAACCAGCATCCGCAGTTCCTTCCTGCACACGTTAAAAGTGTCTTGGATGTCACTAATGGAAAATATGCAAAAAGAAAATTGTTGCCCTAAATATATAACTAAGTTTTTTTTCCCACAAGATTTTCATTTTTATAAACGACACAAAATCCTGGAGTAACTCATTGGTTCATGCAGCATCTCTGGAGAACATGAATATGTGATGTTTCGGGTTGGGACTCTATATTTTGGTATGGGATGCTTAAAATCTGAAATTTAAAAAACACTGAGCTCAGGCAGCATCTGTGGGAAGAGAACAGAGTTAATATTTCAGGTTGTTGACCCTTTGTTACAACTATCACTATTAAATAAGTCTACAAAATGGTCAATACAATATGATGTGATAATTTCATCTTGTAATGTAGCATGTGGACCTGTAGGTGGCACTGTGACACAAGTTTTCAGTGCTCATGGATATCAATTTGCTTATCACAGATTTATCCAGTCTATCACACACACAGTCTGAAGAAGGGTCCCGACACAAAACACCACCCATACTTTCCCCCCAGAGATTCTGCCTGACCCACTGAGTTACTCCAGCACTTTGTGTCTATCTTTGGTATAAACCAGCATCTGCAGTTCCTTTCTATGCACCCACAGAGGAGCAGCCGTTTGTATGGGATACAAACAATTTATGGGACTGCAGTTAATCTAGCAATGTGATTGAGCTGCACCGATCTCTCAGGTAGATTACAAAGCCGTAACAATTTGACATGGCAGGTAATGGGCATATTTGTTTTTGTCCAGAACATTCCTCCCATAGAGCTTCAGAGCTCAACACAATAATGCAGGTATATAATACATGGTAGAACTGTTAGAAAGCACAAATTCAGGTAATGGCTCAAGTAACCCCCCTCTCCTTCTGATCAGTGGATCAGGCAGCATTTGCGGGGGAGGGGGGAAATGAACAGATGATGTTTCAGATCAGGACCCTTCAAGACAAAACCAGAAGGGAAGTTGCTGGTAGAAACAGGTGAGAGAATGGGTCTTTCTTTCCAAACCCACCCACGGTGACCCAGTTCTGTTCCCCTCCTCCATCTCTTCCTTCTACCCTACCCCTCCAGGTCTTCCACTCCCTGCTCCCATTTATATACCATCCGTCTCTCTGGTTCTACACTTCATTCCCAACCTTCTCTTGTCAGATTCTATAATCTGCAGCCCTCTACCTTCTCTACTTATAACCAGCTTTGGTTACTATCTCTACCCTTCACTCCCCCACCCAAGTCGTCTACCAATCATTGGTATAGCAATTGGGGGGGGGGGGGGGCAGAGCAACAACATGGAAGGAGAGAGCTATTGGGGGGTGGCTGGGAAAAAGAAATAGGAAAGAATCGAAGAAAACCAATTTCCAAAATAAAAAGTGAATTTTAAACAATGATGATCCAAGCCAAAAGACGGCGATGAAACAAATGATAGTATTTGAGGAGTTACAAATGACAATGTTAGTACTGATGCCAAAATATCCTGTCCATAAAAATGATATGCATAAAGTTAGTCATAGAGTCATACAGCGCAGAAACAGGCCCTTCGGCCCAACCTACCCATGCCGACCAAAATGCCCCATCTAAACTAGTCCTGTAGACGTCCCTATTCTGGCACAAAGACTATCTACCCTATAAGTGCCTCTTATAATTTTATAACCCCCTACAAGGTCACCCCTCAGTCTCCTTCACTCCAGAGAATATAGTTCCAGCCTATCCAATCACTTCTTTTAAGTCAAGCCCTCCAGTCCAGGCAACTTATTTGTGATTCCTTTCTGCACCCTCTATAGGTTGATCGCATCCTACCTATAGAGAGGCAACCAGTACTGGACACCATATTCCAAGCGTGGTCTAATCAATGTTTTGTAATAACTGCAATGTGACATCCCAACTCTTGGCGTGAGCGTCACGGCCACTGAGGGCAAGCATGTCATACAACTTATTTACCTCTAATCTACCCATGTCGCACTTTCAGGCAACTATGCACTTGTACCCAAAAGTCTTTCTAGGGTTCTGCCATTCACTGTGTATGTAGTCCCTGGTTTAACATCCCAAATGGCATAATTCTGCATTTGCCAGATTCAAATTCCATTTGCCATTCGTCTGACCACTTTCCCAGTCCATCTTGATCCTTTTGTAACCCGAGACAACCTTCTACACTGTCCACTTTATCACCAATTCTGCTGTCACGTGCTAGTTACTAATCACGATACCTACATTCCTATCCGAATCATTAATATACATGGCAACCAACAAAGGAACAGATACCGAACCCTGCAGCATAACATTGGTCACACAGCCTCCAATGTGTAAAGAAACCCTCCGTTACTTCCTTCTGCCCCCTCCCATCAACCCAATGTTGTATCCAATTGGTTAGCTCACCTCGGGTCCCATGTGATCTAACCTCCTGGTTCAGCTCACCATGTGAAACCTTGTCCAAGGCTTTGTAAAAGTAAAAAATGTAGACAATGTCTATTGCCCTGTTCTCGTCAATTCTATTGGTCACTTCTTCCAAAAACTCAATTAGTGAAATATGATTTCTCCACGCACAAAACCATAACTAACTATCCCTAATCAGTCCTTGCCTTTCCAAATGTACCTAGATTCTGCTTCTCAGAATCCTCTCCCTTACCGGTCCCAACACAGATGCAAGTTTACTGCCCTGTAGTTCCCTGTCTTGTACTTGCAGCTTTTCTTAAATAAAGGTGCAACATTAGCCATCCTTCTTAGACAGCTGTACACATCAATAGAATATTGTCGGTGGCCAACAATCAGTAGGTGGAGAAATAAAATAGCAAAAAAAATGCGCAGTTCAGCTAAACAATCACCTGATGTTTTGTGCCCTCGTGCAAAGGAAAATGCATCATGAATACTAAAGTCATGAATACTAAATGCATCATAAATACAACATAATATCAAAGCAAGCACTAAATGAAGGGGCCCTTCACAATGTGGTGGGGGAGATGAAGGAGTGGGTGCTGCATTACTTTACATTAGTTTAGTTTAGTTTAGTTAATAGATACAACATGGAAACACCCTTTGACCAAAACGAGTCCATGTGGATCAGCGACCACCCATACACACTAGTTCGAAGTTAGCCCACTTTCTCATCCACTTCCGACACGCTAGGGTCAATTTACAGATTCCAATTAACCTACAACCCTGCATGTCTTTGGGATGTGGGAGGAAACCGGAGCACCTGGAGGAAACCTACTTTGTCACAGGAAGAATGTGCAAGCTCCACACAGACAGCACCTGAGGTCAAGAACCCGAGTCTCTGGCACAACGAGGCAGCAGCTCTTTCAGCTACGCTATTCTGCTGTGAATCTCTTGATCTTGTATGGGAAAATACTATGGAAAGTGGAAATGGCAGTGCAATTTTGACCAAGAAGCAACAAATCTTCAAAGTTGGCATTTAAAAAATTTAATGAATGGGGTGGAAAAAGTCTAATTATAGACTTGCGATAGTAAACCAATCAAAATGATAGGGAATGAAATATCTGGCATTTAATTTCTACTCACCACACCCCTGGCCTAAGGTCGACAATCATGGTCTAAATTAAGATAAATAACAAAAATTGACATATCCCTGTGGGGATATGTGGATTTAATATCATTATCAAATGATTTTACTTTGAAAGCCTTACGTCACAGCTGCCCTCATCTGATTTACCAAATGACGACATCAAAACAATCTTTACTCTCCTGACTTCTATAGTTTGGCTTTCATTGAGGTGGATGTAGGACATCTTGATAATGGAGATTATGAGATGAGAAGCCCATCTCAGGGCGAGGTATTTACATTCCAACGTGTCCCCTCTCCACAGTGTTACAAAAGCATTAGATTGCACTGTTGTTCCACTGTAACCTACAGCAACCTATTAATAACACTACTGAATAACAGTTTTTTTCCCCTGGTACTTGGTCTCTGTTGACAAGGCTCGACTTAATTTCCCACAATACAATACACAATACCGTTTATTGTCATTTGAACCTAGGTTCAAACGAAATTTGGTTTCTGCAGTCATACAAACAAGTAAAAAGAACCAAGACACAACACAATTTACACAAACATCCATCACAGCGAATCTCTTCCTCGCTGTGATGGAAGGCATCTCTCCCCTGCACTCCCCATTCTCCTCCCGATGTCAGAGTCAGATAGTAAATAAGTCCCGCGGCCATTCAGGCCGTGCCGGGCGTTGCAAGGCCGCGCTCCGGGTCTTGATGTTGGAGCCCCCGGTAGCGCTATCAAGTCCAGCGGACATTTAAAGCCGCGCCGGGCGATGTTAGACCCAGCTCCAGGTCATCTTCAACCCCGCAACTCGGGCGGGAGAAGTTGCCGTTGCGGGAGCCCCGAAAAGCGGTCTCCCACCAGGGACCCACGAGCTCCCGATGTCTCCGTCCACCAGACCTGCGACTGGAGCTTTCGAATCTCCGGGCTCGGGTCGCAGCCGCGTGTCGCCGCAGCTCTCCACGCTCCGAACTCGGCCAGCTCCGAGATGGTGAGTAGTCCGCACAGCGGAGTGTGACTGGGCAATTAATTTCCCATCCTTAATTGCCTTCAAGTATGTGATGGTGGTGAGCTGCTTTCTGGAATGGCTGTGCTTTAGATGGAGGTACTTTTTCAGTTGTTGCAAAAATACCTTCATCAAAGCACTGCAATTAGTCCACATAATGTATAAGTTTCAACACAAACAAAACAGTGGATTTGAATGTTTTATTAAAACAAGGGATGGGCCTGATGAGTGGTTTCTGTGCTCTAAAAGTCTAATTTAGGTAAAAATAGAGGGATACTACTTACCTTTTCATTGGGTTCACACGGGAGGGTATCAGGAATAAATGTTTCATATTTTAATCGTGATGAAACTTTGACCGGGTAATGTGAATTATTACTTGAGTGTGTCTTGGTCTGAAATAAATACAAAAATATAAGCCTTTTAGCATATTGTTTAATTCATAGTGACATTTTGGCATAGATGCACTTTATACAGATTTTAAAGGGTTTCTTAACATTATATTGCTATTAATAATCATAAAAGTTAATTGAAAATACTTGTTAAATAAAGATATTGGCTTGATGAAATCGTCAAGCTATTAAGATCAACACCAAATATCATAAAAAATACACAGGTCTAGATATTCATCTGTGCTGTTTATAGAGCATTATAGCATCATTGCATAGCTCCCTAATGCTGTTTTAACATGCTCCAAAAAGACCGTGTGGTTCAATGGTGCCATTTATAAAACAGCACTGTCAGGTTTCTTCATTTAACACCAGAATGTTTCAGAAGCAGCAGGTGTTGCTGGAAAAACTCTAGTTGAATTTCTAGCATCTGCCTGCACTTAGAGAAACATTTGAAATCCCATCAAAGGACACGGATACAACACTGCCACCGCTCATCCAGCTACTGGCAAGTGCAATGTCTTGCATAAATCTATAGCAGTGATTCCCGAGGGGTTTGGGCGTACTCCCAGGTTTACGTAGGACATCAAGAGGCTGAAGGACATCAAGACCCGAAACGTCACCTACTCCTTTTCTCCATAGATGCTGCCTCTCCCGCTGAGTTTGTCCAGCATTTATAGTCTACTTTCAAGAGGCTAGTGGATCACTCCGCTTAGAGATGGATTGTCCTCCATTCAAGTGTGCCGATGACCTTTCACGGCCAAAAAAACAAATTGCTGGAAGAACTCAGTGGGTCAAGTGATATCTGTGGAGACAAAGGGATGGTCAACGTTTCACATCAAGGACAGTGTAGAGAGAAGGTATCCAGTATATAGACGTGAGAGAGGAAGGGGTGAGACAGGGACTGCTAGGTTAAATATCAAACAAGATAAGGAAGTGATGATGGGTAGATAGAACCAGGCGGGGGAGAGGAGAGGAAAGGAGAACTAATGGAGAAGAAACCAGATGGATAGATATGTGGATGATGGACAGAAGGAACCGGGTGGGGGAGGGTACAAGCTTTAGTAATGAGGGGGTGCAATGCAAAAGGTGAATAATGGTGGAGGCTACCTGGTTGAACTGGTGGGAGTGAGAAAGGAATGGAGAATGCAGGCTAATTGAAATTAGTCAATTCAACGTTCATACCATTTTATTTTGGGCTACCAAGCTGATTATGAAGTATTCTTCCAATTTATGTTTGGCCTCACTATGGCTGTGGACAAGGCCAAGGGAACAGGATGGGAAGATGGTGACATGCAACTGGAAGCTCGGGATGACTGTTGTGGACAGAGGATAAGCTGTCTGTAAAATGGTTGCATTCTACGCTTGGTTTAGCCGATATAGAGGAGGCCACATTGAGACCAACAAATGTAATAGAGAAAATTAGAGGAGTTGCACATGAATTGCTCACCTGGAAGTGTTGCTTAAATCCCAGGATGGTAATGAAGGAGAAGGCGATGGGACTCCTATACCTCCTACTGTTGTAGAGGAAAGTGCCAGGTGATGGAGGGCGGTGGATGGGGAGGAATGAGTGGACCAGGGAGTCATGGAGAGAGTGGTTCCTGCAGAAAGCAGAAAAGGGGTGGGGGTGATGAGGGAAAGACATGACTAGTGAAGGAGCTGCAGAAATGGCAGATGATATGCAGAGAATAGTGGGCTGAATGCACAGGCTAGTGCAGTGAAATGTGAGGATCAAGGAAGTCCATCTCTGTTCTCTGTGGAGAGTAGGCTGGGGTCAAATGAGATTTTTCAGGGGCACAGGCAAGCACTTTTGGCATGTACTACACAGGAGGTGTTTGTAAGGATATAATTGTGTTACACTTTGGGAAAGCCTGCAATGGCAGCAAATGCCTGTCATTAACATGTCTGTCCTGTGAGCTGATGGAAAAGTAGAATGAAGTCTTACTTGGTCTTAGTTGTGCCCTCCAAGTTTGGGGAAAAAAGACCCTTCATTTATTTATTTGCCTCTGTACTCTGCAATTCGAGATTTGTAATAAAAAACCCACATGTGGTTAAAGTGCACAATGTCAGATTTTAATAAAGGGTATTTTTACACATTTTGGTTTCACCATGCAGAAATTACAGCAGTGTTTACCCAATTACAGGGCACCATGATGTTTTTGACACAGCAATGTCATGTAAATGAAAGTAGTCATGTTTAGTATTTTGTTGCATATCCTTTGCACGCAATGACTGCTTGATGTCTGCGATTCATGGACATCACTAGTTGCTGGGTGTTTTTTCTGGTGATGCTCTGCCAGGCCAGTATTGAAGCCATTTTTTGCTTATGCTTGTTTTGGGGGCTAGTCACATTCAGTTTTCTCTTCAGCATATAAAAGGAATGTTCAATTGGGTTCAGATCGTGTGTTTGACTTGGCCACTCCAGAATGACTATTATTTGGCTTTGAAAAACTCCTTTGTTGCTTTAGCAGTATGTCTGGGATCATTGTCTGGCTGTAGAATGAACCGCCGCCCTATGAGTTTTGAGGCATTTGTTTGAACTTGCGCAGTTAGGATGTGTTTATACACTTCAGAATTCACTATGCTACTACCATCAGCAGTTGTATCATCAATGAAGATAAGTGAACCAGTACCTTCAGCAGCCATACATGCCCAGTCCATAACATTCCCACCACCAAGTTTCACAGATTAGGTGGTATGCTTTGGATCTTGGGCAGTTCCTTCTTTCCTCAATACTTTGCTCTTGCCATCACTCTGATATAAGTTAATCTTCGTCTCATCTGTCCACAAGACTTTTTTTCCCCATAACTGTGGTTGCTCTTTTAAGTACTTCTTGGCAAACTGTAACCTGGCCATCCTATGTTTGCAGCTAAACAGTGGTTTGCATCTTGCAGTGTAGCCTCTGTATTTCTGTTCATGAAGTCTTCTGCAGATAGTGGTCATTGACAAATCCACACCTGACTCCTGAAGAGTGTTTCTTATCTGTCGGACAGGTGTTTAGGGATTTTTCTTTATTATAGAGCGAATTCTTCTATCATCAGCTGTGGAGGTCTTCCTTGGCCTGCCAGTCCCTTTGCGATTAGGAAGCTCACCAGTGCTCTCTTTCTTCTTAAGGATGTTCCAAACAGTTGATTTTGGTAAGCCTAAGGTTTGGCTGATGTCTCTAACAATTTTATTTTTGTTTCTAATAATGGCTTATTTGACTTTCATTGGCACAACTTTGGTCCTCATGTTTATAAACAGCAATACAAGTTTCCAAAGGTGATGGAAAGACTGGAGGAAAGACTAGGTGCTGAGAGCTCTCTTATACCTGCATTAAGGAGGCAATTAAACACACCTGAGCAATTACAAACACCTGTGAAGCCATGTGTCCCAAACATTATGGTGCCCTGAAATGTGGGGACTATGTATAAACACAGCTGTAATTTCTACATGGTGAAACCAAAATGTATTAAAAAAACATTAATAAAATTTGACAATGTGCACTTTAACCACGTGATTTTTTTCTATTACAAATCTCAAATTGTGGATTACAGAGGCAAATAAATAAATTATGGGTCTTTGTCCCAAACATATGGTGGGCACTGTATCTTTCATTCATTCATTTGTTCTATATCTCTCTATATCACTGTCTATATCTCTCAATTCCCTTTCCCGGCTGTCAGTCTGAAGAAGAGTCTTCATAGTAAAAGGACTAGACAAGCAAGATGCAGGAAAAATGTTCCCAATGTTGGGAGAGTCCAGAACCAGGGGCCACAGTCTAAGAATAAAGGGGAGGCCATTTAAAACTGAGATGAGAAAAAACTTTTTCACCCAGAGAGTTGTGAATTTGTGGAATTCTCTGCCACAGAAGGCAGTGGAGGCCAATTCACTGGATGAATTTAAAAGAGAGTTACATAGAGCTCTTGGGGCTAGCAGAATCAACGGGTATGGGGAGATGGCAGGCACGGGTTACTGACTGTGGATGATCAGCCATGACCACAATGAATGGCGGTGCTGGCGTGAAGGGCCGAATGGCCTCCTCCTGCACCTATTTTCTATATTTCTATGACCCAAAACTTCACCTATTCCTTTTCTTCAGGGATGCTGTCTGACCAGCTGAGTTACTCTGGCTTTTTGTGCCTATCTTCAGGAAATATTTCTACTTGTTTGCAGAAGTATGCAGCATGCAACTCTTTGGCAAAAGAAAAAAACGAATTAAAAAGTAAAGTATATACTGTAGATTAGTTTTGAACTTTACATTCACGCTATTCAGAAATCAGTTTAAGTGCGGGAGTTGATGTTGGCAAAAATGAATAGCAAGTCTAATCCCACACTGTTTCTTCAATCCAAGTGGATGCACATTAAATCACAATGAGAAGGTTTGTCCTAAACTATTAGAAGTTCTCTTTAAATATGCATTCTGGCCACTATAAATCACTAAAAATATAAAATCTTATCAGGTATTTTAACTGGAGCCCTAAGCCATGGAGAGATGTTGAAATGGGCAGCAGTCTCCCATAGCCAATTTCCCTAGCTTCATAACCATTTGGAAAACATAAATCAAAAAGATAACAGAGAAGAAAATGAATCATCAAAAGACAAACAGAACCACAGACATAATCAAAACACAAATATTAAAAGAGAAAACAGTTTTATCAATATCAAACAAAGGAAAAGAATAAACCACATCATCTAAATTCGTATGAGCAGGGATATGGGTCTTTGATTAGTATTCAGTCTCAGAATATGTTTTTACTTTTTCATCTTTTCTGGCAGAGTACCTTGTTGAGGCTGCTTAATTCCTTGTGTCTTTTGGTCACAATGCTTATTATGTCACATAAAAGCTGTATTTTTCGTTCTGCAAACCCGCAGTGCAGAAATTGTTCCTTCAGAAGTAGTGGTTTATACTGGAACTCGTCTCGTAGCACCTAGAAAAGTTCACATTAACAAGAGAAAATAAATGCCCTACTTTAAACTATATTATTTTCCAATATGCTTAAATTAGACCCGATTCAGACATTCTATTAAAAATGTCTAAAACTTAATTTGGCTATTTCATTATCATTCAAAGAATTCACTATCACAAAGTTTAAGGAATCAAACTGCTTTGGAAAGCACTGTGTAATTCTGGTACAATGTGAGTGAATTCATATTTTTTTTGGTAACGTAGATTACACTAGGCTTCAATATGCTTTACAAATCTACTCTCGCGAGCACACTAGAGAATCACATCAGCTAATATTTCTGCAAATAAACAGATTAAGCGACAATTTATGCAAGAAAAGCTGCTTAACAGCAGAGGCATTTCTGATGGAATCACAATAGTTATGGTATGTTATAGGCTGAACTCCAGATACATTGTATAAAAATGTCAGTTCAGAAGAAAGATCAAACATTGAAAAATGATTACCCTTAAAATGAAAAATGTTTTTCAATATACATCAGCATTTTATTTTTAATAACAAATCTTTTCAAGAAATATAAGTTATTACATATGCACAGACTGTATTGCATTTGAGAAATGGATTACCGCTGGAGAATAATAAATCCATGTGTGGTCTAGCGCACTGACCAACTTTGTAATGGTGGTGGGGGTGGGGGGTGGGAGTTATGTTTATTTAGCTACAACCTACATTCAATAGGATTGTGAACCAGTATAGGATAGGTTTAGAAGGTTAAGATTCGTCACATTAACTAATGCCGCTAAAACTAAATTCCAAAGTATTCACTGGAAGCCTCATGCCCATGCTAGGGGCAGCACAATGGAGCAACTGTAATGTTGCTGCCTTGCAACATATTACAGCATATTATTCATGCACAGTGAATAGCACCGCAAGGCCGGAGTGTTATTCACTGTGTGGCGACATGCTTGGTGTTTGGGGCAATAATATGGTCAGTAATGAAGATTGGATTGAATGGTTGCATGCAAGAATAAAAAATGAAATATGAGAATGGAGTGAGTAAATATAAATAGAGGCATGGAATATCATCATCGCAGAAGGTTTGGTCTATTACCCATAATTATCTGTACATTTAGAGCAGGAAGATGCATGAAGAAAAAAAACGTTATTTGTTGGTGCAGATGAGCATATGGAGAAATCTCAGGATAACTTTTTTTTTTTATAAAGCTTCGTACAGAAAGAACACTGAAGTGATAACAAAGAAATAAATGTCACATGAGTACTAAAATACTCAATACTATAGGAAAAGTTTGAGGGAGTTATTCCAAGGGCTATAAATTTATCAGTAACAAAAGGCAATGGAGAAATTATTCGTATTTTAAGAATACAAATCACTAGAAATGTAATTATAGTATGTAGCTATTGTGTTATACCACATGGAAACAGGCCCTCTGGCCCAACCTGTCCATGCCGACCAATGTATTTTCCTGTGCTAGTTCCATTTGCCTGCATTGGGCCCCATTTTCTTCTGAACCTCTCCTATCCATGAACCAGTCCAAATACATTTTAAACACTGTCATTATAATCCCATCTACCACTTCCTCGAATAGCTCATTCCATTTAACTGCCAACCTCTGTGTGAAATACTTGTCCCTCAGGTCCACTTTCTCCTCTCACCTTGAACTATGCCCTCTAATTTTAAATTCCTCTGCCCTTAGAAAAAGACTGCGACCCCACACCTTATCTTTGCCCTTAATGATTTTATCAACCTCAGTAAGAACACCCCTCAACCTTCTATGCTACAGTTGCAGCATTTCCCATCTCTTTATAATTCAAGTCCTCCAGTTTCATCAACGTTCTTTTTGAATATTTCCCTAGCTTAATCACATCCTTCCTATGGTATGGCAAACAGAATTGCACATAATACTCCAGATGTGGTCTCACCAGCATCTTGTGCAGCTGTAATATGTTGTCCCAACTTTTGTACTCAAGCCCCGTCTAATAAAGCCTTCTTTATCACCTGTGTCACCACTTTCAGAGAACTATGAACTTGTACCCCTCAATCTCTCTGTTGCACAACACTTCTCAGGCACAATCATTCACTATGTATGACCTGCACTGGTTTAATTTCACAAAATGCATCACTTCCCATTTTTCTGAGAAATTTAATTTGTCATTCTTTTGCTCATTTTCCCCCTTGATTGAGATCCTGTTGTAACCAGAGACTCATGTACCCGAGATACATGGAATGAGCTGCAAGAGGAGGTGGTTGAGACAGGTACTATAATATTTAAACAACATTTGGACAGGTACATGGATAGAAAAGTTTGGTAGAAATGTGCCAAATGCAGGCAAATGGGACTAGCTTAGATGGGGCATCTTGGTTGGCATGGATGAGTTGGACTGAAGATATGAATCTAGATTCAAGACAACCTTCTTCAGTGCCCGCCGGGGTCATCTACAAACTAGGGCAAGTAACTCAATTTGGTACAATTTGTTAAATTGGATGGGTTCAAAAACAATTATTTTCTATTTAATTAAATAACTAAACTAAATATGCACTGCTCAGCGCAGTGAAGTTTAGTCGACATTTCTACATTTGCAATACCGTGAAATGTCTAAAAATAGTTCACTGAGGCAATATTACAAAAAAGTAATGTAAAATGTTTGGAAAATGACCAACAATTTGCCCAAATACGTAGGTTTTAAAGATTGAGCTTAAGGTGGTAAGCTACTGACGGCTTAGCAGTGAAATTCAAGAGACTGGAATTTTGCCAGCTAAATTCATGGCCAAGCAATAAAAAATTAAAGTGTACAAGAGGCCAGAACTGTCATAGAGTACAAAGAAATAAGCCTTTCGGCCCAACATGTCCGCACCAAGAAGGAGCACAGAGATATAGGAGGGTTAGAAGAGATTAAAGGGGTGACAAATTGTGAACTCATCGAGGGATTTGAAAACAAGATCAAAAATCATAAACATTTTTAAAGTGGGACTTTCTCAGAGTGAGACCATTGTATGTTGGGAACACAGCGGTGACAGGCAGCTTACATTAACTGTAATCCAAAAATGGCTTTACGCTCCTTAATGTAAATAGTACAATTATATTATTCAATAATTATTTCCCAGGTCAATCTATGTTGTACTCTTCATTTAGTAACAATACATAAAATATACCAGGCAGATATGTTCTGCAATTCTGAACAGCTCTGAGAGAGACCCTTCTATACTCATGACCCTTCACAACTGAAGGCTTAAAAGCTTGTATTGGTGGCAGCACAATTTCATCATTTCATATTAAGGTAATGAATGACTCAAAGTTGAAAGCATGCAGTATCTTACTAATGGAGCATGTTCTGACAAATTAGTCTGTATTACTCTGAAAAATGACATTGCCAGTAAAGGATAAATGCTACAGCTTTGGTAAATGTATTTAAGTTAAACAAGAGTCTCTGACTTGGACAGTCATGAGAGCATTCTGTTCTAAAACAGCATTCATTACTAATCAAAAGAAAAACATTTGTGTTCAGTTCAACTTGACCATATGTAACATTTAAGAAAGATGAAAGTGTACTCCTTTTCAGATGCTGTTATATTTTATTGAAATTTTCAGTGCTAGTTTGTAAGTAATCCCAAGTCTAACTAAACAAGATATATAATTTAAACATGGAATGGATCTGATTGGGTAGCACAGTCTCAAAATACCCATACCAAATTACACCATGGTTAGAAAAACTCAAATTGTCTGAAGTGTTACCGTCTTGTTCCTGTTTTTCTGTCACCTACATACTACTAGCTCAAAAGTACACAAACACCTACATAATTTAATGTAGATAAAAATGCTGGAGAAACTCAGCGGGTGGGGCAGCATCTATGGAGAGAAGGAATAGGTGACGTTTCAGGTCAAGATCTTCAGACTGATGTCGGGGAGGGGCGGGAAAAAGAAAGGAAGAGGCAGAGACAGTAGGCTTGTGGGAGAGTGGGAAGGGGAGGGGAAGGAGGGAGAAAGCACGGACTATCTGAAATTAGAGAAGTCAATGTTCATATCGCTGGGGTGTAAACTAGCAGTATGAACATTGACTTCTCTAATTTAAGATAGTCCTTGCTTTCTCGCTCTCCCACAAGCCTACTGTCCCCGCCTCTACCTTTATTTTTCCCGCCCCCCCATATCAGTCTGAAGAAGGGTCTCGACCCGAAACGTCGCCCATTCCTTCTCTCCATAGATGCTGCCTCATCCGCTGAGATTCTCCAGCATTTTTGTCTACATTCGATTTTTCCAGCATCCGCAGTTCTTTCTTGTACATAATTTAATTCTAGTTTACCATCTTGTTTTAGTTTGCTTGATAAGCATGTGGCAGAGAATAAAGTACACAGGAATCAGTTGTCATGGAAAAATAACCAATTAGCAAAGCTATCACCATTCCTCAAAAATACATTTACCTTACTATATCCAGAATATTAAGGATGAAAGTAATTAATTGGCAGCTGACTGTTGATAACAGGTATTTCAGAGAAATAAAGGGGGAAAAAAATGTAGTCAGATAAATATTAATCTAATTCTGAATCAAAAGCAATTTTAACCTAGAAAAATAATTTAACCACATTTAATTGAGGATCTTCGGTGTATTCCCAATGAATCGTTTCACTCATAGTGAACGTCAGCAGTCTGGGCCTGGGCACTCTGAAACTGTTTTCCTAATTCTCCTCAATGTCCTTGTCTCTTAAAATAATTCTCCATAACACTAAATATATATAAAAAATGAATTTTTTGTGCACTCTTTCAATCATTATAAATTCTTGTGTTTCTTTTGTAGCAGAAGGCAAAAACAAGGAAATTAATATATCGCAATTTCTAATACTAGAAGCAAACATATATAATTGGGAGGGCATGAGTGTTTCCCACTAACAGGGAGTAAAAGTACAGGCCTGTAAAATGATTTAGTAAAGTAAGATGATCTTAGCCAGAATGGCTGTGAAACTATAAGAAATAGCATTAGTATTCCATGGTTAGGCAAGGGAGATAATATCCTTTTATCCTATCTGACGTACTTGTATATACTGACTAATTATGTTCCATTTTATTCCATTCCTCGCTGTAGCAGAATACCCCTCCCGGCCACTCCATTGCTTGAAGTAAATTGCCAGTATTTGTGGTAGATTTTAAACTTGCACCACAATATTACTGCATGGTCCTCCAATATTTAATGTAAAAAAGCATTCTTCACATCTCTGAGGCCAGGGTGTACAACACAAAGCTCTAGGATAGTTCACTGCAAGCACTTTTGATGAGCTGCCCATTGTCACCACCGTTCTCTACCCACATGAACCTGCAGCAGAAGTTTGTTCCCCACACCCACTGTAGATTGGAGAGGCCCTTTACCATGCAGGACATTTCTGCCTAACAGGAAGACTCTGCCTGCCCCAAAGATAATTCTGAATGCTCCAACTAAACCAGGCCACCAGGCTACAGGTTGCTAACAAGAGTCTATAAAACTGTGAACATCCGAAAATATTGATACATCATTCTCTGACATTCATTAGTGTCCACATAATATATTTGGAAAATATTAATCATTAATCATGAGACAATTGTTAACATTGTAATTAGGAATTAAATTTATATTAATTTAACAGATTAAAAATATATAAATAACCCGACACCTATGAGGACCTAGGAAGCCTGAGACTCCTGTTCTTGTGTGTGGATTCTCAAAAATGATTTGGACTGTTAATTTGGGCCTCACTACAAAAAAAGACGTTCGGTCCTCAGTTTGCAACCTATGAGACAAGCCTTTAACAATGGAGATAACAGAAGTAACAGTACTTATTGACTTCATTGCAGCATTTAGACGGATACAGAATCTCAACCTTTTTTGGTCCCATCTTTCCCATCCTAAGGTTATACAATGACTAAGACTATCTATTCAACAGATGAGTATAATCCATGATAACCAAGTTTGTCCAGGGCCGTTGAGAGGGAATTAATATATGGGCAATTGGAGAGTGCAAATCATAGGGCATTAAAATAAACTGATTTTTGAGGGAAACCAAAAGTTTGCTGGTGCCTAAAAGCAGATAGTTTACCGTCAATGAAATTGGGTGCTATGGGGGTGGTGAAAATAAAGATTTTGAAGGACACCACACAATAATGGATGCAGTAAACGCATGCTTTTCCCAATAGCATGTTGTCTAGATCTAATAGTGAACACAAGAATTTATCCTTTATATATACACACACACACACACATACAGATTAGTTTACAAAAATAATACATTTTCTTTGTACAATTTATTATATTTAACATCATCAGCCTTGAATGTTTAAGTTGGTTCTCCAGCAAAAAAAAAAGAAACTGTACCTTGTAAACAGCATCAAGAAAACGAGTGTCATTTTTTCCTGCAAGTTCCACTCCAGATGCTATTAGCTGCTCAGTCACATATGTAGAGTATGAGGTGAAGGCATAGCTCATGATTGGCAGAAAGGCTGCAGGATCACCTTTTGCAAGACTGTAAAAAATAAAATAAAATCTTAAGTGCAAACAGTTTATATCCCCAACAACCATTAACTGACTTCCCATGTTAATCTCACTGAATACAGTTGAGTGCCTGATTCCAAACAGGCTAGTAATTTACACTTCATTCAAAAATGACAATTTACATAATCAGCCAGGTGGCTGAACTAAACCGAGTAAGAGTATTGAATGCTACAAATGTGCCAAGTGATCCTGCACTGAGCCTTGACAGATCATTCACATTTGAAATACACACACAGCCAATAAGTAGAGAAAAAAATTGGCATCTACCATTGGTGCATGTTTGATACATTTATACTGTGTCAGAATTTCTTTTGGCATTTTGCATTAGCAGGGCATTCTTCCTGAGGAGTGCTACATTAAAACAAGCAAAATATGGCAGATGCTGGAATCCTAAATAAAACACAGAAATCGCATGGAATATTCAAGCAAGGTCACGCAGCATATTTGGAGAGAAAAAACTGGGTGAAGGCTTCCCTTGACCAGACTGAGAGATCATCACCAAAGGTCTGAACAATCATCACAGCAGAGCTTTTCAACTCATGAAAGGTTAACAACTCTTAATCTTAACTCTTGCTCTCCCTATAGATGCTGCCTGACATATGGAATATTTTGTGTTTATTTTACATTAAACATTTCTTCAGATTCATCTGGTTTATGTACACTAAGAAAATAGAGTGCAACAATTGACCCCAGCATCCCTAGATTAGTAGAGATGGAATGAAAATTAACCACAGGAAGCACATCAGCGTTTTCTTCGCAGAACTCAGATTGTGCACAAGCCACACTATTCAATTGCTGTAGGCTTAGACAGAGAACCTGCCAGTCATTGTCGGAATCCAAGCCATGTTGAATTTCCATCAACTTTAATCAATTGAACCAATCAGGAAAATGATGCCACGGTAAAAGACATGCCATGATTTTATTATCTTACGTTGTTATGAAAATATCCTTAATGGAAAATACATTTAAAAAACAACCTAACATGGACAGATGGGACTAGTATAGAAGGGGTATCTCTTTTGGCATGGGCAAGTTGGACCGAAGGGCCTGTTTCCATGCTGCATAACTATTAGGCATAATATATATAAACATTTAACTCATTTGCCTTCAGCTTCTTGCACCGTTTCAAAAGATATTTAAAACATTTTATTTGGAATGCGAATTTGCATCAAAATCTAGTATCAAAGCCACACAATTCAAATTCAAGGAGAGGTCTGAGCTTTGGTTTTGAGCCAAATTATAATAGAAAAATGAGGTCACTAAATTTCAATTTAATTAGTATTATAAAATCGTTCTTAAGAAACAAAAGTGAAAGTTTATGGACATTGACATTGTTCAATAAACAATCTACATTGATATGTAATTCGTCTCAATAACGACATCAACAAATGGCAAATCTTCATTCTTAACAATTTAACTAAAATGAATAATATAATAAAATATCTATTCTCTGTGGTTTAACATTTGGATATTTAATTTTTTGACATTTTAATATATATTTTCTATTGCAATGAGAAAAACTGTCTAATAAACTCAGTCCAAACATCCAATTAAAAATGTACCAACTCTTCTTCTGAAAGTATTGTATTTGCTACTGTGGTTGGCCTTTAGTTTAATCTTAAGATCCAGTTACTGTGCAATAAATTTCTACTCTACAGTCATTAACCATGTGTATAAAAGCAAAATCGACTTCAAATGATGTGAACTTCAAAGCCATCGGATATTTGATGTTTAATTCTGGTCTATTTTATTTGCAGTACTGGTTAATGTAATCCTGATCTTATTTACAAAAACTATCCCACAATTATCAGAGACCGTAATCCTTCCTCCTTCTTCAATAAAAACATTCCAAGGCTAAGCCATAAAAGAGAAAGTTGTTGCTGAAGTTTTGGCTTTGTCCAACTTGAATGATACCAGCTGACATTTCCTCAACTGGAGCCAAACAGAAAGCATCTGGAAAAAAAAGTGCACTACAGGGACATCCCTCTTAATGGAACCAACCAGGAATCAAATAATTAACCCCCTATTGTTCAATCAGTTCAGCTCTCCACCAGCTGCCGAGTAATGTCATGTACACAAAAAAATTATTTTAAACCTTCCCATGTTAGTTAAAAGTACCAAACATTTTTGGGCATAAGAATCTTATGCCCTTTGAATCTCCACTACCAGTCAATAAGATAATGGCTGATCTTGTAACTCAGTTTCACTTTGTCGCACACTCTGTCATAGACATATAGACATAGACATATGACATAGAGTCATACAATGTGGAAACAGGCCCTTCAGCCTAACTGGCCCATACCAACCAACATGTCCCATCTACACACTAGTTCCACCTGCCTGCATTTGGCCCATATCGCGCTCAACATATCCTATCCATGTCTAAATGTTTTTTAAACACTGCTATAGTATCTGCTAAAAGTCTCTCAAATTATACTGTTGTATCAGTCTTAACCACCAACCCTAGCTTTTTTTAAATTTCAAAATATACTTTATTCAAGAAATAAATATACAATACATGATCCTTACAAAACTCCATCCGACATTCTCTAAGGCTATACATACATGCAATACTGCTTACACAAATTTATCCCCCACCTTTGCCACTCATGTGGTCCACGGGTGTGGAATCCCTTCCCTTATTTTGAGGGGCGTTTCCACCACATCCTGCTCCCCATGTTCAGCAGCGGAAGGACCCTAGACTGTGGTCCTCCCCCACCAAGCCTTGGCATTGGCTGCGCCAAGCTTCAGTGCTTCCCTCAGCACGTACTCCTGCAGTCTGCAGCAGGCCAGTCGGCAACATTTCCCGACGGACATCTCGCTCCGCTGGGTGGTCAACAATGCTCGGGCTGACCAAAGAGCTCCTTTCACCGAGTTGATGACCTTCCAGCAGCACTCGATGTCAGTCTCTGAATGTCCCCTGTGATGGAGCTGTTCAGAATAAACTGTGACAGGGACCCTTGCAGACCTTTCCAGACTCTCTTTGCAAATCCACACTCTGCAAAGAGGTGGACAACCGTCTCCTCTCCATAGCAGCCGTCCCGAGGGCAGCGTGCGCTGGTAGTGAGGAAGGATCTGACTGGGAGGGCTCCCCTCACCGCCAGCCAAGCCAGCTCTTGGTGCTTGTTGGTGAGTTCTGGCGATGAGGTATTTTGCCAGACAAGCTGGGCAGTCTGCTCTGGGAACCACGCCACAGGATCCATGGAGTAATTTCCCTGCAGTGCCTGCAGGACGGTCCGTGCTGACCACTGCCCGATAGACTTGTGGTCAAAGGTGTTGGTCCGGAAGAACCTATCCACGAACGACAGATGGTGCGGCAATGTCCAGCTGACTGACACATTGAGTGGCATCTGCACCAGGCCCATCCTTCGCAACACCGGGGACAGGTAGAACCTCAGCAGGTAGTGACACTTGGTGCCCACATGCCTTGGCTCTATGCTCCGCCTGATCCAGCAGCGTGTTCCAGTCACATACCACCCTCTGTGTAAACCTTAACAATCAAAAATCTATCAAACTGCATCTTGAATAGCTGCTTGTTAAGCCGTGCTGGGAACAAAGATGACGAGCATCTGTTCCATTTCTGTGGGTTGAGGTACCCAGAGTACCTCAAAGTGAGGCCAATAAAGTTTTGCCACAAAAGGTGCTTGGCAGGACAAGTGGCTGGGTAGGTAAGGAGCGGTTCACAGGTCTTATGTGTGCTCCTGACAAATGGATTTGAGGACTTCTGACAAAGTCAGTTTCTTAAAAAGCAGATAGCAACAAAAACTGTTAAAGGTAAACCGTGGCAATCTGTAATTAATTCGTCAGACGGGAGTGGCAAAGATCTACAATGAGCACAAACGTTGCTCAGTGCTTCTCGGGCTCCCACTCACAGAACAAAGAAGAGTTAGCACAATTATACATTTTCCTTATTAGTAAAACACTCCTACCAAGTCTGAATATAGCATGACTGAAAGATTCTGTAGCCTTTCAGAATATAAGAAAAGTTGGGTTCAAATCAAGCTCATCCAATAACACATTATTATTTATCTCTGGAGCATCAGCTATTTTTTCAATCTTGGCTTCTTTATGGCCTTGAATGAAGCACATGTTCTTACAGCAGGCTGCCATCTTAATGTCTTTATTGAAAAGACAACCTGTCCTCCATATTGTGTTCTATATAATTTACAGTTATACAGACTTGGCACCGAGCCATTCTTTTGTTCTACTAGATCACGCTTTTGTAGAAGAACGACTCCATTTTAGATTTGACTATTAGCTCTTTCATTCCCTCCTTTTTATCAAACATGATAACATTCACAGTCCTCGGTAGATACACACAATGGTCGCAAGTAATTGAGCGATGATTAGCAGAATGATGGAGCCATGATGTATCACAGTACCCCAAAGTTCACCAAATCAAAGGTATGGCTACCAGTTTGATAGTACCCCAAAGTCCATCAAAAAAAATAGTATGGCAACCAGTTCTCACTCTCTTCATTGGCAACCATCCTGATGAAGCTTGCTTAGGGTCAATGGATCAGGTGGCACCTTTAGGCGGTGTAATTCTTTCAGCCGATATTGGGGTTGTGCCATAAAGTTCACAACTGTCCGAGGGTGTTGCCAGTCTCTTCGCAGATCGTTGCACAGGTGAGGTGCTCCCCTCCACCCCCCCCCCCCTCTCGTCCTGTGGTGGGGTTCATCACCTTGATCTAGACGCTAGCATATCCATGGGTTTGGACAGCATCTGTTCCCAGTAGGTTTGGGTGACCTGCTTTCACATCACCACATAGAAGCGGCTGCTGGACTGGAAGCCAAAGCCAAAGACAAAGCCAGCGTAGATTGCAGTCTGTGTTAATGTAGAAGGTGCCACTGAAGTTGATGGCATTGAACTCCTCAAATCTGACAGCAAGGCCAGTGTCAGAGTTGGCGGTCTGCAGTAACTCCCTGCCCTTGTTGCGCACTACCCAGTTAGGAATGATCTGCATTGACCCCTTTGGAACTTCCTCAGGTCAGTCTCACTGATGGCGCTGTTCTCGGGGCACACGTCATAGATATCTGGGATATTGTTGTAAAAGTCGTCCTTGCAGTTGTCTCCTCTGCTGTCACCATCGGCATCGATCTGGTCAGGGTTGGGAACAAAACAGCAATTGTCCTTCTCATCAGAAACACCATCATTGCCATCTTCATCAATGTCCTGATTGTCATCACACTGATTACCCACCAGGTCCGAGTCATTGTCTTCCTGGATAGGGTTATGCATAATCTCTTTCAAGAGGTCCATCTGTATCAAAATGTTCAGCTTCTCCCTCTCTAGACCCTTGATACGATAGAGCTCAAAATGCTTCAAGATTGTTGATCAAATGTGGTTTGTCTTTCCGAAGATGTGACCAAAGGCTTTGCACTTCCTCCTGATCTGTAAAGATGTTCTTTCTTCTGTATGGATCAGCTTTACATGGCGCTGCAGGTAGCGATCAATCAGAAACACATTGTCACCTCCTGGGTGGGGCACGGTCTTTCACACACCTCTTCATGCTGCTCTTTTATGTGTTTCTTAAGTCCGTCAACTCCTCTGTAAACAGCACAGCAACCCTTATACTGACATCGGTACATGGTGGGGAAATCTTCCCTTTCCAACTTTGACTTTGGTTTCCGGCCACGTTTTTGTCCAGATTGTTTCTTCACATCCTTAATATTGCACTTCTTAACTGGTAACTTACTCTTCTTCTTCCAATATGGTTGAAAAGACTCATCTGAAGAGCCATTCTTAACTTTTATTTCTCTGTCATCTTCACTTGGTAAATACCTTTCAGAAAGATCACTGGACTCCAATCCATCCACAACATCATTTCTTATAGAACAAGATGCTTCATTGCAGTTAACTGTTTTTTTTCACATTTAATGGTTGAGTTGCTTCTTGTACTTGAACTTTTTCCCAAGAGCACTCCGTATATTCAGGATCTATGCGCAAGAACATAACCTTCTTCAATGGGGATACCCAGTTGTCCACATCCACCGACCGCAAAGATGTCCAAGATGTAACTGTGGCCCCTGTTATCAGAGTTCTGAACAGTCATTCCAATTGCTAGGATTCTGCCTAATTCACCTCTACCCCATTGCAGACATTGGACTTTGTCTCTGGAACTGGTGTGCTATAATGCTCAGAACTATATTCTCCACACTAACCTTTCCTTTGCTCTACCTATTTTAGGTAAGCATGGCTTGATTGCATTTATTCATGTTAATCCTTTGTGTCTTGCTGACATTGAAAAAGGATGCAAGATTCTTTAGACTCATCATTTAGCTGTTGAATAATTATTAACTGGGTTCCTGCTTAATTAATGTTTCTATACTTAACTGACGATTCAATTTCAATAGGTTTGTTTTTATCTGTATTCTGGGTGAAAGAATGAACCATGGACATATGAACATTTAAATTAAGCCTTCTCGAACCGCTTCTCACATTGGTCACAAGCAAATTCAAGTTCAGCTTCTGCCTTGTGCTTGGTCATATGGTATTTCAAGGATGCTCTTTGCCTGCACTGGAAACCACAAACTTCACACTGCAAAGGTTTTGCTCCAGTATGGCGCATTTGTTGAACTGACAGGTGTTTCCGCTGCTTGAAAATCTGTCCACATTCATCACAAATGTAGTTTCTTTTCACAAATCGAGTCGTTCTTCCTCCCACGTTGTCCATCAGCGTGTGAAACCAGCATTCTTCTTCCTTCTCCATCAATGCCAACTGTCTGTCTGATCCATTCCCACTCAGCTCCTCACTTTGATGCCGGCTGGGATTTACCTCAATCCAGTTCTGTAACTGAGTTGCACTCCAAAATCAAGGCTTTTCAACTCGACAACCTGATTGCTCTCCTTTAGCTGCTGTGTGATGAAAGCATTTTTAGACTGGGCATTGGTGAGCACATTTTTCATCTGTTTCAGCTCGGTCTGTAGTTCCGGGATAAGCTGCCACCTTTTTCTGGTTACTTCAAGAACCTGTGGTAATGGATCGATCTTGGTCAGAGTTATAAACATAAGAACAGCTGTCAGCCTTATTCGGGATGTCTTGGTGCAGGGGTGGTTCCCCAAGTCCAGCCCATCTGGGCCAACCTCAGTATAAAAAGTAGGGTCAATAGCCCCATTGTCCTTTCTTGGTTCTCCTCCATTTACAGTCAATCGTATCAAATGTCTCCAACGGGAGTAATCTTCAATCTTCAGGGCGGTTGGTGTCGTAGTAGCACCTGGTAGTCCCCTCCAACATAGTCCCAATTTTGTCCGATCCCAGCAGTATGGACTGTGTCCGTGTTCAACTGGCAGTGGCTTCTGCGTTTTCAACCCCTGTGAATGCAAGACTGACATGGTTGTGCTTAATTGCTGTACGTATGTAATTATTTAATTGCCGTGGGCCTGTAGGTCATAACTAACTTCCATACTCTTTAGTGTCCCATTCATTCCCTCCACTAATCCAGAATTCTACTGGTGGTGGGGGTTGTGAGATCACTCTTTAACTATCTATAAGACAGACCCTTTAAAAATAGATCATTATATAAAAAAAACAATTAAAAAATATTCCCGATTGTTCCAATCCATCTCCCCAAATTTAAAATTTAAAATTAACAGATTTTGTTCTGAGATAAAAGCATCTCCAATCTCATCTAACACATCTACCTGGATGTCATGTGGCCATCGTGGAATTCAGGTCTCTATTTGAACTCAATTCAAAAGGAAAAAAATAGGAAAAAAAACTTAAAGTTAAGAGCAAACAAAGAATAAACAATTAGTTTTCATAGATTGCAAGCTCATTCAATGACATAGAAACATAGAAAATAGGTGCAGGAGTAGGCCATTCGGCCCTTCACCGCCATTCAATATGATCATGGCTGATCATCCAACTCAGTATCCTGTACCTGCCTTCTCTCCATACCCCCTGATCCCTTTAGCCACAAGGGCCACATCTAACTCCCTCTTAAATATAGCCAATGAACTGGCCTCAACTACCTTCTGTGGCAGAGAGTTCCAGAGATTCACCACTCTCTGTGTGAAAAATGTTTTTCTCATCTCGGTCCTAAAGGATTTCCCCTTAATCCTTAAACTGTGACCCCTTGTCCTGGACTTCCCCAACATCGGGAAAATCTTCCTGCATCTAGCCTGTCCAACCCCTTAAGAATTTTGTAAGTTTCTATAAGATCCCTCCTCAATCTTCTAAATTATAGCGAGTACAAGCCGAGTCTATCCAGTCTTTCTTCATATGAAAGTCCTGACATCCCAAGAATCAATCTGGTGAACCTTCTCTGTACTCCCTCTATGGCAAGAATGTCTTTCCTCAGATTTGGAGACCAAAACTGTACGTAATACTCCAGGTGTGGTCTCACCAAGACCCTGTACAACTGCAGTAGAACCTCTCTGCTCCTATACTCAAATCCTTTTGCTATGAATGCTAACATACCATTCGCTTTCTTCACTGCCTGCTGCACCTGCATGCCTACTTTCAATGACTGGTGTACCATGACACCCAGGTCTCGTTGCATCTCCCCTTTTCCTAATCGGCCACCATTTAGATAATAGTCTACTTTCCTGTTTTTGCCACCAAAGTGGATAACCTCATATTTATCCACATTATACTGCATCTGCCATGCATTTGCCCACTCACCCAGCCTATCCAAGTCACCTTGCAGTCTCCTAGGATCCTCCTCACAGCTAACACTGCCCCCCAGCTTCGTGTCATCCGCAAACTTGGAGATGTTGCATTCAATTCCCTCGTCCAAATCATTAATATATATTGTAAATAGCTGGGGTCCCAGCACTGAGCCTTGCGGTACCCCACTAGTCACTGCCTGTCATTCTGAAAAGGACCCGTTTACTCCTACTCTTTGTTTCCTGTTTGCCAGCCAGTTCTCTATCCACATCAATACTGAACCCCCAATACCGTGTGCTTTAAGTTTGTATACTAATCTCTTATGTGGGACCTTGTTGAAAGCCTTCTGAAAGTCCAGATATAACACATCCACTGGTTCTCCCTTATCCACTCTACTAGTTACATCCTCGAAAAATTCTATAAGATTCGTCAGACATGATTTACCTTTCGTAAATCCATGCTGACTTTGTCCAATGATTTCACCACTTTCCAAATGTGCTGCTATCCCATCTTTAATAACTGACTCTAGCAGTTTAACCCACTACTGATGTTAGACTAACTGGTCTGTAATTCCCCATTTTCTCTCTCCCTCCCTTTTTAAAAAGGGGGGTTACATTAGCTACCCTCCAATCCTCAGGAACTACTCCAGAATCTAAGGAGTTTTGAAAAATTATCACTAATGCATCCACTATTTCTGGGGCTACTTCCTTAAGTACTCTGGGATGCAGCCTATCTGGCCCTGGGGATTTATCGGCCTTTAATCCATTCAATTTACCTAACACCACTTCCCGGCTAACCTAGATTTCACTCAGTTCCTCTATCTCATTTGACCCGCGGTCCCCTGCTATTTCCGGCAGATTATTTATGTCTTCCTTAGTGAAGACAGAACCAAAGTAGTTATTCAATTGGTCTGCCATGTCCTTGTTCCCCATGATCAATTCACCTGTTTCTGACTGCAAGGGACCTACATTTGTTTTAACTAATCTCTTTCTCTTCACATATCTATAAAAACTTTTGCAGTCAGTTTTTATGTTCCCTGCCAGTTTTCTTTCATAATCTATTTTCCCTTTCCTAATTAAGCCCTTTGTCCGCCTCTGCTGGACTCTGAATTGCTCCCAGTCCTCTGGTAGGCTGCTTTTTCTGGCTAATTTGTACGCTTCATCTTTTGTTTTGATACTATCCCTGATTTCCCTTGTTATCCAAGGATGCACTACCTTCCCTGATTTATTCTTTTGCCAAACTGGGATGAACAATTTTTGTAGTTCATCCATACAGTCTTTAAATGCCTTCCATTGCATATCCACCGTCAACCCTTTAAGAATCAATTGCCAGTCAATCTTGGCCAATTCACGTTTCATACCCTCAAAGTTACCTTTCTTTAAATTCAGAACCCTTGTTTCTGAATTAACAATGTCACTCTCCATCCTAATGAAGAACTCAACCATATTATGGTCACTCTTGCCCAAGGGGCCACGCACAACAAGGCTGTTAACTAACCCTTCCTCATTACTCAATACCCAGTCTAGAATAGCCTGCTCTCTCGTTGGTTCCTCAACATGTTGGTTTAGAAAACTATCCCGCATACATTCCAAGAAATCCTCTTCCTCAGCACCCCTGCCAATTTGATTCACCCAATCTATATGTAGATTGAAGTCACCCATTATAACTGTTTTACTTTTGTTGCACACATTTCTAATTTTCTGTTTGATGCCATCCCCAACTCCACTACTACTGTTAGGTGGCCTGTACACAACACCCACTAGCATTTTCTGCCCCTTAGTGTTTCGTAGCTCCACCCATATCGATTCCACATCCTCCAAGCTAATATCCTTCCTTTCCATTGCGTTAATCTCCTCTCTAACCACCAATGCTACCCCACCTCCTTTTCCTTTCTGTCTATCCCTCCTGAATATTGAATATCCCTGGATGTTCAGCTCCCAGCCTTGGTCACCCTGGAGCCATGTCTCCGTGATCCCAACTATATCATAATCATTAATAGCTATCTGCACATTCAACTCATCCACCTTATTACGAATGCTCCTTGCATTGAGACACAAAGCCTTCAGGCTTGTTTTTACAACGCTCTTACCCCTTATACAATTATGTTGAAAAGTGGCCCTTTTTGAATTTTGCCCAGGATTTGTCTGCCTGCCACGTTTACTTTTCACCTCGTTACCTGTTGCTTTTACCCTCATTTTACACCCCTCTGTCTCTCTGCTCACACATTTAAGAAACCCACCACCTCTTATTCTGTGTTTATTATTTTTTTCTTCTTTCCCCCCTACCTGTTGGGTCTGAGTGCTTCCCTTCTCTGCCTCCTGCCTCACACACCGTCTACAAGATTCATCTATTTGAGTCCCTCCCCCCCAACCGTTCTAGTTTAAAGTCTCCCCTGTAGCCTTTGCAAATCTCCCCGCCAGGATATTGGTCCCCCTCGGGTTCAAGTGCAATCCGTCCTTTTTGTACAGGTCACACCTTCCCCAAAAGAGGTCCCAATGATCCAGAAACTTGAATCCCTGCCCACTGCACCAGTCCTTCAGCCACGCATTTATCCTCCACCTCGCTCCATTCCTACTCTCACTGTCGCGTGGCACAGGCAGTAATCCCGAGATTGTTACCTTTGCGGTCCTTCTCCTTAACTCTCCTCCTAACTCCCTAAATTCTCCTTTCAGGACCTCTTCCTTTTTTCTACCTATGTCATTGGTACCTATATGTACCACGACCTCAGGCTCCTCTCCCTCCCATTTCAGGATATCTTGGACACGTTCAGACACATCCCGGACCCTGGCACCAGGGAGGCAAACTACCATCCGGGTCTCCTGACTGCGTCCACAGAATCGCCTATCTGACCCCCTAACTATAGAGTCCCCTATTACTACTGCCCTCCTCTTCTTTTCCTTACCCTTCTGAGCAACAGGGCCGGTCTCTGTACCGGAGGCCTGGCCGCTGTCACTACCCCCAGATAGGCTGTCACCCCCAACAGGAGTACTTATTGTCAAGGTGTACAGCCACTGGGGTACTCTCTAGTCCCTGCCTCTGCCCCCTCCTAACCGTGACCCACTTGCCTGCCTCCTGTGGTCTTGGAGTGACCACCTCTCTATAACTCCTCTCTATGACTTCCTCACTCTCCCTGACCAGACGGAGGTCATCGAGCTGCTGCTCCAGGTTCCTAATACGGTCCCTTAGGAGCCCCATCTCAATGAACCTGGCGCAGATGTGGACGTCTGGAAAGCTATCAGATTCCTTGACCTCCCACATCTGACATCCAGAACAGTAAACTGCCCTGGCCCTCATACTCCTCCTGTACCTAGGATACAATACAAATACAATATAATACAAAGTGCAATACAATACAATGACATCCTATTTCATCTGACATGGACCATTTCATCAAAAGGGGCATATATATGAATATATAAATATAGCCTGGGACTGGATGTCAAGTATCCTGATAGGCTTTGGGAGAAATTAAAAAGACATAGCAAAATCTTGAACACCGGAAAATGAAGCATTGGTAGCATAGCCTTGAAAAGAACACCGAGCACTACAGTTAGATAAGAGACAGAACTTGGATGAGTGACAACTCAAAAGAACATGAAGATCTGATACGGGCCAAAACTTGGATGAGTGACAACTTGAAAGAACATCTTTGAATATTTTTGAAATAGCTTTTCAGTTTTAACAAATACTAACCTTCGAACATTGAAAGAAAACGAGTACAAAAACGGGCAAAATACACAAATTTAATCCGAGAGGAGTTAGTCAAAGTGACACAGCCCCCTCGTTTCCAAAAGAAATCGTGCAAAACATTAGAGACGTCTCTCTGTATTAATTTTATATTCCCCTCCCTTATCTGACAAAAGCCGTTCTGTTTAAAAGAATCTTAGTTTCTGTGGGAACCAATTTGCAGAATTTGTGAACTAGGACTGGGAGATTTAAGACCCGCAGTGCCTTCAAATTGCAAAAGTCGTCTTCTGTTAGAGTGAGAGTTTAAAATGAACAAATGGAGTAGCTTAATGTAATGGTGGGCGGGCTAATGTTCAGAATAGGAGTGGTCTGAGCTGTGATTGGACAGTGATCCAGATTGTGATTGGCTACCTCTTCCTCCTTCAATAGACAGGGTGGCCATTGCCAGACATAGGGTCTCGAAAGGACCTCGAGAAGATTTGCTGCTGTCTGTCTGTCTGTCTCTTTCCATATGCCTCCCACTGGTCAAGACACATTACTCAAACGTTTGGTCAATTTATAATTCAATATTCTATAATCCTTGTGGTTCTTATGAAACAAACAACACATGTGTTGTACAGCCGTCTTTCCGTCACTCTTATCCAAATTATTTCCATGTTAATCTAATGTCCAAATCACTTCTTAGTACACAACTTAGTATACAACTTAGTACACAAATTGTAACAAACTTTTTCAGCCTGTTAAGCCCAAACAAATCTTTGCAGTCTGTAAAGCCCAATCTGGCTATTCTCTCTGGTAGAAAATTCACAACAGTCTTTTCAAAACACTGTCTCTTCAAGACACATTGTCTTTTCAATACACATCTTTTCAAGGCCCCTTGTCTTTCCAATACACATTAGTGACAAAAACTTTGTATTCTGCCGTGTCCAAGCCTTTAATCATTTCCAATACACAAGCCAATCCTTTACTCATTTCCAATACACAAGCCAATCCTTTCCACAAGTGGTCTTACCTTCGCTGTCTGCTTCTAAGGATCTTGTCTGGAACCAGGTCAACCTCAGACTGAGAGACCTTAGTTTTTTACCGGGAGCTTTTCCGGGAGGCCAGACTCAAAGGGTCCGACTAGAGCTCAGTTTTCTCCCCTTCTGATCCCGGTCAACTACACCCTCTTACTCAGTCACCTGTTGCTGGTCCCAGCGAGATCCTGCTGACTACTCCAAATGACAAAGTTTGTTCCTTAAAAAGCAGATAGCAACAAAAACTGTTAAAGGTAAACCGTGGCAATCTTTAATTGATTCGTCAGACGGGAGCGGCAAAGATCTACGATGAGCACAAACGTTGCTCAGTGCTTCTCGGGCTCCCACTCACAGAACAAAGAAGAGTTAGCACAATTATACATTTTCCTTATCAGTAAAAACATTCCTACCAAGTCTGAATATGCCATGACTGAAAGATTCTGCAGCCTTTCAGAATATAAGAAAAGTTGGGCACAAATCAAGCTCATCCAATAACAAGTTATTACTTATCTCTGGAGTGTCAGCTATTTTTTTCAATCTTGGCTTCTTTATGGTCTTGAATGAAGCACATGTTATTATTGCAGGCTGCCATCTTAATGTCTTTATTGAAAAGACAACCTGTCCTCCATATTGTGTTCCATATAATTTACAAAGTCATTCAGACTTGGCACCGAGCCATTCTTTTGTTCTACTAGATCATGCTTTTGTAGAAGAACGACTCCATTTTAGATTTGACTATTAGCTCTTTCATTTCGACATCGAGAATGTTCCTAATCCAATCAGTAGTCATAGGCCTGAGATTCCTGGAGGCAGTGGCTTTACCAGAATGCTGCCTGGATTAGAAGGCTTCAGCTACTGGGAGAGGCTGACTAGACTTGGATTGTTTTCTCTGGAACATTTGACGTTGAGGGGAAACTTGAAAGAAGTATATAAAAGTATGAGAGCCATAGATAGGGTAGAAAGTCAGACACTTTTTCTCAGGGTGGAAATGTCCAACAATAGAGAGCATAGCTATAAAGTGTGAGAGAGAAGGTTTAATGGAGATGTGCAGGGCAAGTTTGTTAACGTAGAGTAGTGAGGGGGCTGGAATGTATTGCCAGGGGTAGTGGTGGAGGCAGATACGATTGTGATGTTTAAGGGTTTTTTAGATTGGCACATGCAAGTACAAGGAATAGAAGGATATGGATCATGCACAGACAGACGAGATCAGTTTAACTTGGCATCATGTTCAGCACAAACATTGTGCATCAAAGGGCCCATTCCTCTGCTGACTGTTCTATGTCACATATTTAAAAAAAGTGTACGAGAACATTTTTGCATATTTTCATCACTTCACCTGACATTCTCATCCCATGACAGAGCTCAGAGTAGACTGCCCATTTCACCAATCTGATATTAAGCATGTTAGTTACATAACAAGTCCACTGCAGCTGCATACAATTAACTTATGATGTTTGTTTCAAGAAAATATTTGTCCATCTATCGTTCCAATGGATTTGTAGATTTTGTGTTGCCTGTCGTAAGTACTCAAAGTCTCAGATCAGGTTGGCCATGAGCTTTGTGCCAGATTTGAGGTCTTTATCTTGAATTGCCAAATTTCAGTTTGAATTTGCTTAATAACTAAATGTACACTGTTCCAAAATGGAGAAATACAAATATCTGTATACTTCAAGTGAATAAATATCTCCACTCCTAAATGAAAGGGCTCTGGGGAATGCGGTAGAGCAGATGGATCTAGGAGGACAGCTCCTTGAAAGTGGTGTCACAGATAGATAGCACATTGGCCTTAATCAGTCAGAGTATTTCAAAGTTGACACTTGACCCTTACTGTTGCCTGTCTTCTGTCCCAGCATCCGGACTCCACGCTGACTGGTTCCACACTCGCAGACCCGGGACAGTCTATCCCCGCAGCCGGTGTTTGGCAGCTGAAACGCGGCGGCTGGGCTACAGACAGGGGAGGGAAATCACCCGGTGTGTGGATCGTGGGGGTGAATCACCCCGTGTGTGGGTTGGGGTCCAGGGGTGTGAATCAACTCGTGTGGGGGTGGGGGTCTGTGGGGGGTGAATCACTCCGTGTGTGGGTGGGGGTCTGGGGGTCGGGTGAAGCACCTTGGTGTGGGGGTCGAGGTCCGGTGCCAGTGCAGCGCGGTCAGTGACTATGGGTGGGCAGAGGGACCAGACTGTCTCCAACTCTGCTGCAGCTGACGGAGACGTTGCCGGGTTTATGGCACCGTGTGTCCGCTGCCTGCAGCCGCGGCCCCGCTCCACCTGGCCCAGTGTGTGGGCGCTGCCGACCCACAGTCCGTCACAGGGCGGACGCACAGGGGGAGACGGGGCGGAGGGCAGCCGTGGCCGGACAGCGCTGACCCCGGGGGGGAGAGTGGAGGCTGTCCCGAGGGATGCGCTCCTTCGGCCGCTTACATCTTGGTGCTCGGGTTCAGACCGCTCAGTCACCCTCCAGCCCCAGGCGATCGTGGGCCAGGACTTGCCCTCAATCCGCCAGCACGCTGCTCTTTTGCAAGTCAGTTAACAGCAGTGATTTGGGCAATTTTTTCCAGGTAAGAACATATGTGTTTCATGTGTTACTAGTGTATGCAAGAAGCTGCTTTGTACTCCAGAAGGTTTGAGCGACTCCGTGCGTCACGCCCTTTGAACATGACCTTCCGTACAACCTCCTTATAGAAGCTGGAAGGTTACGTTACAGTTATACAAGACATTGGTGAGGCCACATACAGTTTAGTTTATTGTCCCGTGTGCCGAGGTACAGTGAAAAGCTTTTGTTGCATGCTATCCAGTCAGTGGAAAGACGATACATGATTACAATCGAGCCATTTACTGTGTATAGATACATGACGAGGAGTTTGCAGCATTCTGTTTTGGTCACCCGGTTGTAAGAAAGATGTTTTTTAAACTGGAAAGGCAGCAGAGAAGCTTTACGAGGATGTTGCCAGGACTCGAGCACCTGAGCTACAAGGAGGACAGACTTGGACTTTATTCTATGGAGTACAAGAGGATGAGGGGTGATCTTAGAGGCAAATATGATCATGGGGGGGAATAGACAGGGTATATACACAGTCTTTTAACAAGAGTTGGGGAATCAAGAACCAGAGGACATAGTTTTAAGGTGAGGTGGAAAATTTAGAGGGTACCTGAGGGTCAACTTTTTCATGCAGAGGGTGTGGGTGTGTGGAACAAGCTGCCATTTGTAGTTGGCAGGTACTATCATAATGTTTAAAAGATTTTTGGACAGGTGCATGGATAGGATAGGTTTAGAAGGATATGGGCCAAACGGAAGCAGGCAGGACTGGTACAGATCGACATGTTGGTCGGCGTGGCCAAATTGGATCAAATGTCTTGCTTCCACACTGTATGACTATGATCAATCCCCTTATTCTCAAATTAGGACCTATTTTTAGATTGGTTATTCAGTAGTGAAGGAATTTCAGAACCTGACAATCTAACACTGCCTTACTTCAATTCTCTTCTTAGGACTTTATCCCAGGTATCAGTAAACCTTTCTCATGTTCCCTCAAAGGCAAATATTTCCTCCCTTAGGCAAGGAGTCCAAAAACATACAAAATTCTCCAAGTGTGGTCTCACCAAGGGAAAATATAATTGCAGTAGATCTTGTTAGCAATAAAATACTGATATTAGAAATAATGGGTTTAATTTCTTTCACACTTACTTAGAGAATCTCAAGATAGATGCTGAGCTGAATCAAATGATTTACAAATGTACAAAGTGGCAGTGATGGGAGTAAGAATGAGGTACAGTTCCAAAATAAAGGAAATTCAAGTTGAATATCCATTCTGAGTACTAAACGGTAAGCTCAATAGCAAAGTGAATCAGTACAAATTAAAGTTCAATTCAAATGTCTGTTTCTTTTGTTGACTATTTTTATGTCTTAATTGGTTTCTAGCAAAAGATAATGCTTTGTAAAGAGGATGAAACAAAATAAGTTAATAATTTTCCTTGCACAGTCCATTATGACAAGGAGGACTTGCTTCCACCCTTGTGCAGTGGATTCTGGGGGTGACTAAAGTGTGGCTGAACTCTGCCACATACGAGGCAGATAGTTTAAGATATTATGTGGCACTTCAGCCATTGGCCTCAATACCTCCACAGAAAATTAGCAATAATAAAATTTTACAACATATTTAAAAGGCTATAGATTTTTAAGATAACACGTACACTACATGCATCGTATGAAAAGCTACAGATCTGAAAAGTCATAGAATTATACAGCATGGAATCATGCCTTTCTGCCCAACTCGTTCATGCAGAAGAAGTTGCCTAGCTGGTCCCATTTGCCAGCATTAGACCAATATCCCTCTAAACCTTTCCTGTCCCTGTACCTGTCCAACTGCTTTCTAAACGCTGCAATTGTACCTGCCTTAACCAGTTCCTCTGCTAAGTTGTTCCATATATCTAACCCCCATCCCACCCCTTTCCTTGTGTGAAAAAGTGGCCGCTCAAGTTCCTATTAAGTTTTTCCCCTCTTGCCTTAAACTTAAGGACCTGTCCCACTTGCATGTGATTGCATGCGTCTGGCGCGACCAAACGTGGTCACTTGAGGCGTATGGGCTGCGCGGGGCCGGTCCCACTTCGAAGCGCGGAGGCGTATGGAGTTGTGCGGGGCTGGTCCCAACATCGCGCTGGGCTCCGAAAATCCTGCACTGTCCGAAAATTCCGCGCGCCAACGGCCTGTCGGCCCGCAGGCGCATTGAGGGTGTACGCAGCGTCTTCACAGCGTACGCAGCGTCTTGACGTCGCACGCAGCGGTTTGACGGTGTACGCCTAGCGCGTGGCATTGCGCGATGACATCACCGCCCGGCGTGCCGTTGCGTGATGACGTCACCACCCGACGCCGTGCGACGCCCAAATTCAGTCGGCCCGCCTCCTGCCCAGCTGATTGGTATGACGCAAGTTACGTCACGCTCAAATTTAGCACGTACTTAGCGCGAACTCCGCTTCCGTTTGGTCGCTCCAAACGCATGCAGTCGCATGCAAGTGGGACAGGCCCTTTACTTTATGATTCCCCTTCCCTGGGAAAAAGTACATTCACCTGGTCTATGCCCCTCATGATTTTATACATCTCCGAGGTCACCGGACATTATCCTACGATCCAAGGAATGAAGTGTTAACCTGCTCAACCTCCCTACAACTCAAACCATCAAATCCCGGCAAGAATCTCATCAATCTTCCAGCTTTCAACTCTTTCCAGCTTAAACGCGTCTTTCCAATAGCAGAGTGACCAAAATTGTACACAATACTTAAAGGCGCGGCCTCCCCAATGCCTTGTATAACTGCAACATGTCCCAACTCTTGTTGTCATTGCTCTGACTTATGAAGGCCAGCATGGCAAACTCCCACTTCACCACCCCTTCTACTTTTGATGCCACTTTCAGGGAATTATGTACCTGTATTTCCAAGTCCCTCTGTGAAAGTCTGACCCTACTTTGACTTCACAATAGGCAACACCTTGCATTTATCTGGTGAATACAATTTACAATACTTGGAATATTAGTTTACAGGTTTATTTTTTTTTTTTTAACTAAATCAATTATTTGGATTGGAAGTGTGACAGAAGATTAGTTTGTTTATTTAGCTGGTTTATTTAGAGAGACCACTGCATTTCCAACAAGAAAATCAGACAATAGGAAACAGATGGATAGTGTGCGACTGCTGGATTTATTTAAAGATTGTTTTCCTCTCAGAAAGGTGAGAATGTTATTACTGGAAATCTACCAATCTCTTTAAGAATCACCTGGTTACCAGCAGTGGGATAATGATTATCAATGCATGGAGATTAAATTACATATGCCAGTTTCAACAGACAATAGACAACAGGTGCAGGAGTAGGCCATTCGGCCCTTCAATGTGATCATGGCTGATCATCCACAATCAGTACCCCGTTCCTGCCTTCTCACCATATCCCTTGACTCCACTATCTTTAAGAGCGCTATCCAACTCTCTCTTGAAAGCATCCAGAGAATTGGCTTCCACTGCCTTCTGAGGCAGAGAATTCCACAGATTCACAATTCTCTGGGTGAAAAACATTTTATTCATCTCAGTTCTAAATAGCCTATCCCTTATTCTTAAACTGTGGCCCCTGGTTCTGGACTCCTCCAACATCAGGAACATGTTTTCTGCCTCTAGCGTGTCCAATCCTTTAATAATCTTATATGTTTCAATAAGACCCCCTCTCATGCTTCTAAATTCCAGAGTAAACAACCCCAGCAACTCCATTCTATCAGCATATTACAGTCCCGCCATCCCGGGAATTAACCTCGTGAACCTACGCTGCACTCCCTCAATAGCAGCAAGAATGTCCTTCCTCACATTTGGAGATCAAAACTGCACACAATACTCCAGGTGTGGTCTCACTAGGGCCCTGTCCAACTGCAGAAGGACCTCTTTGCTCCTATACTCAACTCCTCTTGTTACGAAGGCCAACATGCCATTAGCTTTCTTCACTGCCTGCTGTACCTGCATGCTTACTTTCAGTGACTGATGAACAAGGACCCCCCAGATCTCGTTGTACTTCCCCTTTTCCCAACTAGACACCATTCAGTAATCAAATAAAAAAAATGAAGGAATTTGAAACTGCGATAAATATACCGAGCAATATTCTCATCTAAAGGAGACACAGACACGAGATCAAGCTGGACATTGGCATACTCCTTTCTTAATGTGAATGCACAGATAACCCTGGAGAGCCTGAGCAATATGGAAAATATTGTTTTATAGACTTTGATAGTGTTAGAGTTCAAGTTCAAATTTCTGGCTTCATATGCAAAGAATGTATCCAAATGTCTGGATGAATACAAAATAATAAATTGCATTACCGATTAGAAAGGCTAATAAACTCTACCTCTTTCTGTTTTTGGTTCAAGACAAGCTTGGTGAATTCATAACTGATTCAGCCAGCCGAAACTGCAGTTCACAGATTATTTTGCTCCACAAACTAAGTGTTTATGTCCTTAGTTACTAACAATACAGACATATGTTTGCGCATCCATCAGTGCTCTAAATTTGTTGGCAGTCTTGTTAAATACTGAACTAGATTCACATAAGGGGTTCATTGGGAAGGATGACAGAAGTCCTTTCAGGGAAAGAAATTCAACAGCTTTGTGATCATTTTTCCAACACCAACCTTATATTTCCTCATTATTTTGCACATTCTCAAACCAAGTCAAATTGTGGATATGACTACACTGGATTTTAGCCTCATAACATAGAAACTATATGACTTCCTACTGAAATTACATGCTCAATGATTTAGAAATAAAATGTATATTATTAGAATTTTCTCTTTCTAGAAGCAGCATGTTAATGCAGATATAATGATATTTCATGTAGGTATTCATGTAGATATCAAAGATCCTAGAAGTGTCCTCTCTTCCCCTGTTATCAGTCTCTTGAAAGGACCTCTCATATGCTAGGGAAGGAAATTCCAATCTTCCAATCTACCTTGTTGTGGCTCTTGCAATTTGTTTTAATATGAACTTTATACCTGTAACACTACAGTCTGCATTCTGTTTCCTTTCTCTTGTGCACTACCTCTGTACCTCAGTACTCATAACAATAATAAACCAACATCAATACCATATTATATCTTCTGAGCCTAAGCTTAGATGCACAAACAGGGAAAATGTCTATTTTAAAGCACAAAAATCTACAATGCCCTCCATAATGTTTTGGACCAAGATCCATAATTTATTTATTTGCCTCTGTACTGCACAATTTGTGATTTGTGATAGAACAAAAAATTACATGTGGTTAAAGTGCATAATGTCAGATATTATTAAAGAGTATTTTTATACATTTTGGTTTCACCATGTAGAAATTATAGCTGTGTTTATACATAGTCCCCCGTTCCCCCCATTCCAGGGCACCATAATGTTTGGAATACATGGCCTCACAGGTGTTTGTAATTGCTCAGGTGCCTCCTTAATGCGGGTATAAGAGAGCTCTCAGCACCTAGTCTTTCCATCACCTTTGGAAACTTTTATTGCTGTTTATAAACATGAGGACCAAAGTTGTGCCAATGAAAGTCAAAGAAGCCATTATGAGACATAGAAACAAAAATAAAACAGTTAGAGACATCAGCCAAACCTTAGGCTTACCAAAATCAACTGTTTGGAACATCATTAAGAAGAAAGCGAGCACTGGTGAGCTTCCTAATCGCAAAGGGACTGGCAGGCCAAGGAAGACCTCCACAGCTGATGACAGAAGAATTCTTTCCATAATAAAGAAAAATCCCCAAACACAGGTCCGACAGATCAGAAACACTCTTCAGGATTCAAGTGTGGATTTGTCAATGACCACTGTCCGCAGGAGACTTCATGAACAGAAATACAGAGGCTACACTGCAAGATGCAAACCACTGGTTAGCTGCAAAAATAGGATCGCCAGGTTACAGTTTGCCAAGAAGTACTTAAAAGAGCATCCACAGTTCTGGAACAGTTGTGGACAGATTAGACTAAGATTAACTTATATCAGAGTGATGGCAAGAGCAAAGTATGGAGGAGAGAAGGAACTGCCCAAGATCCAAAGCATACCACCTCATCTGTGAAACACGGTGGTGGGGGTGTTAAGGCCTGGGCATGTATGGCTGCTGAAGGTACTGGTTCACTTATCTTCATTGATGATACAACTGCTGATGGTAGTAGCATAATGAATTCTGAAGTGTATAGACACATCCTATCTGCTCAAGTTCAAACAAATGCCTCAAAACTCATTGGCCGGCGTTTCATTCTACAGCAGACAATGATCCCAAACATACTGCTAAAGCAACAAAGGAGTTTTTCAAAGTTACAAAATGGTCAATTCTTGAGTGGCCAAGTCAATTACCCAATCTGAACCCAATTGAGCATGCCTTTTATATGCTGAAGAGAAAATTGAAGGGGACTAGCGCCCAAAACAAGCATAAGCTAAAGATGGCTTCAATACAGGTCTGGCAGAGCATCACCAGAGAAGACACCCAGCAACTGGTGATATCCATGAATCGCAGACTTCAAGCAGTTATTGCATGCAACAAAATGGTAACCATAACTACTTTAATTTACATGACATTGCTGTGTCCCAAACATTATGGTGCTCTGTAATGGGGGGACTATGTATAAACACTGCTGTAATTTCTACATGTTTAAACCAAAATGTATAAAAATACCCTTTATTAAAATCTGACAATGTGCACCTTAACCACATGTGATTTTTTTCTATTACAAATCTCAAATTGTGGAGTACAGATGCAAATAAATAATTGATGGGTCTTTGTCCCAACCATTATGGAGGGCACTGTAACTTGCTGATTAACAGAAACGATGCCCACCTTCTGGTTTGTTTAAACAATCACACTGTAGCAGTCTGAAGAACAGTCTCAACCCAAAACATCAGCATTCCTTCTCTCCAGAGATGCTGCCTGTCCCGCTGAGTTACTCCAGCATTTTGTGTTAATCTTCGGTGTAAACCAGCACCTGCAGTTCCTTCCTACACGTTATAATCCTTTACTTACCCAGTGCAATCAATATCTTGTGGATAATTCAATGAACGAAGTCCTTGTTCTAATTTTCGAAGGGAACCCCGCAGATCACCAGTTGTCATCTTGATCCTACAGCATGATCAATAAACATATAGACTTGCCTTAGTTGATTGCAGTTTATAAAAAATATTCATGACTGTCATTTTGGTCAACCAACAAACTCCACAGATCTTAGAAACAGCAATGGTATGAGTATCCAGTAAATCTGTTTTGTATAAGAACAGGAATAAGATATAACACTTTCAGCATATTCACATTTCATAGCTTCACTGCAGATCTGTCCTCAATTCATTTACCACAATTTGTTCTAAATCTCTATTGTCTACATTAGTAACCATCAACCGATCTCAGTTTTGATAACTTTAATTGACCCATGTCAGTCGCACTTTTTGGATAAAATGGGGCTGATATGTGTGAAGAAGGGTATCGACCTGAAAGGTCACCTATTCCTTTTCTCCAGAGATGCTGCCTGACCCACTGAGTTACTCCAGCTTTTTGTGTCCGTCTTCACTTTAAACCAGCATCTGCAGTTCCTTCCTACACATTTCACACCATGGTTTCATTCCTAAATTACCCATCTCTAAAATGTTTCCAGATTCCTCCAAAAGTAGGAATAGATATCTAGTGCGATATTAGTGAATCACCTTATCATATTAACAGAATTAGATCACTTGTCAAACCTCTAATCATGCAGAAGCTGTGTAAGAGGAATATGATTAACCTTTTAGATTAATGTCATTTCAAGGCTGAGAGAGATAGACCTTTAGGGCAAGGGAGGGCATCAGGCAAGAGAGTAAAGCTGAAGCCAAAGTAAGATTAAGACAGGCAGCCTACACGTGTTCTTCTCTGTTGGTCTTTTCATTAGAAATGGCAGTTTTTGTAATGTGGTCACTGACTTTAATCTGAGGTAGTGACTGTCAAACCAGTAGAGAAACAAAGGGATGGGAGCAAGCGAGAGGAGACAGGAATATGCGGGGATCACTGGTTGGCGCGGACCCGTAACCCGAAGGGCCTGTTTTCACGGTGTATCTCTAAACTAAACTAGAATCAACATTCTGAAGACAAAAGAAAAAGGGAAAATTTCCAGCCAATGTAGCAAGATTAAATGCATAGGAAATGAAAGCAGATTTCTGTGTCATTACAAGCTCAATGTGGTGTTTGTAAGAAGAGTCCTTTGCCAATCAGCCTGAATGTTTTTCCTTTTTTTTCTCCATGCAAGTTTAACCTGCCGAATGTTGGCAACATTTTTGATTTTGATTTCTGAATTTCAGTAGTAACATGATTTAGTCTTCACCTCCATGAATGGAAGTAACTTTAAGGGCTTGTCACACTGAGGCGATTTTCTAGGCGACTGTCATAGTCGTAGCAGGTCGCCGAAAAACCGGCGACTGGACCCCCACTACGACAATGTCTACGATAAGCTACAACAACGTACCGCCTAGTCGACGTCAAGCTACCGACAACCCATTAGGATGTCCACCTATGACATCCTACGATCACACAGGCGACAACCTACGACAACCAAAGTCAACCTACGTCCACCCGCAACAAGCTACGACAAACTACGACCTGTTGGCGACATCTGAAGACAATTCAGTCGCCGGTACCTGTCGCTGGTTGACGTAGGTAGTCGCCAATGGAATTCACTGAAGTCAGCACCGGCGACAATCTACGTCACCTGGCGTCCAGCTACGCTCATTGGCGTCAACCCACTGTTGCCTAAAATGTATGAACATGTTGAAACCAGCAGTGACCAGAAAGACACTACGACTCTTGGGCGATTGAGGAGACTACTCACGACCATACAGGCGACACCCCAGCGACAGCCTAGTCGCCTAAAAAATAGCCTAAGTGGGACAGGCCCTTTGAAGTTCCAGCTCAAATTACTGGGTCCTATGAAGGCTCAATTCAACTGAAGCACAACTCCTCAAATCTGTATTTTAGCCATGACAAATCCCAATATTTAATTAGCCTTTTTATAAACATTTAATGATTTGTAAATAGAGAATCTCAATTCTCTTTCCTCCTCCATAGCTCTACAAGAAAATATTAGTAGCCCCACATGTACTTGATCTGCTATAATTTTGTATTCTCAAACTTTCTCTCATCTTGCATAGCTTAAAATGCCTACTGGTCAACGGAACAAAATAAACTGGGTGGGGGGTGGGGGGTGTAGGGGTAGTGAAATCACTTAAATGGGTGCAACAGAGAACAGCTAAGGCTAGCACTTAAGTCAAGTCAAGTCACATTTATTTATATAGCACATTTTAAAAAGGACTCTCGTTGGCCAAAGTGCTTTACATTTGTTATAAGAATATAAACAAACAAACTACATACATACAGTGGCTTACAAACGTTTTCATACCCCTTGAACTTTTCCACAATTTGTCACGTTACAGCCACAAACGTTAAAGTATTTTATTGGGATTGTATGTGATAGACCAACATAAAGTGGTGCATTATTGTGAAGTGGTAGGAAAATGATACATGGTTTTCAAATTTCACCATGTTTCACAGTGGCGATGGTGTGTTCAGGGTGATGTGCAGTGTTAGGTTTCCGCCACACATAGGGTTTTGCATTTAGGCCAAAAACTTCAATTCTGGTCTCATCTGACCAGAGCACCTTCCTCCACATGTTTGCTGTGTCCCCCACATGGCTTGTGGCAAACTGCAAATGGGACTTCTTATGGCTTTTTTTCAACAATGGCTTTCTTCTTGCCACTCTTCCATAAAGGCCCGATTTGTGGAGTGCACGACTAATAGTTGTCCTGTGGACAGATTCTCCCACCTGAGCTGTGGATCTCTGCAGCTCCTCCAGAGTTACCATGGGCCTCTTGGCTGCTTCTCTGATCAATGCTCTCCTTGCCCGGCCTGTCAGTTTAGGTGGACGGCCATGTCTTGGTAGGTTTGCAGTTGTGCCATACTCTTTCCATTTTCGGATGATGGATTGAACAGTGCTCCGTGAGATGTTCAAAGCTTGGGATATTTTTTTTATAACCTAACCCTGCTTTAAACTTCTCCACAACTTTATCCCCAACCTGTCTGGTGTGTTCCTTGGGCTTCACGATGCTGTTTGTTCACTAACGTTCTCTAACAAACCTCTGAGGCCTTCACAGAACAGCTGTATTTATACTGAGATTAGATTACACACAAGTGGACTCTATTTACTAATTAGGTGACTTCTGAAGGCAATTGGTTGCACTGGATTTTATTTAGGGGTATCAGAGTAAAGGGGGCTGAATACTTTTGCACGCCACACTTTTCAGTTTTTTATTTGTAAAAATATTTGAAAACCATGTATCATTTTTCTTCCACTTCACAATTATGCGCCACTTTGTGTTGGTCTATCACATAAAATCCCAATAAAATACATTTACGTTTGTGGTTGTAACGTGACAAAATGTGGAAAAGTTCAAGGGGTATGAATACTTTTGCAAGCCACTGTATATACATATAGCCCTCGCTCAGAGGACATCAAGAAAGGCTTGGGAGTATAAATAAGTTTTTAGTCTTGACTTAAAGGAGTCGATGGAGGGGGCAGTTCTGATGGGAAGGGGGATGCTGTTCCACAGTCTAGGAGCTGCAACCGCAAAGGCGCGGTCGCCCCTGAGCTTATGCCTAGACCGCAGGATATTCAGCAACCCTAAGTCGGCCGATCTGAGGGACCAGGAGGTGGAGTGGTGGGTGAGAAGCCTTAAAGAATTAATATATGGATGGTAATAGGTGGACTTACCATTAAAGAACAAAATTATAAAAAAGTGACCCCAACCATAGATAAGAAAAATTAAATATAGGTAATTCTGAATTGTCCGGGACGTATCTGCATAGTAATAAACCAATTACAGACAAGAACGGTCAACTGCTTTCAACCCAGGATGCGCAGCTCGACGGGTAGAACATTTCGAAGAAGTCCTAAACAGGCCGCCACTGGCAGTACAGACACACATTCCCAAAGCCAGGATGAAGTGTGACAAACCCACAAAATCAGAAATAAAGGCTGCAATCAAGCAACAGAAAACTGGCAAGGCTGCTGGCCCTGCCAATATTCCATCTGAAGCCCTGAAAGTAGATATCAACAGACATGATCTATGGCTTCTTTGGGAGAATTTGGGAAGAGGAAAAGACGCCCACAGAATGGGCAGAGGGATACATCGTGAAACTGCCAAAAAAAAAGGTGCTCTAAGAAAATGCGACTACTACTGAGGGATCACCCTACTTTCTGTACCCAGTAAAATTCTCAAACGGGTCATCCTCAACCGTCTTCAGGAAGCTGTAGACAAGAGGCTACAGGACCAGCAAGCAGGATTCAGGAATGATCGCTCATGCATACCACATAGCAACATCACGAATCATCATTGAGCATAGAAACATAGAAAATAGGTGCAGTAGTAGGCCATTCGGCTCTTCGAGCCTGCACTGCCATTCAATATGATCATGGCTGATCATCCAACTCAGTATCCTGTACCTGCCTTCTCTGCATACCCCCTGATCCCTTTAGCCACATCTAACTCCCTCTTAAATATAGCCAATGAACTGGCCTCAACTACCTTCTGTGGCAGAGAATTCCAGAGATTCGCCACTCTGTGTGAAAAATGTTTTTCTCATCTTGGTCCTAAAAGATTTCCCCCTTATCCTTAAACTGTGACTCCTTGTTCTGGACTTCCCCAACATCGGGAACAATCTTCCTGCATCTAGCCTGTCCAACCCCTTAAGAATTTTGTACGTTTCTATAAGATCCCCCCTCAATCTTCTAAATTCTAGCGAGTACAAGCCGAGTCTATCCAGTCTTTCTTCATATGAAAGTCCTGATATCCCAGGAATCAGTCTGGTGAACCTTCTCTGTACTCCCTCTATGGCAAGAATGTCTTTCCTCAGATTTGGAGACCAAAACTGTACGCAATACTCCAGGTGTGGTCTCAGCAAGACCCTGTACAACTGCAGTAGAACCTCCCTGCTCCTATACTCAAATCCTTTTGCTATGAATGCTAACATACCATTCGCTTTCTTCACTGCCTGCTGCACCTGCATGTTTACTTTCAATGACTGGTGTACCATGACACCCAGGTCTCGTTGCATCTCCCCTTTTCCTAATCGGCCACTCAGCGGGACAGGCAGCATCTCTGGAGAGAAGGAATAGGTGACGTTTCGGGTCGAGACCCTTCTTCAAACTCGTATCGACCTGAAGCGTCGCCCATTCCTTCTCTCCGGAGATACTGACTGGCCCGCTGAGTTACTCCGACATTTTTGTGCCTGTATTCCGCGGATGGGGATGAATGGACTATGGAGGGACCACGGGGACTGATGAAGGGGACGAGGGGTGACAATCTCCCCGTAACAGATGTAACGCTGAAGCCCCCTCGCCGGCCGTGCCCCGAGGTGGGTGGTTTGCCACCTCCTCTTTCCTCACCTCCCAGTCCACTCTCGCCGTTAAACCGCCGCTCACGACCTTCCTGGTGATCCGCGTCCATCCGTCCGCCTGCCTGCTGCCCATTGGCGTGCTGGCGTCCCGGACGAGCCATTCCTTGAAGCCGATTGGGTGCAGCGGCGGCGGCCCTTGCCGCTTGCAGCCAATCGCGAAGGGGGGGGTGGCGCCAGCTGTTTATCTCTGATTGGCGGAATCCCCCATATTGACCCCGGCGCCGCGGCTTGGATCCAATCGCCGAGGGGGAAACGTGACTGCTCTACTCTGATTGGTGAAATCCTCCTCCCCTCCCTCTCGCGTCCTGCCATTGGACGCCGGCGCCCCCGCTCTGTTCCAATCGTGGAGGGGGAAGCCCCGACTGCTCGCATGTGATTGGCGTAGCCGGCCGACCGGGCCGCCCCGCCCCCGCCCGCTCGCGCGCGGCGATGGGAGCCTCGCGCCGCCGCTTGAATTTGAACCGCGGTGGGACCGACCGTTGGCCGCCGCCTCCCCCCGCCGCCCAGAGCGCGAATGCAGCCGATGCCCAGCGCGCATTCAACAGCACACACACATACCCAGGGGGGGGAGAAAAAAACACACGCTCCTCAACAATAAACCCTGCTTTCACCTTTCACGCCCTTCATAATCATGATGCAAACCAAAAACCGTTTTGGCGGTGCATTCCCTGTCGTTGATCGAATTTGCAAACGCAGAAATAAAAGCGGGGCTCTTGATCTCAAAGCAAGAGGGCGCTCAGCAGATCAGGCAACTTGTGCTAAAAGTGAGAAATAAGGAGCATCGTTGGTTGCAGAGAAGAGGGTGGGTAGACAACACAGAGACAGGTAGACACAAAAAGCTGTAGTTGTAACTCAGTCTGAAGGGTCACGACACGAAATGTCACCCCTTCTCTCCAGAGATGCTGCCTGTCCAGCTGAGTTGCTCCAACATTTTGTGTCTATCTTTGGTTTAAACCAGCATCTGCAGTTACTAAAAAACACAACGAAACAGGTATTGTATCTTCTCCCCTACAACCATCAAGCTCTTGAACACCACACAGCACTGACCTCAACTGTGAACTGTAGACTCTGCTTGCACTCAGGATTTGGGGTTTTCTTGCACTAGCTATCAATTTGTTGAAATGTTGTTTTTATTTATGTCTGTACATCAGTTTGTGTAGTTCACCCTGTATTTACTTTCTGATGACTGGATAGCACACCACAAAAGCTTTTCACTGAACCTCGGTACACGTGACAGTAAACTAAACTGAACTGAAAGATTATACATGATTACAATCGAGCTATCCAGTGTACAGTTACATGATAAAGGGAATAACATTTAGTGCAAGATAAAGTCCAGTAAAGCACACCTGCCAGAAATTAATGGTCTATGGCAAAGGAGAAAACAGCAGATATTGCTTTAAAAATATCTAAAGGATGATATTGAGCCTGAAAACTGAAAAATCCCAAATACTCTACATTCAAGAGTTTCAAAGGAGGTGGCTTTTGGGAATATGCTCTGGCTCCGAAGGTCTCTAATGAGGTAGATAGTAGCTCAGGACTGCTCTCTAGTTGTTGATAGAATGGTTCAGTCACCTGATAACAGCTGGGAAGAAACTGTCTGAATCTGGAGGTATGCTTTTTCACATTTCTACACCTCTTGTCAGATGGGATAGGGGAGAATAAGAATTTATTATTATGAGATTGTTATCAAAGCAAAAATAATGTATTTGTTCTGTTGTCGGTACATAAGGCAATTAAACACTCTTGACAGGGACTGTAAATGCTATAATTTTGAACAAAACACAAAATGCTGGAGGAACTCAACGGGTCAGGCATCTGTGGAGGGAATGAACAAGCAGCGTTTTGGGTCGGGATCCTTATTCAGACTGATTATAGTTATGGGGAGAAAAGCAAGGTGGAGGGCAAGGTAAAGCTCGGCAAGTCAAGTCAAGTTTATTTGTCACATACACATACAAGATGTGCAGTGAAATGAAAGTGGCAATGCCTGTGGATTGTGCAAAAACAGTAGAACAGAACAGAATAAAACAGAACCAGTATTTACATTTTAGAAAAAAATTCAAAATTCAAGACACAACAGTAAATTAGTCTCTGGTGAGATAAGAGTTTACAGTCCTGATGGCCTATGGGAAGAAATTCTGTCTCATCCTCTCTGTTTTCACAGCGTGACAGCGGAGGAGCTTGCCTGACCGTAGCAGTAAATGGATACAGGTGAGGTGAGGGGGGGGGGGGGGGGGGGGAGAAATGGGACAAACATCATGTTCACTATGAGAGATTATTGAGAAAGGAAGGGGGTGGGAATTCCGCAGAACAGCAGGTCAGCAAGTGAAGGGACTGAAAGGAGGTGGAGATAATGACCTCAGAAAGGTGAGGTGTGTGATGAATGAAAATATTGAGATTGATGGGATGAGGTGTGTTTATTTCACTACAAGGAGTGTTATGGCTGATTTGAGGGCCTGGGTCAGTGCTTGGAACTATGATGTGACCGTTACAGGCTTGGTTGTGAGATGGAAAGGGACAGTAGCTCATAATCCCAGGGTTTCAATGTTTCAGTCATGAGCGAGCGAAAGAGAGAGATAGAGAAATAGAGGTAAAAGCGGTGGTGGAGTTCCATTTACTAACCAAAGAAAATGTCACGGCTGCACTCAGAGAGGACATATTGGAGGATTAACCCACTGAGGCAATGCAGTTAGAGCTCAAAAATAAAAGGTGCAATCACTATGATAGGAATACACTATGGATCTCCCAATAAGCAGTGGGAGATAGAGGAACAGATCTGAAGTAATATGATGGAAAGATGTAAAAGCAACAGGGATCTGCAGTCTGAGGAAGGATACCAACCCAAAATGTTCTCCAGAGATGCTGCCTGAGTTACTCCAGCACTTTGTAGCCTTTTTTGTCTTGTGGGTGACTTTAATTTCACCAATATTGACTGGAACTATCCAAATGCAAAAGCTTAGCCGTGGCAGCATTTGTTAGGATTATCAAAAAGGGTTTCTAGAAACAGTACAGTGCAATCAGAAAGTATTCAGACCCCTTCACTTTTTCCACATTTTGTTACATTACAACCTTATTCTAAAATGGATTAAAAAAAAAATCATCAATGTATACACAATACACCATAATAAAAAAGCAAAAACAGGTGTTTAGACATTTTTGTAAAGTAGTTAAAAATAAATAACTAAAATATCACATTTACATAAGTATTCAGACCCTTCACTCAGTACTTTGTTGAAGCACCTTTGGCAGCGATTACAGCCTCAAGTCTTCTTGGGTATAACGCTACAAGCTAGGCACACCTGTATTTGGGTCATTTCTCCCATTCTTCTCTGCAGATCCTCTCAAGCTCTGTCAGGTTGGATGGGGAGCGTCAATTCACAGCTATTTTCAGGTCCCTTCAGAGATAGATTAAAGATTCAAGAGAGTTTATTGTCATGTGTCCCTGATAGGACAATGAAATTCTTGCTTTGCTTTAGCACATCAGAACATAGTAGGCACGAATACAGAACAGATCAGTGTGTCCATATACCATTGTATAAATATATACATACATGAATAAATAAACTGATAAAGTGCAAATAAACATATTATGGACTATTAATGTTCAGAGTTTTGTCCGAGCTGAGTTTAATAGCCTGATGGCTATTCGATCGGGTTCAAGTCCAGGCTCTGGCTGGGCCACTCAAGGACATTCAAACTTGTCATGAAGCCACACCTGCATTGTCTTGGCTGTGTGCTTAGGGTCGTTGTCCTGTTGGAAGGTGAACCTCTGCCCCAGTCTGAGGTCCTGAACGCTCTGGAGCAGGTTTTCATCAAGGATCTCTCTGTACTTTGCTACGTTCATCTTTCCCTCGATCCTGACTAGTCTCCCAGTTCCTGCCGCTGAAAAACATCCCCACAGCATGATGCTACCACCACCATGCTTCACCGTAGGTATGGTATTGGCCAGGTGATGAGAGGTGCCTGGTTTCCTCCAGACGTGACACTTGGCATTCAGGCCAAAGAGTTCAATCTTGGTTTCATCAGACCAGAGAATCTTGTTTAGGTGCCTTTTGGCAAACTCTAAGCGAGCTGTCATGTGCCTTTTACTGAGGAGTGGCTTCCGTCTGGCCACTGTAAATATGTAAATATGATATTTCAGTTATTTCTTTTTCATTACTTTGCAAATATTTCTTATCACCTGTTTTCACTTTAATATTATGAGGTATTGTGTGTAGATTGATGATATAAAAAAAGAATTTAATCCATTTTAGAATAAGGCTGTAACTAAACAAAATGTGGAAAAAGCGAAGGGGTCTGAATACTTTCTGAATGCACTGTACATGGATAATCCTTCAAGATGAAGGACCATACCGCACCTTGTACTGTGAAACAAGCGTGACCATGCAACTGGTGCATCAGTGAGAGACCATTTTGGGTACTGTGATGAAGAAGGATCCTAACCTGAAACATTGTCTGTCCACTTACCTCCACGAATGCTGAGTTCCTGCCACGGTATTGTGTATATTTTCCTTAGGTGTTAAGATAGTTATGCATAAATATAAGACTGGAGCATGTGGGAACATACTAAATTGGGGAAGGGCAAATTACTACATTATTAGGCAGGAGCTAGGGAGAGTAGATTGGGTGTAGCTGTTATTGTGTAAGTCCACATCAGATGTGGGAGAATTCTTTAAAGACCAAATGATCAAAGTTCAGGACCGGCATGTTCCACGATGGAGAGGGACAAGGATGGTATGGTGAAAAAACCTTGGATGATGAGAGGTTGTAAATTTGGTCCAAAAAAACCAAGAAGCATAGGTGAAAATGAAATCAGACAGGGCTTTTGAGGAATATAAAAAAGCAGGAAGAAACTCACGCAGGGCATTAGAGGGCCAAATGTCCTTGGCAAGTAAGATTAAAGAGCATCCTAAAGCACTTTTTACAAAGATTTAAATAAAGAGGGAAAGTAGGGTGAGGGTGGGATTAGTCAACTTTAAAGGAGGTAATTTATGCTTGGACTCAAATGATATAGGTGAGGTATTAAACGAGAATTTTGCAGCAGTGTTCACCAAGGAGGGCATGGGAGATAGTGACATCAATGTGGGATATACAAATATTCTAGGGCATTTTGAGATCCAGCAGGAGATGATAATGGCTCTCTTGAAGAACATCAAGATGGATAAGTCCTCGGGACTTGACGGGATCTGGACATTGAAAGAAGCAAAAGACATCACTGTGGCTCGAAGAAGATCTTCATCTCCTATCCAGTTATAAGGCAAGATCCCGAAGGATTGGAGAATAGCCATTGTTGTTCCTTTTTAAAAAGGGAAATGGGGATAATCCTAGAAATTATAGACAAGTGAGCCTCACGTCATTGAAAGAGAAGCTACCTGTAGGAACAAGTTCCACATTCTAGCCTCATTTTGATTATGGAATCTTTATTTCTTGGAAATGGATTCCTCGTTTACCCATATGATTTTCATATTGTCAACCTTTTAAATTCTGCAATCATTTTAGTCTTCTATTAGGTCGCACTACTGCTTATCTTTTCTAGAAGAGTCAGAGCATGCTGTGTTTCCCCCTGAGGCCGGGTGCATCCTCTCAGTCCTAATGGGTGCATCCTCATAGCTTGCTCTGTTAAATGCATACTCTCTGTTCAAGCTCTAGATGAAAATCAGTGTGTTGGTCTGTTAGAAGAAAAATAACCCACTGACACGAATTCGAGAGGCAGTTGGGATTCCTGGATAATATATATCTCCCGAATCAAGATCACTAAAAGCAGGTCATTGCTGTTTGAGAGAACTTCTCGCAAACAAACTAACTGCAGTATTTCCTTTAGTGTTACAACAGTAATTACACTTCTAAATGGACTTCATTGACTCTGAAGGCTTTTTGGGAAGCCAGAGTTGCAAAAAGTATCAGACAAATGCTTTTACTTATTTTGAACATTACCCATGCCCATATTATGCAGGTGAGATTGACCTGCAGTGGAAAAAGAACTTTTGATTACTTTTCTGAATATACAAGAGCCGCCTATGGGTTTGCAATTTCTGAACAGACTTCTGTCTCACTCCCCCCCCCTCCCTGCCCATAGTCTAGCGATGCAGCCTCCAGTTACAATAAGGCCCAATGCAAGGTTGAGGAATAGCGCCATATCTTCTGTCTGGGCACATTGCAGCCTTCTGGAAATTTAATACTACAAATTCAGGTAACTTGATTTCCTTCTGTATGATTTGTCCATCTATGATGTTGCCTCAGCTCGTTTTGTTGTTTTTGTTTCCTCTGGGCCAGGAAGACATGCGCAGTCTGACCAGTGACTATTCTGCATTCCTCACCTCCCACACTCTTTTCTCCATGTTTTCTACCCTCTCTAACTGCTCCAAGTCACTCATTGTTCAGGTGAACTTGTTTACAGCTCATCCCCATGGTCACCAGTTTTACCCTATTAGACAAGTCCCTCCTTCCCTGCATTCCCTGCAGTTTAATGAGCTTATGTCTCCTCCCCAGTTCTGGTGAAGAGACTTCAACATGAAATATGAACTCTGTTTCTCTTTTTGCCGTTTATGACCTGACCTGCAAGTATTTTGAACATTTTCAATTTTTATTTTACATTTCCAGCATCAGTGTTGTTTTTTTAAAATTTTAAGTTATACTAGACCAAGTGGGACCCGTAGGGTCCCGTCCCCTCAACGCGCGGTTGTGAGTGGGGTGGCCTGCTGCGTCATACACACACTAACCACCCCCCACACACGCACACACTAACCACCCCCCACACACGCACACTAACCACACCCCACACACACACACTAACCACCCCCCTTAATATTATATTAATATTGTTCATCCGCTCCTTTTACCCTGCCCTATCCACTCACGCATAGCCCCCAACTCACAGGCGCGTCTAGAGAGGGAGAGGGAGGGGGGGTTGAGAGAGAGGGCAGAGAGAGAGGGGTCAGAGACAGAGAGAGGGGCAGAGACAGAGAGAGAGAGGGGCAGAGACTGAGAGAGAGGGGCAGAGACAGAGAGAGAGGGGCAGAGACAGAGAGGTAGAGAGAGGGGCAGACAGAGAGTGGGGAGGAGAGAGGCCGGGGAGGGGAGAGGAGGGGGGTGAAGAGGGGGGGAGAGGAGGGGGGGAGAGGGGGCGGGAGAGGAAGGGGAGAGGAGGAAGGGGAGAGGAGGGGGCAAGAGGAGGGGGGGAGAGAGGCTGGGGAGGGGAGAGGAGGGGGGGAAGAGGGGAGCGGGTGGAAGAGAGGCGGGTGTGGAAGAGAGAGGGTGTGTGGAAGAGTGGCCTGGGGAGAGAGGCTTGGGGGGGGAGAGAGAAGAGGGGGAGGGGGGAGAGAGGCCGTGGGGGGGGGGAGAGAGGCTGGAGGGGGAGAGAGTCTTCAGCTATGATCTTTGGTATTCTGTCCACGGCCCGATTTCATCTCCGGCTGCGTCTTTTGAATAATGGGGGGAGGAGGGAGGGGTTGTGGGGGTGACGTCACTCGCAGTGTGAGGAAGACGGCACGCAGTCCCATTGTGACATCATCAGCGAAAGGCAGTCGTTTTTTAATTCAAAGTTTTGTCATATTTTTGAACATTCTCAGTAATAACTGGAGAAATAAAGCATGACATTTTCAGATAAGTAGTTTTTGGACTCCATGGGGGAAATGCCTACCGGAATATGTAAATTTTTTACCGTTACTATAGATATAGATATAGAAGATATTCATTTGAAACACTACTGTAAATCAGCATCACTCATGTTATGAGTCATACTTTGTAGCTCCGCCCACTAGTTTAGCAGACAGCCTCTCTCCCCTTTCTTCCTCAGTCTTGAGTTATGTGTTAAGATGAAGTTACCTATGCTGTAATGCTAATAAAAGTCTTTGGATCTTAATCACTGTACGTGAGTTAAGTTATTCCAACAAAAGAGCTTAACAAGGTGTCAGAATACTCGGACTCACTCCTTGCCTAATTATATTGTTTTTATTTTGGTTTGTTGTTTTCTCCGCTATATGTTATACTATGGCTTCTGCTCTCAGAAAACCAGAGATCCTGGTGTTTGACGAAGACCTCGCAGAACGAAGGTGCATATTTGAAGAAGATTTCACCATTTACATAGAAGCGGCTCACGCTGCTGCTGCTCCAGGTGTTCGTGCCTGAATTCTCCTTAATCTGATAGGTACAGATGCTGCTCGGCGTGCCAGAGATTTCATTATGAACTGGCTAGGTTTGACCCGGCTGGTATCCAGATCGCTCCCGCTGAATCTATCCAGGACCCTGACTGCTTGCCACGCAAATTCCGACAGTGATGTGAGTTAAGAACTAACTTAGTCATGGAGAGGCATTTGTTTTTTTCACGAACCCGGAGACCTGGCGAACCTGTTGAAATGTATGTTAGTGCTTTGAAGCACATTGCCAGTCGATGCGATTTTAGAGATTTATGTGACAGCTTGGTCCATGACCGTCTGGTCTACGGTGGCCGCAATGATCGATTACAGGACGAATTACTGCGAGATACTGAGCTCACTCTAGAGACTGCTGAAAACCGCTGCCGCATTGCTCATGCAAAAGTTTTAGGGCATGGCCCCCACTCTGCTCATGACATGAATGTTGCCGGCACATCTTATCAAACCTCTCGTCGTTCTCCTCAAGTGCCCGACAGCTCAATCATGAAACTAATGGACAATTGTTTTAACTTTGGGGATTTGCATGCTGCAGCTTGTGACCGATGCCCTGCGTATGGAAAATTTTGTTCTTTCTGTAACAAAAGGAACAATTTCTTCAGATGTTGCTGCTCGCGTAGCAACAGAGTTCAAACAAGACAATCTGTTAATTCACTCGGCCATGAGAACCTGCTCTCGGAACGCTCTCAACCAGCTCCCACGGATTTGCAGGCTGCTAGCGAAGATTTTGACTTGGATGTTCACTCCCTGTCTGATTTACTGCCTCAAAATCCCACGGTCGCTTTGCTCGTTAATGGCAAGAATTTTTATCTGAAAGCTTATACTGGAGCCAGGTGTAATGTCATGTGTCTAACTGAGTTGAAAAAGATATGAAAAACAGAGACTATCACTCCTACAGCTGCCTCCCTTCTCCCATTTGCAGGAGGTCCAGTGCACCCTATCGGTAAGCTGCTGTCTTAACTCACGTGTCCACAACCTGAGTTTCTATGTTGTTCGTGAGAATGTGCCGTCCCTGCTGGGTGCCAACGCTTGCCGCGATCTGGGGCTTGTATCTTTCAGCCCTTCAGTTTGTCATCTGACTACAACCTGTGACTTTACTCAACAAATCCTGACACAATACAAAACTTTGTTTGACGACAAGCTGGGCAGGTTGCCCGTTAAGTACACAATTACCATTAACCCTGAGGTACTTCCAGTTGTCTGTCCAGCACACAGGATTCCCCATGCAATGCGGGACCGTGTTCAAAGTGAACTCAACAGAATGGTGTCTCTAGGTGTAATTGCCCCTGTCGCTGACCCCTCGGATTGGGTCTTGACCATGGTTGTGGCAACAAAGAAGAATAAAGAAGAAATACGGATTTGTATCAATCCCAAGGACTTAAACACAGCCATTAAACAACCTCACTATCCCATGCGCACTGTGGTCGAGATTGCAGCGCAGCTGGCCGAAGCAACCTCATTCACAGTACTAGATGCCAAGAGTTCATTCTGGCAGATTTCGCTGGAACGCAACTCCTCTAAATTAACTACCTTCAGCACACCGTTCAGGCGATACAGATTTCTTCGCATGCATTTTGGCATAAGCTCTGCTAGTGAAGTATTTAAACGAGCTATGGAGCAATTGTTTGCAGGTTACCCATGCTCCATTGTAGTGGACGACATCCTCATTGCTGGACGAACTATTGAAGAACACGATGCTAATCTGACAAAGGTCCTGGATTACGCCAAGGCCATCAACCTCAAGCTAAACCCTCAAAAATGCAAATTCATGTTAAATGAGGTGAAATGTGTTCATTAAGGACGGCCTAAAAACTGATCCGACGAAAACCAGTGCCATCAACGAGCTCCCTGCACCCACAGACCTGCTCGGTCTGCAGAGATTCCTTGGCATGGTTAACTACCTAAGTAAATTTATTCCGGACTTCAGTGAAATATGCGCCAGCTTACCCATAAAGACGCTGCTTGGGCCTGGCACGAGCAACAGCAGAGGGCGTTCGACACTCTTAAGCAGCAAATGTCTTGTGCTCCTAATCTCGCCTATTTTGATCCTAAACGACCGGTAACACTGACTTGTGACGCTTCACAACACAGACTAGGCGCAGCATGTCTTCAAAATGATGGTAGCGACAATAAGCCTGTTGCCTATGCCTTGCACACCATGACTGACATAGAACAACGCTATGCCCAAATTGAAAAAGAGCTGCTAGCGGTTGTTTTCGCTTTTAACGACTTTATCTTCGGACATACGTTCACGATTGAAACTGACCACCAACCTCTGGTCAGCATCTTTAACAAACCGTTTCATGCCTCTCCAGGACACTTGCAGCGGATGTTGTTGCAACTTCAAAAATATGACATTGTTCTGACCTACAAACGTGGTAAGGATATGCACCTGGCTGACACTCTCTCGCGTGCACCCCGAAAGACCTGCGAGGGTCCGTCCTCACTGGATGACAACTTTATCGTAATGACTGTGTCCTTTAATCCCTCGTCCTATGTGGGGGACCTGGTTGCCCACACTGCTGCTGACTATACCTTACGGTCGCTCGCCACTGTCATTAAGCACGGCTGGCAAGACAAACACTACGGTTCGGCCTTTCTTTGCCGTCCGCGATGAGCTAGTACTGCAGGATGGCATTATCGTAAAAGGCCATAAGGCTGTGGTCCCTGCTTTGCTACACAGCAAGTATTTTAACGCTGCCCATGCAGGGCACCCAGGCGCTGAAGCCACTGTCCTTGGAGCAAAAAAATCTGTTTACTGGCCTGGTATGGCTGAATACATCCTCGAGAATATGGCATCCTGTGCAGTGTGTAACAGCTTGGCACCACATCAACAAAAGCAACCATTTCTCTCACATCCGGCTCCTGCCCTCCCTACAGTGGTCTACAGTGGCAACTGACATATTTGAATGGCATGGCAAGCAGTACCTGGTACTTGTAGACTCGTATTCTGGATAGTTGACATTGATGTTCTTAGCAGCCCCACTTCTCTCGGGGTAATTTTAAAACTCGCTCGCTATTTTGTGGACCACGGAGCTCCTTGCATTCTGCTATCTGATAACGGCAGTCAATTTACCAGCCAACACTTCAAGGAGTTTGCTGCACGCTGGGTTTTCGCCACATCACCAGCAGCCCTGAATATCCACAGTCGAATGGACTAGCTGAACGGGCTGTCAAGAGTGCGAAACAGCTCATGGAACGATCCCACAGAGCTAATTCCGACGTGTACCTGGACCTGCTCAACCTACACAACATCTCACGCGACCCCATCTTGGGCTCACCTACTCAACGTTTATTGTCAAGGCAGACCCGAGCCACGGTGCCTGTGGCAGATCAGGCATTGATCCCGCAGGTGGTCCCACCATCGGAAGTCCAGTCCAGGCTGCAACAAAAGCGTGACATTTAAAAACAGTGGTATGACAAAACAAGCAGGCCGCTGCCACCATTAACCAAGGGGCAGGTGGTTCATTTGCAAACTGACAAAGGTCATGACCGTATCGGTGTAATTTCTGGAACTGCCTCAGAGCCACGCTCATATCTGGTCAGTGCTGATGGCGGTACCTACCGGCGTAACAGACAACATATCCTGCCTGTGGATGAGCAGGCTCCACCTCCATATTATCCAGACCGTACAAGTGTACTTCCGTCCACACGCTTTTTCAAGAGCTTCTTTCCTGCCACAGTGAGACTCTTGGCCAAAACAAAATGAACTGATGTCCTGACCCACCTCATAACATATCATAGTATATGTGTTTATAGTTTATAGATTATGTGTTTTTCTGTGTGTCTTTTTAACTTGACTTGACTTGACTCTCTGAACAACCGCACAAGAATTCCTATGTGTGTAAGCACAAATGGCAAATAAAGTTTTTGATTTGATTTGATTTGATTGATCCAGCGGCATCGGTCCGCCTGTACCAGCACAACAACCCACTTCTGGAGCGGCTGCTCTGCCAGTGCCGATGCCCCCTCCGCCTGTGCCAAAGTTCCCTGTTTCATCACTGGAAATACTGTTTCAATCTTCACCACCAGTCAAGCCACCGACTCTGTCCCCGATGGTTTATATCGCACAGGTGCTGGTCGTGTTTGCAAGCCAGTCGTGAAGTACCCGGGCTATGTTTGACTTTCCTCCAGCTTATTATCAATTGCTATGCATGCCTTATTTAGTCAATGGTTTTGTACTGACATTTAATTCTTTAAGAGGGAGGATGTAGATCAGCGACACTCATGTTAAGAGTCATACTTTGTAGCTCCGCCTACTAGTTTAACAGACAGCCTCTCTTCCCTTTCTTCCTCAGTCTTGAGTTATGTGTTAAGATGAAGTTACCCATGCTGTAATGCTAATAAAAGTATTTGGATCTTAATCACTGTACGTGAGTTAAGTTATTCCAACAACGGAGCCCAACAACTACTGTCTGTTTTGCTTCAGAACACTTGAATTTCTGCTGCTGGAGTGCAATGTTCTGGAATCAACAACCAGAGGACAAGGTGAGGGGGGAAAGATTTAATAGGAACCTGAGGGGCAACTTTTTAATGTAAAGGTGGTAAGTTTATAGAACAAGCTGCCAGAGGAGGTAGTTGAGGCAGGTACTATCACAACATTTCAGAAACATTTAGACAGGTACAGGAATAGGATAGGTTTAGAGGGATATGGGCCAAACACAGGCAGGTGGGATCAGTGTAGATGGGGCATGTTGGTCCACGTGGGCAAGTTGGGCCAAAGGGCATGTTTCCACGCTGTATGACTCTGACTCTATCAATATTATTTTTATTTTCTACCACTGCAATGCATCCTCTCTATCCTCAACATTGACTTCTACCGTGCTGAGAGAGACTTGTAAAGTTTGTGGCCTAAAAACTTGAAGAGAATGCCATCAGACATGGGTCTAAGGAAGCATGGATGTTCAAATTGGAGAAAGGCAGAGTTCACAAAGGATGGAAGGGCACAAGACATGATAGACATTAAAACAAATCATTAAAATGTCATGAACAGGTCCAAAACAGAATTATAAATCTAACTGAATGTCGACTGGAGTAAAGGAGGCCAGAAGTTACACTAAATTTTAAGAGTTTAAAAAGAAACAGGTTTAGGTTTAGAGGGCAGAGGTTTAACGTAATTGGTAGAAAGCTTACAGGGAGAATGAGGAATGTATTATTTTAACCGAGGTGATAGTCAAGAGTTGGGGCATTGCTAAGTGAAAGGATGGTTGTAGATATGAGTGGTGATGTGTCAGCATAGAGGAGAGAGATAAAACATCTGGTTGAATAATACATCATCTACCTCTCCGTCAACGTCAACAGGAACAAGGATATGGCGGACCAATTGAATAACTGCTTTGGTTCCGTCTTCACTAAGGAAGACATAAATAATCTGCCGGAAATAGCAGGGGACCGCGGGTCAAAGGAGTTGGAGGAATTGAGTGAAATCCAGGTTAGTCGGGAAGTGGTTTTGGGTAAATTGAATGGATTAAAGGCCGATAAATCCCCAGGGCCAGATAGGCTGCATCCCAGAGTACTTAAGGAAGTAGCTCCAGAAATAGTGGATGCATTAGTAATAATCTTTCAAAATTCTTTAGATTCTGGAGTAGTTCCTGAGGATTGGCGGGTAGCAAACGTAACCCCACTTTTTAAGAAGGGAGGGAGAGAGAAAACGGGGAATTACAGACCAGTTAGTCTAACATCGGTAGTGGGGAAACTGCTAGAGTCAGTTATTAAAGATGGGATAGCAGCACATTTGGAAAGTGGTGAAATCATTGGACAAAGTCAGCATGGATTTACGAAAGGTAAATCATGTCTGACGAATCTTATAGAATTTTTCGAGGATGTAACTAGTAGCGTGGATAGGGGAGAACCAGTGGATGTGGTGTATCTGGACTTCCAGAAGGCTTTCGACAAGGTCCCACATAAGAGATTAGTATACAAACTTAAAGCACATGGCATTGGGGGTTCAGTATTGATGTGGATAGAGAACTGGCTGGCAAACAGGAAGCAAAGAGTAGGAGTAAACGGGTCCTTTTCACAATGGCAGGCAGTGACTAGTGGGGTACCGCAAGGCTCAGTGCTGGGACCCCAGCTATTTACAATATATATTAATGACCTGGATGAGGGAATTGAAGGCAATATCTCCAAGTTTGCGGATGACACTAAGCTGGGGGGCAGTGTTAGCTGTGAGGAGGATGCTAGGAGACTGCAAGGTGACTTGGATAGGCTGGGTGAGTGGGCAAATGTTTGGCAGATGCAGTATAATGTGGATAAATGTGAGGTTATCCATTTTGGTGGCAAAAACAGGAAAGCAGACTATTTTCTAAATGGTGGCCGACTAGGAAAAGGGGAGATGCAGCGAGACCTGGGTGTCATGGTACACCAGTCATTGAAAGTAGGCATGCAGGTGCAGCAGGCAGTGAAGAAAGCGAAAGGTATGTTAGCTTTCATAGCAAAAGGATTTGAGTATAGGAGCAGGGAGGTTCTACTGCAGTTGTACAGGGTCTTGGTGAGACCACACCTGGAGTATTGCGTACAGTTTTGGTCTCCAAATCTGAGGAAGGATATTATTGCCATAGAGGGAGTGCAGAGAAGGTTCACCAGACTGATTCCTGGGATGTCAGGACTGTCTTATGAAGAAAGACTGGATAGACTTGGTTTATACTCTCTAGAATTTAGGAGATTGAGAGGGGATCTTATAGAAACTTACAAAATTCTTAAGGGGTTGGACAGGCTAGATGCAGGAAGATTGCTCCCGATGTTGGGGAAGTCCAGGACAAGGGGTCACAGCTTAAGGATAAGGGGGAAATCCTTTAAAACCGAGATGAGAAGAACTTTTTTCACACAGAGAGTGGTGAATCTCTGGAACTCTCTGCCACAGAGGGTAGTCGAGGCCAGTTCATTGGCTATATTTAAGAGGGAGCTAGATGTGGCCCTTGTGGCTAAAGGGATCAGAGGGTATGGAGAGAAGGCAGGTACGGGATACTGAGTTGGATGATCAGCCATGATCATATTGAATGGCGGTGCAGGCTCGAAGGGCCGAATGGCCTACTCCTGCACCTAATTTCTATGTTTCTATCAAGGAACTAAACACTGACTTCAGAAAGGGGAAGTCTGGAGACCAGGCACTAGCTTACTTCGGTGGTTGACCGGTGGAGACGCTTCAAATTCCAGCACGTTAACATCTCGGATGACGTCCTGGGACCAGCATATAGATAGGGAGTCATAGAGTTGAATAGCGTGGAAACAGCCCAACTTGCCCACACCGGCCAACAATGTCCCAGCTACACTAGTCCCACTTGCCTGCGCTTGGTCCACATCCCTCCAAACCTGTCCTATCCATGTACCCGTCTAACTGTTTCTTAAACGATGGGATAGACCCAGCCTCAACTACCTCCTCTGGCAGCCTGTTCCATGCACCCACCACCCTTTGTGTGTAAAAGTTACCCCTTAGATTCCTATTAAATCTTTTCCCCTTCACCTTGAACCTATGTCCTCTGGTCCTGATCTATTCCTTAATTATTTTGTACACCTGCTTAGATGTTTGAAGAGATTTCACCGAATACTCAAATAAACCTACAGATGTAATGTAGAAAATATCCTGCCTGATATGGCAATTCCAACTCACAAAAACACAAGAGTCTACAATGCATAGTGGAGTGAACCCAGCTCTCCACAGGCACGGACCACTCCACCATCGAAAGTATAAACATAAGGGGATGCCTCAAGAAGGCAGTATCTATCATCAAGGACCCCCACCATCTAGACTACACGCTCTTGCCACTGATATCATCAGGCAGGATGTATGGAAACTTGAACACCAACCGATTCAGGAACAGCTACTTTCCCAGAACTATCGGGTTCTTGAACAAACCCAGTCTTCTTTCCTTTACTGTGATCTCTTGCAGTCTTCCTTCCTTTACTGTCCTGCAGAATTTACGTTGAATGAATGTGGGGGTTTTGAATTTGTCTTTGTCTATGTGTCCGTGATGCTGCTGCAAGCCCATTTTTCAATGTATCTGTACCTCACAGCACTTGGGCATATGACAATCCACTTAACTTGTCTTGACTTAATTGAACCTTAACCATATGTAACAGTACTGTGGCCTGCAGGGCAAGGTGGTACTAGACTGACTCGCTCTTTTGTGGCCATTACAGACATTATAGACTGAATAGCCTCTATCATAACATTTCTAAGGAGAAAAAAAGGTACAACATAAGGAGTGAAGAGAAAGGTTTAAATGTCATTTGCTCTAGGATCAGAACAATGAAATTATTGTTTACTTCAGCTTTACGTATACATTAATCACAACAAATAAATATATAATAAATTATCAACATACACATACAGCAAATTGGTTTTCATCAATATTGGTTTTCCTTTGGGAATAGTGTCCATGGGATATTTTATGAGCACCTGATAGAACAGAAGAGAGCATATGTAGGAGATTTTTGGATAGGCACATGGATATGGAGGGATATGGATTATCTACAGGCACAAGGATATGGTGGGATATGGATTATGTTGCTCTTTGCATCATATTTGCTCAGATATTATGGGCTGAAGGGCCTGTTTCTGTGTTGCACTGTTTTATCGCAGATAGTCCAATAGTACTGACGTCCCCACCATCGAAAAGATCCATAGAAGGCGTTGTGTCAAAAATGTATTATGAAGGGTCCACACCACCCTGGCCAGACTCTCATTTCACTCCTGCCATCAGGAAGGTTTGTTAGTTTGAAAATTGTAATGTCCAGGTTCAGGAACAGCATCCAACATCCTTTCAGGCTATTGAACACTATGAACTCCAAGTAAACTCCAAACTACAAACAACCTTGGTTGCACTTTGGACTTTTATTTTGCATTATATTGTTTTTTGGTATTTATCAAACATTTTTATATGTTTGTTTATTACATTATCTATTGAGTACTGTGTTTACAAACATAATGTAATAACAAGGATGCTTGTTATACCAAAGAAAGACACAAAATGCTGGAGTAACTCAGCGGGTCAGGCAGCATCCCTAGAGAACATGGTTAAGTGACGATTCGGGTTGGGACCCTTCTTCAGACATCACACATCTTCAGTCTGAAGAAGAGTCCTGACCCAAACCATAACCTATCCATGTTCTAGGATGCTGCCTGATCTGCTGTTAATCCAGCATTTTATGTCAACCAGCATCTGCATTTGCTTGTTACTGCTGCTGAACCTCCTCAGAACCACATTGTCAGCCCACTGCACTGTGTATCCTCAGAACCACACACAGTGTTGTCGGCTGACACTGCCTGCCAGTATCTTGATGTTGAATTCCATCCCCTCACATCCAGTGGTTCAGGTGACATAGAGAGGCCAAACACAAATTTCATTTGGGCAGCGTACAACCCAGTAGTATGAGTATGGACACAAAATGCTGGAGTAACTCAGTGGGACAGGCAGCATCTCTGGAGAGAAGAAATGGGGAGGGGGCGGAACAAAGATAGAATGTAGTCGGAGACAGTAAGACTAGTGGGAGAACTGGGAAGGGGGAGAGAAAACAACGGCTATCTGAAGCTGGAGAAGAGCTCCGACCGCCGGCCCAAGGCCTATAACATGGCCTATGAAGCCGCGGACACCGGTAGGAAAGTGCCGATTCGGGACCTCCAAGCCACGGAGTGTTTTGATCATCCCGACGAGAGGGCGTGTACATCGGGCCGTCCGTAGTGGCGACTGCAGAGGGTTTATGTAGATATGTTACAAAACTTACCTTCAGCGACGCTGCAGTTCTGTCACTGCCCGTGTGCGCAACTTTGGCGCCTTGGAGAGGGGGGCGGGTTTAAAATGCAGTATTTTTCCAGCCTATTCAAATCGATTTTGAACAGGCTGTTTAGTTGCTGAAGAAAAATCGCTTCGACATCGGTTTTATTAAATTTATTTTAAACTGCACTGGATAATTTAATAACAGGAGTAAATTAAAAAAGCATCTTCTAAGCCGTCAACGCCGACAACGGGGACGGATTTCATGCACGGGACAGGTTAAAAAAAAGCCGTTTATTTTACATATAAACTTGCTTCTTAGGATGCCTTTAATCAAAACTTTACGTTGCGAAAATGTCATTATGTAAATATACGAACCGGCAGTATTTTTCCTGCCGATATGGGGTTTAAATTCACCGCAAATGCAACGTTCCAAACGATCACGTTCCACAAAATCCCACTCGCATGGTGATTTAAATGGCCATTAATTTACGGGAATTAAATACTAAATTCCTTCCATTTGGCCTATAAATTCATGACAATGAGATTTAAAAATCATGTTATATTGTGGATTCTTGTGTGAATGTTATTTGGACACTTAGGCTTTTAAACAATGTTAATCTATTCTTAAGAAATTGATAGATGTTTAGATCTAGTAATTGAATTTTGTAATTAGCTACAATTAGGTAACTAACTAATTATATGCTTTAATTTCATGTCGTCTAAGTAAGATTGTTTCATATTTGTTTCAGAATGCTTCAATCTATAATAACTGAAAATTTCATTCAGTTCTCTTAATGTTTAAGGAAGTTATGGGCTTTTGACTGTCCTCGATCACAGCTTTTGAGTTTAGTCAATGGAAAAGCAATAGGGAACAAGATGCTAATTTCCGAGTATGGAAATGGCCATAACCTTTTAAATACTGAAGATATGAAAGTGAATTAGGTGTAAAATTAAAGTTATTTTTATGCTTTATCTGATGGGATAAATTGCAGACTTGATTTGTAAAATCTCAACATTTTGTAACATTTCTAGTTTATGGCCCCGACCTCGGGTGAACAAAGGAGGAGAAATCTTATTGTGTACTGTGTGTTCTTTTTTTTTAAATTGCACCGCTGCTGGCAAATTAATTTCACTGCACGTTCGGGTGCATGTGACGAATAAAAATCTACTATTCACTCCATAGACGCTGCCTGTCCCTCCGAGTGATCTCCAGCGCTTTGTGCCTGTCCACAGATCAGGTGACAGGACGGGCACCAGTCAGGTCTCGTGACGCGCTGCCCACGTGATCGGGCCTGGCCCCCGCCCCCATTCCGAGCCGACGTCCAGCGTGAGTGCGTCACGGCCGCGGCGTCGGGCGGCGCTTCGCACGCACAGGAGCTGGCATTAAAAGTTAATTGAGGACAGTGGGAGCGAAAGTAACGCGGCGGCTTTTAACATGTTGATTGCGCCCCGCCCTCCCTCCTTGCCCGCCCGGGGATGGATCTGAATGAAGACCGGGAGCGCCTCGCCTGCTGTACCTGTTGTAATCCACCGCCTCCAGCCGCTTCTTGTTGTTTTGTGGCCGAAGTGGAAACGGGATCAAGAGCGGCTCCAACAGGTAGGAGGAGTCAGCGGCCAACCTAACTTGCTGACCATACGTCATCGGCTTGACAGGCAGCGGCGGCGGCCAATCAGATGCCGTTTCATGGGCGGCCTCGCCAATCACAGCTTTGAGAGGGCGGGATATTGTGATCCGGGCAGCAAGTTCGGTTGCGCCCATTGGTTGGGGGAGGGGCATGGTTATGGCTTGCAGGGGCTTGTGTGAAAGATGCTGTTTAGTTTCAAAGGGCATCTGTACACTTAAAACTTCACAAAGACAGCTGAAGGAACCCTGTTAATTCAGAAAATGTTTAATCTGCATGGACTCAGATAAAACTGCTAGCTACCTTCCTTGAGAGCTGGAATATATATAAAATTGAAGCTGCAGGGTGGCGAAGCAAATGCATTGATCTTGGAAATCGACGAAAAAGTCGATACACTAACAGCAAGACTGTGGGCCACTAGTAAACACATTTTAATGGAAAGCAGTATAGTTTGTGTTTCTTTCATTTCTATTCATTTTTGTTTTGAATTCTGAAAGTAGGTTCAAAATGTTTTTTCCCCATAGGTAATGAGTGGCAAAGGTGTGACATGTGGAATTGGGTCGGCAGCGCTCTGTGCTGAGTCGGAAGGTTTTAGATTCAAGACCTATATGTGAGTCTAGGGAACCAAAATCTTGGTTAACCTTCCAGTTCTTTGCAATACAACTGTTTGTGCTGTGTTTCACATGAGACCTTAGATTTTCTTATGGAAATTGTGAAAATATTATCAGGTATTTAATACATTTACAAGGCAGGTCTATTGTGCTTGCAGAAATGTTGATTACAGTTTAGTTTAAAAATTCAAATTCAATTTTTTTAAACAAATGAATCTGTTGAACATATCAACAGTGAATTTCTGAGGAAATACTATCTAGCTTGAAAGTTATTGCATGAAGCATTGATCATATCGCTAGTGCGAGAGATGAACTGGTCAAGTTATTTTGGGATTTTTTAAAAATTTTGTGATTGTATATTGCGTAACTTATTATGCACTCTGCACATTTGTGTGTGGGTGGAGGTGAGAATTGTGGGTGGGGTGGTGTCATGCATAGCTGAAGGTGTTGTATTGCTAATTACCACCATTGTCCCTTTGTATCAAAGATAATAGATCTATGATCTTTGCTTTGTATCACAGAGAAGCCGTGATTGTTTTATGTGGAACAAGAGAAGAGGAGGTGGTTTGGTAGAGTTGCTTAAGATCACTGGGTTTAGTTAGAGTAAAAATAAATTTGTTTCTCATGGCTGAAGAATAAAGAGCATCCATTTAAGGTGCAGGCTAAAAGAACCAAGAGGCAACATGAGCAGTTAGCATTACAGTGTATTGCCTGAACGTTCTTATAATAAAGCCTTTGGGAGGGAATTGGAGAAATACTCGAACCAGGAACAAGGGGAATGAAAACATAATGGGCTGAATAGCTCCTGCTGTGCTGTAAGGATTTTTACTTCTGGAACTAAAATTAGGCAGACTTGTGTACCTTAAAGTTGTCCTTGTTCCAGGTATTTTTTTTTGTTGCTAACACACTGCAGCAAAGATCCACCCTTCTTGTGTAGGCTTTTGTGTGTATACATTATCACTTATTGATTCCCATGTCACTAAGATTTGACAAACATTCCCTAGTAACTGTCAAATAATTAACTTCGACTAAACCAATAGTGCAGATGGTATATTTAGCTTGTAATAAAGGTGCTGAACCTTGACCTGAGCCATTTAGCATAATATACCTGATTTTAAGCGAAAGCTGTAGAAGAAAATAGCATACAAGGCATGAACTGTGAGGAAAAACATTTTGGTTACATTTGTGGCCTGTCCTTCAGAATTTAGAAAAATTAAAATATATTTTAAACAGCAGAAAAAAGTGGGAAGCAAAGAACGGAGGGAACGTCTGGGACAGAATAGCAACTTGAGAGTTTTTTTGCACAAGACGTTTGTGTTGCAACAGTGTACTTTACTTGCTGCACACTTGGACAACACAAAATTGCCTGTGCTTTTCCTGCCCATGTTGTATGCATAATCATGGAGATGCCAGGATATGCAGTGGTGTACGAATGTGTTCACAGCATGAATCCATTGGAAATTAGAAGAGAGGAGACTTGAGCTTGAAATATGAGTAGCAGCAGCACTTCCTCCTCTGTCCATAAGCACATGGGTACCTCAAGGCTGTCTGCTCAGCCCCCTGCTCTACTCATTCTATTCCCATGACTGTGTAGCTGGACACAGTTCCAACTCCATCTTTAGATTCGCTAACGACACAACAGTTGTTGGACGAATTAAGAATTATGATGAGTTAGAGTATAGGAGGGAGATCAATTGTCAGACTGGTGCCAGTACATCAACCTTGCTCAAGATCAATAAAACTAAGGAGCTGATTGTTGAGGAAGGCCGAGGATCCGCAAACCTGTCTTCATCAACGGGTCGGGGGTCAAGGAAAGAGCGTTCACGTCACGGCCCTGTTTCCACCAATCTTTCCACCACCACGCACAAGAAGCACAAAAAGCGACAACACAGACACCATTGTATGCAGATGCCGAGAAGTGTGTTCAGCTCTGGCTGAACAACTTCTAATCTTTTGTGTGGACTCGATAAGAAGGAGATCAACGGGTCAGTGGTGGAGAGAGATAACCACTTCAAATTCCTGGGTGTGGTTATCTCTGAAGATTTGTTCTGGACCTAGCACATTGAAGCAATCATAAATAAGGTCCATCAATGACTCTACTTCATGAGAAGATTGAGGAGATTTGATATGTTAGCGAATGCTCTTAAAATTTTGCAGGTGTACAGTGGAGAGCATATTGACTGGTTGCATCACAGCATGGTTCAGCAATTCGGAACACCCATGAACAAAGAAGATAGTAAAATGTGGTGAATACTGTCCAGTTCCTCACGGGTATTGACCTCCCCACCATTGAAGGGATCTATAGGAGTTGCTGCTTCAAAGGCAGCCAGCATCATGAAGAACCCACACCACCCTGGCCACACTCTCGATTTACTCCTGCCATCGGGAGGGAAGGTATAGGGGACTGAAAACTAATATCCAGTCTCAGGAACAGCTTCTTCCCAACATCCATCAGGCTATTAAACACTATGAACTCCAGTTGCCTTGGTTGCACCAGGGACTTCAGACTTCCTTTTATTTTTACATTATATTGGGGTTTTTCATTTATTGAACATTTTTTGTTATATATTGAGAACTGCTTTTACAAACCTGTTGTGCTGCTGCAAGTAAGAATTTCATTGTTTAGTTTCAGTACATATGACCAAACACTCTTGACTCTTGAAAAAGCATGACATTAGATGTGAAGAGGATGTTTCCAATTGTAGAGAATCTAGAACACATCAAAGATTGCACAGGAACAGGCCCTAGAGCCCAACATATTCCTTCATTTCCTGCATATCCATGTGCCTATCCAAAAATCTTCTAAATGCCACCATATCTGCTTCCAGCACCCCCCCCCCCCCCGCTGCTTGCTCCAGACACCCACCACTCTCAGTAAAATAAAACATTAATCTCCTTCAAACTTTGCCCCTTGCATTTTAAAACTGCCATATATATAGGGTTGTTTGTCTTCTAAATTCTCTACCTCAGGTTGGCGGCAGCAGGTTCTTTGAATTCATTTAAGGCAGAGGTAGATACTTATTGAACAAGTGGGCGAAAGATTAATGCAGAGGGACAGAACCTGGAATTGAAGCTGCATTCAGATCAGCCATGCTTATTAAATGGTGGAGCATACTTGTGAGACCAAGTGGTCGTCTCATTGCGAATTCATTGTTTAATTATTACTTAAAACTTCTGCATTTGGCAAGTCACCCCTTGCTCCTGCTGGAATGGTCATAAATCTTGGATAGAATGGGTATCTATTCAATCTACATCTACACTTTGGAATTAAAATGACCCCAATCTTAAACAGTCTATATGGACCATTTCCAATTTATTGCAATCTACCTGATAGTGAGGACAGGCGTTTATATTTATTTAAAAAAAAAAAAAATTTAAATGGCCATTGCCTATACCTTAACATCAACCCAAGCATAAAGATCATGGTCTACCAGACAGCACATTCTTCCACAGATGGTACAGGATTAATCTGACGGAATGGGTGGGTAGTTTATGAGTGAGCAGGGTTATTGAGCACTCCTTGTAAATGGTCCCATGGTTCTCAGTGCCATCTCAAATGGTCTTTCTCCACTTTTGAGCACATATGTCAGAAATTTCTGAACAGTTGCATTTTTCAAGGAGCCTTTATGCACATTCTAAAATCATGTCCTCCAGCTACATTAATCTATTCACAATTCTTTCTTGGGAGAAGTTTCTGTTTGAGAGTCTGTTGATAGCAGTGCAAAGGGCATGACCTTCCCAAGAAGGCTTACCTGGTCTTTCAATCATAGAAGGATCCCGACCTAAAACATTGCCTATCCATTCCTTTCAAACATGCTGCCAAACTGCTAAGTTACTCCAGCACTTGGATTTTACAGTCAATCATAGATGTTTGCCTGGATCCTCCTGATGGTATCTGTTAAAGACAAATAAATGCAAGACTCTGGGGAAAGGGCAAAAGAGTGAAACTAATGAGAGAGTTCTGATTAGCAGGTTGCTTAGGCAGAGCTCCTGTGTTGGATAAATATGACACTGCAGATTTGACACCTTGTGCAGAGAAGGTCCAGAACAGACGGGGTGGATTACAAATAATGATCTGATTAAATTGCTTAAATGACGTCACAGCATATAAATTCCTTGACCCGTGAGCATTGTCATTTAATTATCTCAATGAATTTTTTACTTCATTGTTTAAATCGGCAACAAATGAAATTTGTGTTGGACCTGGAATGCAGTAAAACTTCTTGAGGCACTTCATAGAAATCGCTTCAGGGAAAAAAAGCTTAGTCATGTCAGGAGAGATTATTGGTGATTAAATATCAGTGGATACATAGGAATTGAAATAAGATCCACCCAGCTGGCAGAGGGCTGGGTCTATTGATTAAAAATCTATTGATTAAAAATGATACGTGGCTGCCAGCAGGCTGATAAGGACAAAAAATATTTTTGTGGGACTTTAATAAGAATCATTTGAGTACCATGTCATGAGTAAAAGGTGATTCAGAGATTTAAACATGTTCAAGAATGATAAACGCGAACTCGGAGAGAAAAAAATAAATGGGTGATAAGGCAGTAGACCAAGAATGGTGATTTCATTTTGAGGTAAGAGTTTATAATATATTTTAAAGGTGAATGAGGGTGTTTTTCACACAAAGGGTGGTGGGTATTTGGAATGAACTGTCAGAGGAGCTAATTGAGGTATGTTCTGTAATATTTAAAATAATCTGGACAGAGACACGGATAGGAAAGATTTAGAGAATTATGGGCTAAACGCTGACAAGTAGGACTAGCATTGATGGAGCATCTTGGTTGGCATGGGCAAGTTTGGTCGAAGGGCCTGTTTCTGTGAGGTATCAATCTTAATGAGCAAGAGTATTTGACAAGAAAGAACCCTAATCAATTTCAAGTAATATTGGCATCAGAAGTGAAGTTGGATGGCCAGCAGTCTGGTGGGTATAAGGCTAAAGCAGTGGGAAGCTGGTCCCCTGGATAAGATAGTTTTGGCGAAAGCATGAAAGATGATGAGAAAAAAATTATGGGGTTCATCTGGTTCAAAGCTTTGCAGAGGATCTTTGGATGCAGCCTGGCTTGGTGGCTGAAGGAAACACCAGAGACATCCTAGCAGTGTGGCACGGTAGCATGGATGATCGTGTTACTGCATCACAGCTCCAGGGTTTGAGGTTGGACACAGAATTTGGATGCACACACAAACCTATTTATCTTTGGGTTCTTGCTTGAGGATCAGCACCCTGTATTCACTCTCAGTACATTGCACAGATATTGAATTCTACAACTTGCATTCTTTGTTTTAGAACCAGTTGATCCACCTGTAACACCTGCTCAGATTTTATCTCTATATTAACAACATCTGAGCTGCCAGGCATGTCAAACAGCTCTGCATTTTCCTAATTGTTTTTAAGTTTGTGTTGTGGCCGCACTCTCTAACTCCTCTCATTTAGAGTCATAGAGTGTGGAGCTCAACTTAATTTGAAGTCATAGAGCTTCAGCTCAACTTGCCCAAACTGGCCAACATGTTCCAACTACACTAGTCCCACTTGCATGCCTTTGGCCCATATCCTTCTGAACCTATCCTTGTGATATTTCAGGAATCACTAGTGTTAGGAGTGGTTGCAGATGATTGGAAAATTGCCAATATTACCCCGCTGCACAAAGGGAGCAAGGCAGAATAGTGGGAACTATAGGCCGGTTAGTCTGACTTCAGTGGTTGATAAGATTTTAGAGTCCATTATAAAGGATGAGGTTACGGGGTACTTAGAAGTTCACGATAAAATAGGCCGAAGTCCACATGGCTTTGTGAAGGGGAGGTCTTGCTTGACAAATTTGCTGGAATTCTTTGAAGAAGTAAATGGCAGGACAGACAAAGGAGAGTCAGTAGATCTTGTTTAATTATATTTTCAGAAAGCCTTTGATAAGGTGCCACACATTAGGCTGCTTAGGAAGATGAGAGCCCACGGTATCAAAGGGCAGATACTGCCATGGATGTCTGGATGGCAGAAGACAAAGAGTGGCAATAAAGGAGGCTTTTTCTAGTTAGCTACCAGTGACTAGTGGAGTTCCGCGAGGGTCGGTGCTGGGGCTGCTACTTTTGACGTTGTACATTAATGATTTGGACGAGGGGATTGAAGGCTTTGTGGCAAAGTTTGTAGATGATACAAATAGAGGGTGGAGGGGCAGGTAGTGTAGAGAAAGCAGGGACTCTGCAGGAGAGTGGGCAGAGTAATGGAAATGAAATATAGTGTAGCAAAGTGTGGAGTCATGCATTTTGGTAGTAGGAATGAAGGCGTGGACTGTTTTCTAAATAGGGTGAAAATCCAGTAATCGGAGATGCAAAGGGACTTGGAAGTGCTGGTGCAGGATTCCCAAAACATTAATTTCCAAATCGAATTGGCAGTAAAGAAAGCAAACACAATGCTAGCATTTATTTCAAGAGGGCTTGTATAAGGAAACACTTTTTCTCACAGAGAGTGGTGAGTCTGGAATTCTCTGCCTCAGAGGAGGTGGGTTCTTTGGATGCTTTCAAGAGAGAGCTAGATAGGGCGCTTAAAAATAGCGGAGTCGGGATATGGGGAGAAGGCAGGAATGGGGTACTTATTGGGGTGATCAGCCATGATCACATTGAATGGTGGTGCTGGCTCAAAGGGCCGAATGGCCTACTCCTGCACCTATTGTCTAGTGTCTAAAAAGCAGGAATGCTGAGGTTCTATAAGGTGCTGATTTGGGCACCATGTCTGAGGAAGGATGTGCTGGCTCTGGAGAGGGTCCAGAGGAGGTTTACAAGAATGATCCCAGGAATGATTAGGTAAACATGAGGAGCATTTGCCAGAACTGGGTCTGTACTTACTGGAGTTTGAGGGGGATCTCATTGAAACGTACAGAATAGTGAAAGGCTTGGATAGAGTGGATGTGGAGAGGATGTTTCCACTAGTGGGAGTGTCTAGGACTAGAGGTTATAGCCTCAGAATTAAAGGATGTCTATTAGGAAGGAGATGAAAAATGTCTGGTCAGAGGGCGGTTAATCTGGAATTCTTTGCCACAGAAGGACGTGGAGGCCAAGTCAGTGGATATATTTAAGGCAGAGATAGAGAGATTCTTGATTAGTACAGGTGTTGGGTGTTATGGGGAGTAGGCAGGTGAATGGGGTTAGGAGAGATAGATCAGCCATGATTGAATGGCAGAGTAGACATTAAGGCCGAATGGCCTAATTCTACACCTATTCCTTATGACTTAGCTAAGTACCTGTCCAAATGTAAAAACGTTAGGAGATTAATGAATATTGTATATACAGCATCTAATAAAACTCCAGAATGTGCCATCTCACTTGATGTCGAGAAGGCGTTTGATAGAATAGAATGGGAATACTTATTCAATACACTTGAAAAATGTAAGATTGGTCCAAAATTTATCTCTTGGATCAAGCTGATATATCTTATACCTCAGGCTTCTGTATTTACTAATAATCAGAGATCCCCTTTTTTCAGGATCTTTCGAGGTACTAGATAGGGCTGTCCCTTAAGTCCTTTACTATTTGATATTGCTTTGGAACCTTTAGCCACCGCTCTTAGGGAATCCCCTAATATTTTTGGTATTGTCCGTCGGAATAAGACACATAAGCTATCTCTCTATGCTGATGATCTGTTATTATTTATTTCTAACCCTGAGAAATCTATTCCGGCAATAGTAGCATTACTTAACCAATTTAGTAGTTTTTCTCGTTATAAACTAAATCTAAGTAAGAGTGAGCTTTTTCCATTAAATAATTTTGTTTCGAGTTATGGGCTGTTTCCATTTAGATTGACTACCGAAAGTTTTATATTTAGGTCTTAAGATCACCAAGAAACAAGGATTTATTTAAAGCTAATTTTATGCCTTTAATTGACCATATTAAACATCAGTTTACTAAATGGTCACCAATGTCCTTATCCTTAATTGGACGAATCAATGCTATTAAAATGTTCATTTTACCTAAATTTCTGTATTTATTTCAGACGATACCAATTTTTATTGCCAAATCTTTCTCAGATATTATAGACTCCAAAATTTCTTCATATATATGGCAGAATAAAAATCCCAGAATAGGTAAAAAATACTTACAGAAATAAAAAAAAGATGGTGGTTTGGCATTGCTGAACCTTAGACTCTACTATTGGGCAGTCAATGTTCGTTATTTAACATTTTAGACAAAAGGTTTAGAAGATACCCAATGCCCAGGATGGATAAACCTAGAACGTGATTCCTTACAAGGGCTATCATTGGCTTCTATTGTAGGGGCCTCGTTACCTTTTACAATTATGAGATTGAATAAATATATGACTAACCCAATAATAAGACATACATTCCGAATATGGTTTCAATTTCGTAAGTTTTTTGGACTAAATGATTTTATCTTATCGAGTCCTATTTTATCCAATTTTCTCTTCCAACCATCTAGTACTGATCAAGTATTTTTGTTATGGAAGAGGAAGGTTTCGGTAGGGTTGTTTTATGTCTTTCGAACAATTCTCCAATAAATATAACTTACCCAATTCACACTTTTTTAGATATTTTCAAATTAGACTTTTTTGAAAGCTACTTTTTCCGTTACCACATCAATCTAAAATTTTGGATTTTTTTTTTACAGTTGAACCCTTATCAGAAAGGATTAATAACGATTAGTTATGAGTTGATTTTGAAATTACAAATAGATACATTTGATAAAATTAAGAATGACTGGGAAAGAGAACTCAATTTCTTTATCTATAGAGAAATGGGAGAGGATTCTTCAATTAGTTAATACCTCTTCAACGTGTGCAAGACACGCTTTGATGCAATTCAAAAAGGTTCACAGAGCTCATATGTCAAAAGATAAGTTAGTTTGTTTTTTATGGTCATATAAATCCTACCTGTGACAGATGTAACTTTGAAGTGGCCTCACTGACCCATATGTTTTGGTCCTGCCCTCTTTTGGAAAAATATTGGAAAGACATTTTTGATACTATTTCTGTAGTCTTAGGTATAGATTTACAACCTCATCCTATTACTGCAATTTTTGGGCTACCAATGTTAGATTCTATTCATTTGTCCCGCACCGCCCATCGGTTGATTGCTTTTACCACATTAATTGCCAGAAGATTTATTTTATTTAAATGGAAAGACTCCAACCCTCCGACCACACTCCAGTGGTATTCTGAAACGATATCATGTTTAAATTTAGAAAAAATCAGGAGTGACATTGTTGAACCCTTGGTTAAATTTGATAAGACTTGGGGAAAATGTATTGAACACTTTCATACAACATAAATTGCTCCCTCTTTAACCGTTATAAAAATTATTTTGCCTCTATAGGGTGGAACGGACTTGACAACAAACAGACTTAAATTGTTGAAATTCTCAGTTCAGATTCGGTTTTGCTTTGCTTTGTTTTTTTATTTATTTTATTTTTATTCTTACTTTATTATTATCAATTTTTCTTTTTTTTTCCCTTTAGTTTAGGGGGGTTTTGTTTTTTCCTTTTTTTTCTTTTTCTTTTTGTCTTTTATCTTTTTTTTTAACATTTATAAGTTTCCTTTTAAAGATTTAACTATATTTACAGAGACCGGGAGGTCTATATTCATTGTGTATTTTGACACTGGTCTCATATTAGGTTATACCTGTTATTAATGTAATCCTGATCCCTATGTATCAATACCATTGTTATGTTTATCATTATTCTTTTTGCTCTGTTTTTTATGTTTTATTTTGGTTTTTGTTTTTTTGGGGGGGGGGGGAAACCCAATAAAAAGATTTTAAAAGAAAGAAAGAAATGTATTTTAAACATTGTGATAATACCTGCCTTAACTTCCTCTACTGGCAGCTTGTTCCGTATACACATCAGCCTCTGTATATATATATTTTTTAAATTGCCTCTCAGGTTGCCTATTAAATCTCTCCACCCCCCCTCTCCCCCCCCTAATTCTTAAATCTATGTCCATTGGTTCTTGATTCCACGACTTTGGGTCAAATATTTTGTGCATTCACCCTATTCTCCTCATGATCTTTTCACCTCTATAAGATCACCCCTCATCCTTCTGTGCTCCAAGGAATAAAGTACTAGCCAGCTCAACCTCTCCCTGTAAGTCCTGGCAACATCCTTGTAAATAGACACAAAAAGCTGGAGTAACTCAGTGGGACAGGCAGCAGCTCTGGAGAGAAGTAATGGGTGGCGTTTCGGGACGAGACGTTTCTCCGACGAGAGTTCTACAACAGCCTCGTAAATCTCTGCACCCTTTCAAGCTTCACAATATCTTTCCTATAAATGAGTGGCCATAATTAAACATAATACTCCAATGTGACCTCACAAATGTCTTGCACATATGTTCATGACATCTGCCTCCTTTTGTTGTCTCGGTGAATTTGTTTATCACTTATCCCCATGTCAAATCAGCATTCGCAGTGCAGATGTGATTAACCAAACTATATTTGAACTAATGCCTCAGTAAGCTCAGATTTAAAGGGCATGTGATGGTCATGAATATAGTATAGTCAAGCCTGAAAGTAACAAAACCATAAATGAGAGTTCCAGTGGAATAATCTGAGAACATATTGATACAATAGCTTCTAATTCCATATATGTGACACGTGTTTCATCTCCATGTTCTTTTGAAGTTTAGTTTAGAGATCCAGAGCGGAAACAGACCCTTCGGCCCACCGAGGCCACGCCAACCAGAGACCCCTGCACATTAACATTACCCTACACACACAAGGGACAATTTTACATTTCTAACAAGCCAATTAACCTGCAAACCTGTACGTCTTTGGAGTGTGGGAGGAAAACAAAGATCTTGGAGAAAACGAAGATCTTGGAGAAAACCCACGCAGGTCACTGGGAGAACGTACAAACTCCATACAGACAGCGCCTGTAGTCAGGATCAAACCCAGGTCTCTGGCGCTGTAAGGCAGTAGCTCTATATAGATACCATATACATATACTCGCAGTCTCTCTGTCCTACAACATTCTCCAGGGCACTGCCATTTAGTGTTTGCCCTGCTCAGGTTTAACTTCCCAAAATACAACACCTTGCACTTGTTTGAGTTAAATTCCATCTACCATTCCTTAGCCTACTTTCCCAATTGGTCAAGATCCTGTTGCAACCTTCTTTGTGGCCAATATACCACCAATTTGGTGTCATCTTATGCCAAATATATTCTCATCCGAATCATTAATACAGGGCTCGAAATTAGCGGTTGCCCGGGTGCCAATGGCGACCTAAATTGCCGTCGGGCAACCTAACAGCCGTCCCATTTTGCCCGGCTTGGCAAGCAACTTTGAGCGGGCCTCCATCTCTCTCTGTCACATTCCGTCTCCGCCCGCCATCCGGGTCCGGGGTCTCAGGTCTCCGCTCTCCGCCCGCTCCTCATCCACCGGCACTGCCGGCCGCCTTACACATGCACACTGCCGCGGCCTGCAATCGTCCCGCAGCACATGCACACAACCATAGCCAGCCCATCGTCGCCCGTGGTTGTGCGCATGTGCCGCCCTGCACATGCGTACTGCCACGGCAACTGGTCGGCGTCGGCCACTTTCTCCCTCCCTTTGCATTGTGGGAGATCTGGCCGCCATTGCTGTCTGGTCGCTGCCTTGCCGCGACCGCTGTAAACCAACGCAGAATCACTCCCTGGAGCTGGAGTAACTCCCTGGAGTAACTCTTATTTCTTGGTTTCCTGGTCCTCCAAAAATATTCCAAATGGAATTTAAACAGGAGTGGACCCACCACCACCAAACTCCAAACTGAAAAATAACAGCTTATTGCACTTTATCTGTTTATTTATTGTGTATATATATATATATGGTCTATGGTATATAGACACACTGAACTTTTACCTCCTGTTCTGTATTATGTTTACATATTCTGTTGTGCTGCAGCAAGCAAGAATTTCATTGTCCTATCTGGGACACATGACAATAAAACTCTCTTGACTTGGACTTAAGCAAGAAAGGGTTCCTGGGAAAAAAGAGCTACCTTAAATTTAGTTGCGTCTGGTAACTATGGTAGGGTGAAGACTATTCCATGCTTTAATTGTGCGGGGGAACTTCATGGAGCAGTCAGCATCTCTGGATAGAAGAAATTGGGTGACGTTTCGGATATAGACCCTTCTTTACATTTCCTCTGGTTTTAGTGTTTTAGTTTAATTAAAAGATACAGCGTGGAAACAGGCCCTTCGGCCCACCGAGTCCACGCCGATCACCTGTACACTTGTTCTATCCCACACCTTAGCGACATAAGTCAAGAGTGTTTTATTCTCTCACGTCCCAGTTAGAACAATGAAATCCTTACTTGCAGCAGCACAACAGAATATGTAAACATAGTACACTGTAAACAATGTTATAAACAAGAAAACTTATATATATATATATATATATAGATAGATAGATAGATAGATAGATAGATAGATAGATAGATAGATAGATAGATAGATAGATAGATAGATAGATAGATAGATAGATAGATAGATAGATAGATAGATAGATAGATAGATAGATAGATAGATAGATAGATAGATAGATAGATAGATAGATAGATAGATAGATAGATAGATAGATAGATAGATAGATAGATAGATAGATAGATAGATAGATAGATAGATAGATAGATAGATAGATAGATAGATAGAGAGAGAGAATCTCTGGACAAAAGGAAAATATTACGTTTTGGGTTGGGTCTGAAAAAATTCCTCCATACCTTTGGAATGTTGAAGGAAACAAGAGCACCCGGAGAAAACCCGTGCGATCAAAGGGAAAAGGAGCAAACTCCATACAGACGGCACCCATATTCAGGATCAATTCCGGGTCTCTGGCAATTTTAGGCAGCAACTTTATGGCCAATGTACTGCCCCATATTCTTGAATTGAATTGAAACATACAGTAGCTGTAAAGGGGAACATAGTGTCACTTTGAGATTTAAGACAAAACGGATAGTTTCTTTTTTTTTAGTAACCAAAGTTATCAACGTATAATTTTTTTGTGTGTTGGAAAATATAATATAGTGGCACAGCTGGTGGACTTGCTGTCTCACACGCCAGAGATCTGTGTTCGAACCTGTCCTCGGGCACTGCCTGTGTTGAATTTGCACATTCTCCCTGCAAGCGTGTGGGTTTCCTCCCACATCCCATTGGCTTTGTAGGTTAACTTGTCTCTGTAAAATTGCCCCTAATGTGGAGGGAGTGGGTGAGGAAAGTGGGATAACAGAACTTGTGTGAATGGGTAGACAAAAATGCTGGAGAAACTCTGCGGGTGAGGCAGCATCTATGGAGTGAAGGAAATAGGCAACGTTTCGGGTCGAGACCCTTCTTCAGACTGATGTCGGGGGGGGGGGGGTGAAAGAAAGGAAGTGGCGGAGACAGTGGGCTGTGGGAGAGCTGGGAATGGGAGGGGAAGGAGGGAGAAAGCAAGGACTACCTGAAATTGGAGAAGCCAATGTTCATACCGCTGGGGTGTAAACTACCCAAGCGAAATATGAGGTGCTGTTCCTCCAATTTGTGGTGGGCCTCACTCTGGCCATGGAGGAGGCCCAGGACAGAAAGGTCGGATTCGGAATGGGAGGAGGAGTTGAAGTGCTGAGCCACTGGGAGATGAGGTTAGTTATTGTGAACTGATTGTAGGTGTTGTGTGAAGCGATCGCCAAGCCTGCACTTGGTCTCACCGAATAATCTAACCAGATTTTTGTTTGGAAGTGGAAAGAAATAATAGAAATTGCATTAATTGCAACGTGTAAAAAGAGATGGATACTGTATTATTATTTTGCTGCATGTCATTGTGGTATATATCATGTCTTGATTGGTGAATATGTTTAGTTTGTGACTTTATTTGAAGTAGAAATAATATGTGAATGCTTCATTGACCATAATTCCGACTGGTAACTACGCACTTCGGCCGAGCACATTATCGCATGCGTCATGCCAGCAGTCTTAAATGACCACATAAACTGTCATTTGGCAACCTAAAACGCTGCCGAGGTTGCCTGGCTGGCAACAGGGGGGAAAAAAGCCCTGCAATATCGTAAAAGAAGAAGAACAAAGCCCCCAGCATTGATCCCTGCACATACTATTGGTCATAGGCCTCCAATCAGAAAAAAACAGCACTCCTCCACTCTGATTCCTATCACCAAACCAATTTTGTACCATTTGGCTAGCTCATCTTGGAACTCATGCGACCTAATCTCTTGGACTATATAGTTCTTCATTGTTGAGCAGACTACATTCTGGGCAGCAAATTCAGTACCTTGTTGGAAGAGGTACATTAAATTGGTTGGGGGGAAATGGGCAAAGACATGATGTAGCTCCTGGTTACTCGTAATTTGCCTTTAAAAAGGAAGTGGATGTTGATCGAGAAAGAAGATGAACCAAGGCATTGTGTGCAGGACAGACCTTTTGGAATTCTGAGAGTAGTGAAGAGGAAGTTACGAAGGATGATCTGTTGAAAATGGACTCTGGTTGGATAGAAATTGATGATAGGTGTCCTATCCTCCTTCTGGATGGGATGAGAAAGAATGAGAGTCGAAGTGTGGGGGGGGGAGAAGAACAAATGTTTGGAAATTTTGCAAATTATGTGAAAGAGATAACCATTGTTGAGTATTCTGGAGGACATCTTTGAACCACTAATGTGGAAATAGTCATTATCATCATAACCAATCTGAAGGAGCCGTGCAATAAACAAGAATGAAACAGTTCCTGAAGGGGAGTGTGAGGAGGTATGGTCAACGTAGCTGTGGGAATGTATAGGCTCGTACTGGATATCAGTTGTTAATCCTCTCAAGATGAAGCTAGAGGAGTCACCGAATGGAAGAAGTTTAAAAGTGGACCATGTGAGAGTGGGGTGGAAATTAGCATTAAAGTTGATGAAACCATTTGAGTTCTGTAATAGTGTAGGAAGCAGCATCAATATAGCAATCCCTGCACTGATACAAGATGTGAAGGAGGGAGCTTGAGTGGAATTGAAATGTAAGCTGTTTCGCATATCCATTAAAGAGATGGGTGTATCAAGGATTGAGTTCTTGTTGCTACACCTTTTGAATTGTACTTCTCTCTCCTCCATTACCCCACATCCCCTCTCCAATCCCTGATGCAGGTTGAAACCCAATGTCTCGCATGGCGAAAGGCCTCCTGCCACTCCACAGTCTGGGTGCAGTGATGATTCTTAGCCCGCCTGAGTTTTTGGTAGTGCAGGCTGTCAAATGGTGCAATAGCTTAAAGATTCTGACTTCAAAAAGAGCTCAGCTATGCAGCGAGGGACCTGAATATGCGATCTAAACTGAAGATGGGTCTCGACCTGAAACGTCCCTCGTTACTTCAGATTCAGATTCAGAAAACTTTATTGTCTGTCGTAACAGAAAATCTTCTTTGGCGTGGCTCAACATACAAACAGGACAATGTACTGATAAGCAGTCATACAACACCGATTTCTGCGAGCACACACCGTGTGTATAGATCTTAAAAGCAAGTATGAGGATTAAAAACTGTAAAAATAGACGAGATGAAAGTTGTGGATACGTGTAAAGTGACAGTGCGTCAGGGTTAATTTGTCCATTGTTCATTTTTTATTTAACCTGTTTATGGCAATGGGTATGAATGAGTTTTTGTGGATGTTTTTCTTAGATAGGGGGGCTTTATATCGGCGGCCTGATGGCAGAAGTTCTCTCCAGCGATGCTGCCTGTCCCTCTGCGTTACTCCCGCATTTTGTGTCTATCCTCAGTGAAAACCAGCATCTGCAGTTTCTTCCTACACACTTTGAGGGTCTGATTGCTGCACACCTCAGCTGAGCCACTTGACATTTTATCTGAAAAGTGGTAAATGGTAGTAGTTACTCGCTAATAATATCTGACATAAACCCTAGCTGAACTGCAAGCTGCTTCTTGTGAGATCCAGCCAAGGCAATGCTCCTTTTGGTACCATAGTACTAAAAGAAGAAGTTGGATAAGAACAGCACAAATAATTGAAAGTCATGATTTTTGTTTTGCTGTCCTCTTGTTTCTATCCGGCCAAACTTGTTAGATGTTATCCTTAAAACATAAAACCACAGTAACTAGCAGTCACAAAATCCACCTGTAGCCTAAGCTCCTTTGTAATGTAGCAATGTATTATAAATCCATGGTGACTGAGGTTCGGAGTAATGCCTTCTATGTCATTACTTTTACACAATTTATACTCTGGTCTGACAAATCATAGAAAGACTCAAAAAATGGCAGTGCAATAGACCAGACTAATGGGCCTGTCCCACTTAGGCTATTTTTAGGCGACTGCCAGCAACTGTCATGGTCGTAGCAGGTCGCCGAAAAACCGGCGACTGGACCCCACCCCTTCGACATAAAATTTGAAATAAAATCATATTTTAACGAAGTCGGCACCGGCGACAACCTACGTCATCCTGGTGACAACCTACGACAGCACCTACGTTAGGAGAAGTCAAGTTACGCTCATTGGCGTCACGCCGACTGTCGCTAAAAAGTTTAGAACGTTTCGAAATCCAGCGGCGACAGGTAAAATGCTACGACTCTTAGGGCAACTGATGAGACTACTCACGGCCATACAGGCGACACCCCGGCGACCATGTGGCGACAGCCTAGTCGTCTAAAAAAACGCCTAAGTGGGACGTGCATAAATCTCAGATTTGATCTGCCATGTATATCTCCCTGTGTGTGAAGTATACCAAGTCCTCTTTATCTGCTGCCTTACATGGGAGGCCAGTCACCTTGTTGAGTGTTGATAAATATTACGTATTCCTCTGGAGACCTTTCTAGTGGTGTCGGGTGAATCCTGTCTGCCGAGAGATAGATCACATTTTCCTGCCATAGAGTCATGGAACTGTACAGCACAGAAACAGGCCCTTCTGCTCACTTTGGCCATGCCAACCAAGTTGACATACTGGGCTTGATCCATTTGCCTGCATTTGAGCCTTAAACCTTTAAACCTATCCTATCCTGCCTTTGGCTGGAAAGTTGTGAAAAATAAGTCTGTTTTGCACTGTTGAAACTTGCATAGAAGTTGTTATATCCATTGAGGGATTGACTACATATGTTATGTCATTACAAACTTAGAGTTATTGTCGGCAACCTTGGAGGTATCTGTGATTATGTTTTTATTATCCACAAGGTCTGTGCCCTTTCCTCTCGCGAATAGCAGGGTCTTAGTGTAATGTATTCTCTGTATTATCACCCCTGAGAAGCACGATGCTGTTAAAATGTATTTTGTAGTCCTTGGTGAACAATTTGCATCTGCCAAATGGAGTATTATTTGACGATGTGAGCTCGTATTTTATCAAGCCTGTTAGGTGCAAATTACTTGTTTCAACAGTAATTAGGAATGGCATCAGGATATGTGGCCTTCGATTCTGTAATGGAAAATGTTGTAAAATGTGAATAGTGGCGTTAAATGCCACTAAACCTGAAATCACTGTGGTATTATAGTCTTCTCCATTTCTTTCTTGGGTATCCCAATGTTTATGGATTTTAATGGAAGTTTAATAAGTATACATAATTAAGTGCCAAATAGTTTTTGCATTACTAAATTTTAATGTAATAATTATTATCAGACTTTTGTCTTTTACAATTATTGGTACTCTTAGCACTGAACTATTTTGTTTGCATGTATATTCACAAATGGCAGTTTAATTTGGCATTTTGTTCTTTTATCTAACTTATCTGCAATAAAGCAAAAAAGGATAACATGGTGGGTGATTTAACAGTACTTGAGATCTACACTGAATGTAATGTGGCATCTGCACCAGAGCCTCTATGCCGACCAAGCAAGGCTCATTTGCCATGTTTTGCCCATATCCATCTTAATCTTCCCTAGAAATGTTCCTGTTCAAATGTCTTTTAAATGTCGTTATTGTACCTGCTCAACCACTTTCTCTCGATGAGGGATGTGACCAAAACTGAACGTAATATTCCAAGTGTCACCTCGCCAACATCTTCCACAACTGTATCATAACGTCCTAACATCAATACTCGATTCCCTGACTGATGAAGGCCAGCGGGCAAAAAGTATTTTTTCACCATCCTATCTACCTCTGATGCCACTTTCAGGAAACTGCGCTTGTGCTCCAAGTCCCTATGCAGTATAACTCTCCCCAGGGGCCTCCCCTTCACTTAGTTGTGACATTGAACAATGGCACCCTTGTTCTCTGAGATAACGTACAATTTGGTTGTTCAGGGAACTGAAATCTAATCATGTACCTGGGTTTCGTTATAGAACCATTCTATACACGCTCACTCACAAAATAACTGGCTGTATCAATACCGCTATTAGGGCATAGGCAAAGGAAGCAGTGATAGGTTATTCGGCTGCTGATGTCTGTGGTGCTGTTTAAAAATATAATGGATGATCTTTTACCTGGTATGCCACTTTCTTGCATTAACCTCGTCCCTCGATTCCTTCAATATCCAACCGTTCTTTGAGCAGTCGGTCATATACATGCCACTGATCCTCTTGGCTAATTTCAAAATTTCACTTTCTTGAAATAATTATTTTTAACTTCATTCCTGAATGACCAGCTTTTGGTACAATGGCACCAGGTTCTAGATACCCTGGCCAGATGGAACCATCATTGCTTAGCCCTTTCGTAATGAGGTCACCTCATTATTATAAATTTCAGAATACAGGCCCAATCTGCTTCATCTCTTGTCCTGTAGGATGAGCAATGTTTGTCTTAGAAATTAATCTAATTAACCTTCATTACTCTCCCTCTATCAGTAATATTACTTACACTGGTCGAGAGACTCGAGCTGTACACACTATTGCAGGTGTGTCTTCACTCACTTGTAGTCTACTTGCAGTTCAATATGACGTTGCTGGACTTATTAAACATATATTGAATCTATTAAATATCCTTGAGATCCTTTATTTTAATTTTATTACTTTATTGTATAATGATTTTAAAATAAACAATGTTTGGACATGAATAAATTATCTGGGGTGTGGGCAGATTGGAGGACTTTACTTATGGGAAGAGATTGGAGAGGCTGGGGTTGTTTCCACTGGAGAAGAGGAGGTTGAGAGGGTTACCTGACAGAAATTCATTATGAGAAGCATTGATTAGGTAGAGAGTCAGAATCCTTTTCACATGATAGTGATATCAAAAACAAGAGTTTTTGTTGAGAGAAATGAATTTTAAGGGAATCTGAGGGGTACGTTTTTTAACACCGTGTAATTGATATCTGGAATACGTTGCCAGGGGAGGTGATGGAATCAGACATTATTACTGTTCAAGAGACATTCAGACAAATACTTCAATAAGCAAGACATAGAAGGATAGAAAATGTCAGCATAAATGTGGCAGACCAAAGGGCCCATTTCTGACTGACTCATTTAAATCAATTTATTTCTTGAAGATTTTTTTGTCAAATAATCCAATAAAATCCATGAATGTTGATTTGAGCTTTTGTCCCCATTATCATACTGAGTTCACATCAAGAGCAACTTGAGACTAGAATGAAAACAAATGTTCTGCATTTGTTACTAACTTTGGTACAAGCTTTCTCCTGCCAATGGAATGGAAGGACAACAAAAACGCAAAGGGTTCTTGTATGAAACATAAAATCAGACATACGCCACTAGAGGAGGCAGGCAAGTGGATCACGGTTGGGAGAGGCAAGGGGCACAGGCAGGGACTAGAGAGTACCCCGGTGGCTGTACACCTTGACAATAAGTACTCCTGTTTGAGCACTGTTGGGGTGGACAGCCTACCTGGGGGTAGCGACAGCGGCCGGGCCTCCGGTATAGAGACCGGTCCTGTTGCTCAGAAGGGTAAGGAAAAGAAGAGGAGGGCAATATTAATAGGGGACTCTATAGTTAGGGGGTCAGACAGGCGATTCTGTGGACGCAGTCGGGAGACCCGGATGGTAGTTTGCCTCCCTGGTGCCAGGGTCTGTGATGTGTCCCAACGTGTCCAAGACATCCTGAAAGGGCAGGGAGAGGAGCCCGAGGTCGTGATACATATAGGTACCAATGACATAGGTAAAAAAAGAGAAGAGGTCCTGAAAGGAGAATTTAGGGAGTTAGGAGGGAAGTTAAAGAGAAGGACAGCAAAGGTAACAATCTCGGGATTACTGCCTGTACCACGCGACAGTGAGAGTAGGAATGGAGCGAGGTGGAGGATAAATGCGTGGCTGAAGGACTGGTGCAGAAGGCAGGGATTCAAATTTCTGGATCATTGGGACTTCTTTTGTGGAAGGTTCGACCTGTACAAAAAGGATGGGTTGCACTTGAACCTGAGGGGGACCGATATCCTGGCGGGGAGATCTGCAAAGGCTACTGGGGAGACTTTAAACTAGAATGGTTGGGGGGAGGGACTCAAATAGAGAATGCTATTAGACAGTGTGTGAGGCAGGAGGCAGAGAAGGAAAGCACTCAGACCCAACATGTAGGGGGGAAAGAAGAAAACAATAATAAACAGAGAATAAGAGGTGGTGGGGTTCTTAAATGGGTGAGCAGAGAAACAGAGGGGTGTAAAATGCGGGCAGAAGCAATAGGTAGCAAGGTGAAAGGTAAAAGTGGCAGGCAGACAAATCCAGGGCAAAAATCAAAAAGAGCCACTTTGCAACATAATTGTATAAGGGGTAAGAGCGTTGTAAAAACAAGTCTGAAGGCTTTGTGTCTCAATGCAAGGAGCATTCGTAATAAGGTGGATGAGTTGAACGTGCAGATAGCAATTAATGATTATGATATAGTTGGGATCACGGAGACATGGCTCCAAGGTGACCAAGGCTGGGAGCTGAACATCCAGGGATATTCAATATTCAGGAGGGATAGAGAGAAAGGAAAAGGAGGTGGGGTGGCGTTGCTGGTTAGAGAGGAGATTAACGCAGTGGAAAGGAAGGACATTAGCTTGGAGGATGTGGAATCGGTATGGGTAGAGCTGCGAAACACTAAGGGGCAGAAAACGCTGGTGGGCGTTGTGTACAGGCCACCTAGCAGTAGTAGTGAAGTTGGGGATGGCATCAAACAGGAAATTAGAAATGCGTGCAACAAAGGCAAAACAGTTATAATGGGTGACTTCAATCTACATATAGATTGGGTGAATCAAATTGGCAGGGGTGCTGAGGAAGAGGATTTCTTGGAATGTATGAGGGATAGTTATCTAAACCAACATGTAGAGGAACCAACGAGAGAGCAGGCTATTCTAGACTGGGTATTGAGTAATGAGGAAGGGTTAGTTAGCAGACTTGTTGTGCGTGCCCCCTTGGGCAAGAGTGATCATAATATGGTTGAGTTCTTCATTAGGATGGAGAGTGACATTGTTAATTCAGAAACAACGGTTCTGAACTTAAAGAAAGGTAACTTTGAGGGTATGAGATGTGAATTGGCCAAGATTGACTGGCAATTAGTTCTAAAAGGGTTGACGGTGGATATGCAATGGAAGGCATTTAAAGACTGCATGGATGAACTACAAAAATTGTTCATCCCAGTTTGGCAAAAGAATAAATCAAGGAAGGTAGTGCATCCGTGGATAACAAGGGAAATCAGGGATAGTATCAAAGCAAAAGATGATGCGTACAAATTAGCCAGAAAAAGCAGCATACCAGAGGACTGGGAGAAATTCAGAGACCAGCAGAGGAGGACAAAGGGCTTAATTAGGAAAGGGAAAATAGATTATGAAAGGAAACTGGCAGGGAACATAAAAACTGACTGCAAAAGTTTTTATAGATATGTGAAGAGAAAGAGATTAGTTAAATCAAATGTAGGTCCCTTGCAGTCAGAAACAGGTGAATTGATCATGGGGAACAAGGATATGGCAGACCAATTGAATAACTACTTTGGTTCCGTCTTCACTAAGGAAGACATAAATAATCTGCCGGAAATAGCAGGGGGCCGCGGGTCAAAGGAGATGGAGGAACTGAGTGAAATCCAGGTTAGTCGGGAAGTGGTGTTGGGTAAATTGAATGGATTAAAGGCCGATAAATCACCAGAGCCAGATAGGCTGCATCCCAGAGTACTTAAGGAAGTAGCTCCAGAAATAGTGGATGCATTAGTGATAATTTTTCAAAACTCTTTAGATTCTGGAGTAGTTCCTGAGGATTGGAGGGTAGCAAACGTAACCCCACTTTTTAAGAAGGGAGGGAGAGAGAAAACGGGGAATTACAGACCAGTTAGTCTAACATCGGTAGTGGGGAAACTGCTAGAGTCAGTTATTAAAGATGGGATAGCAGCACATTTGGAAAGTGGTGAAATCATTGGACAAAGTCAGCATGGATTTACGAAAGGTAAATCGTGTCTGACGAATCTTATAGAATTTTTCGAGGATGTAACTAGTAGAGTGGATAGGGGAGAACCAGTGGATGTGTTGTATCTGGACTTTCAGAAGGCTTTCGACAAGGTACCACATAAGAGATTAGGATACAAACTTAAATCACACTGTATTGGGGGTTCAGTATTGATGTGGATAGAGAACTGGCTGGCAAACAGGAAGCAAAGAGTAGGAGTAAACGGGTCCTTTTCACAATGGCAGGCAGTGACTAGTGGGGTACCACAAGGCTCAGTGCTGGGACCCCAGCTATTTACAATTTATATTAATGATCTGGACGAGGGAATTGAAAGCAACATCTCCAAGTTTGCGGATGACACTAAGCTGGGGGGCAGTGTTAGCTGTGAGGAGGATGCTAGGAGACTGCAAGGTGACTTGGATAGGCTGGGTGAGTGGGCAAATGTTTGGCAGATGCAGTATAATGTGGATAAATGTGAGGTTATCCACTTTGGTAGCAAAAACGGGAAGGCAGACTATTATCTAAATGGTGGCCGATTAGGAAATGGGGAGATGCAGCGAGACCTGGGTGTCATGGTACACCAGTCATTGAAAGTAGGCATGCAGGTGCAGCAGGCATTGAAGAAAGCGAATGGTATGTTGGCCTTCATAGCAAGAGGATTTGAGTATAGGAGCAGTGAGGTTCTACTGCAGTTGTACAGGGTCTTGGTGAGACCACACCTGGAGTATTGCGTACAGTTTTGGTCTCCAAATCTGAGGAAGGACATTATAGCCATAGAGGGAGTGCAGAGAAGGTTCACCAGACTGATTCCTGGGATGTCAGGACTTTCATATGAAGAAAGACTGGATAGACTTGGCTTATACTCGCTAGAATTTAGGAGATTGAGAGGGGATCTTATAGAAACGTACAAGATTCTTATGGGGTTGGACAGGCTAGATGCAGGAAGATTGTTCCCGATGTTGGGGAAGTCCAGGACAAGGGGTCACAGCTTAAGGATAAGGGGAAAATCCTTTAAGACCGAGATGAGGAAAAACTTTTTCACACAGAGAGTGGTGAATCTCTGGAACTCTCTGCCACAGAGGGTAGTTGAGGCCAGTTCATTGGCTATATTTAAGAGGGAATTAGATGTGGCCCTTGTGGCTAAAGGGATCAGGGGGTATGGAGAGAAGGCAGGTACGGGATACTGAGTTGGATGATCAGCCATGATCGTATTGAATGGCGGTGCAGGCTCGAAGGGCCGAATGGCCTACTCCTGCACCTAATTTCTATGTATCTATGTATCTATGTATGTAGAGACGAATGATGAGATGTTCTGTTTAGTCTTGCATCACCAACAAGGCCAGCATTTATTATCCATCTCTAATTTTCCTTGAAATGTGTGGGTGTTTATTGTTGTCCATGTGGAGACCTGTGGGTCAGACAGTAAAGATTGCAAACATTCCTTCCCTAAAGGACATTCGTAGGTCAAATGGGATTTTATAGCAATCAGAATTGTCAGGACTCGCACTTTTTATTCTAGAATTCCATAAGCACCTTAAATTTGAAAATGTCTCCACAATTTTGGGCTAGCTAGACTGCTGAATTACTAGCCCTGATGTAATCCCTATTCTACTATATATTTGGAGAGCATTAATATTGTCCAAAATTTGGACGGGCCCGCATTTGGATTCTTGAGAGTAGTCTGGGTGTAACATTAGTTGCAGCTTCTTTCCTTCCCCCAATAAGACAAGTAGGTTCAAGATTGACTAGGTATAATTTTCTGGGTCTTGCTCACATATTCTGTGATTTGCTATCTGCTCTCTAAATGTCTCCCCGTTGAACCCTTTTTGCCCATCCTGTTTTATTTTTTTTGACAGGTCTCCTGGAAGTGTTTTGCTTTTAATGTTTTGTAGATGCAGTTTATTTTTGTTATGCTCAGGGTGGGTAATGAGGTAAGTTCTGACACTACATGTGGCTCATCACAAACTCTGGCTGAAAAGATTAACCATATATAAATACAGTGTGATGACAGCCTTGAAAGCATATTTCATGTGCGTTAATATAAATTGCTAAAAACATATGGGCTATTGGATTAGTCTCTGTACAGGTGGCCCATTACATTAGTTTCACTAATATAATCCTGAATAGTGCAAAGTTCTGATACTCCTGGTTGACTTTCTATCTTGTGCAAAGGGGTTCATTTGGCTACAGAACAGAAGGGGTTTGGAGCACCTCTTCTGAAGAAACCAAATCCTACCTGCCTTCTGCAGAACTCTTCCTGCTGTGGTCGTTGCCTTAAGCCATGACTTATTTGCAGGAATTTGAAGCAAACATTTCGGCTTGGGTTTAGCTGAAGCCTTGAGGCTGTCAGACTGTTGCAGCCCTATTAGTGCTATTTGTACTTTGAACCTGGTATTCAGTAAGGCCTGACATTCTCTAATTGGCTTCCCAGGCAGGAGTGTGTGATGGTGATGAAGTGCGATGTGGAAATTCTTAGCAGATGGAGCTGTACCATTTTGTGAATTGTGAATGCAGATGTGTCGTTTAGCTCAAATGTGACTTTTGCTACCTGTATCAGAATGTAATTTACAAGTTTAAATTGATGGGTAAGCTGTTGCAATTCTCAGAGGCTTCAAAACAATCTCTCCTTGTAACATAAGCTATTTTGTGTTAGAAAGAACTGCAGATGCTGGTTTAAATCAAAGGTAGACACAAAATGCTGGAGGAACTCAGCGGGTGAGGTAGCATCTCTGGAGAGAAGGAATGGGTTTGTTTCGGATCGAGACCCTTCCTCAGACTGAAGAACGGTCTTGACCCCGAAACGTCACCCATTCCTTCTCTCCAGAGATGCTGCCTCACCCGCTGAGTTACTCCAGCATTTTGTGTCTACCATAAGCTATTTAGTGACCTTGTATGTAGGAAAAATAAGCTTGTAGATGTATATTTTGGATTTACGGAGAGTCTACCTCAATCATCATGGACAGGACATTAGTAGTTTGTGATCTTCCTCTTCATCATCCACTCCCCCCCCCCCCCCCGCCATCCCTCTCACTACATTTCAATCTCTGATACCAGATATGTCTCAACGCTTTGCTCTGTCCCCCATCACCCTCGATCAAAGTGAAAGATGTTAAGACATCTTTTAAAGGAGAATATTATTTGAGAAGCCCCGTCCCCTTCTGAAAACCTGATGCTGCACCTTTGTGGTGTGCAACCCCCCCCCCCCCCCCCTACATTTGTGAATCAGTCAAGACTTCCCTGGTATCATCCTCTGGAAAGATCCTGCGGTGGTGAGGCAAACGCACAGTAATTGTAAAAAAACTATAAGTTTGCATTGTGAAAAATGACTTAGAAGCGTTGAGCATTTCACACCCCGCCACAGAGACTGGCTCGCATTATGTGAGATAATAATTCACTGTAGTACCAAGGAGTTTTTTTGGCCATACATGGCATTTTTTACATGAGATGATGTGCTCTGTCTGATTTACATAAACTATCTTGCTGACTATCTGCTGGTCAATCTTTATCTATTGCCCAGTGCTATTCTGGACATCTAAAATCATTCAAATATGAGAAGGACAAGATAATGCAACCTCTGGTGCCTGTTCCACCTTTCTGTAAGATCATGGTTGATCTGAACTTTCCTGTCCAGTACTTATAACAGGCATTACTGAAATGGACCAGAAATCTTTGTGTTATCCTTGTAATATTGCTGCTTTCTCTCATTTTGGTCTGCGCCGTCCATATTATCCTTCCACAGCTTTTTGAGTTCTAATGGTCCAACTTCTTAATATACCTAAGTTTCGAGTTTCAGTATTTGACCATTGGTATTGGCTGTTTGCTTTAGTTTTGTTCAGAGGAAAGGAAAATGCATCAAAGTCATTTTACTGAAGAATTTAAAGTGGCAAATGACTGCGTTTCAGGGCAGATCGTTGAGATTATAGTTGATGAATGAATATCACATAGATTAGGACATTCAAAACATTGATTCAAAATCAACATAAATAAATGGGATCAAGGCGTTTTGTCGATTTTTACTATAATAAAGTGAATGAGATAGTGGTTAATTGGTTGATCTCTGAGGGCAAAGTGACCTACCTTAACACAAAGCACAGTTTGACAATGAATCTTCTCTCTGTTGTAGTGGTAACAGTACATTAAGCATGAAATTAAATTTTCCAGATATCATCTCCACTAATTGAAAAACCTGTAATTGGACTATATTTTAATTTGAAGCCAGTAATGAAATGACTTGGAATAGTATTGTTGAGAGTTCTAAAATACCCCAGATTTAATTGGCATGTATCTTGCTTTAAAAGGAGTATTGTACTTGTCATGCAGACCAGAAATATTTCAATTGCATTTATTACATTTATGTATAATACAAACATCAAATTATTGCAGTTGTGCACTGACATATATGAATGTATTCTCTTGAGGCACAACCCCCCTCCCTGACAAATTTCAGTGTATGCATTTGAGCACTTAAACCTTGACTACATTGTTCAAGCGATAAGATTTATTTCCCTGTGTGGCTGCAACAAAATACACTGTTCAGATGGCACCAGCTGAGGTAGAACAACGATTCCACAGAGGAATAGCAATACAATCAACAACAACTTTAATTAATCTGTAGGTCTTAAAATCAACATAAGGTCATAACATTTGGAAAGAATGAGGCACAGGAGCTTTCTATTGTTGCCGAACTTGTGGCCTTTCCAGATGTGTCATATGATTATAATTTTGTTGCCTCATGGGACAGAAGTAGCCTATTAAATAACTGCAGTGGGTTACATTTTTGATTCATGAAGTAGTAATAATGAAATAACCAACTTGCCTGGTGGGTTGTTATTTTATAATGCAACCCAGTTTTCCTGATACCGATGCTCACCATGGTATCATTATCACTTTAGACAAAAGCTGCTGGAAAGAGTGGAAAGGAAGTCGCAAAGCACTAATTTTTCTCAGCACCATTTTGGGCATTGTTTGATGTCCATTCACAAATGAGGCCCAGGGTAGTTTAATTTCTTGACCTTGTTTGAATGGCAGTCACTATTTTTTTTAAATTTTTTAAAAACTGTTTGGGGCAGCCAGGATGTGGCAAAAATTATAAATGTTTTGGTCGTTGCTTGTACCCACTTCCAGAATTTCCAGTAAGTTAGTCATAAGAGACCAGAACTTGATGTTTTGAGTTACTAAAGAAACACTCATGAACCAAACAGCTTGCAATGGTTATTTAAAAACAAAAATCCATCAATATGGTCATTAGATCATAAGACATAGGAGCAGAATTAGGCTATTCGGCCCTTCGAGTGCTCTGCCATTCGATCATGGCTGATTTTTATTTCCCTTAACTCCTTCTCCCCATAATCTTTGACTCCCTTACTAATTAAGAACCTATGAATTTCCGCTTTAAAAATACCCAATGACTTGGCCTCCACTTTGGTAATGAATTCCACAGATTCACCTATCTCTGGCTAAAGAAATTCCTCCATCTCCTTTTTAAAGGTGCATTCTTTTATTCTGGGGTTGTGCCTCTGGTTCTAGACATTCCCACTACTGGAATTACCCTCTCCACATTTTCTAGGCATTTTGTTATTCGGTAAGTTTCAATTAGATCTCCCTCCTCCTCCAAAACTCCAGAGGACAGGCCCAGAGCCATCAAATGCTACTCGTACATTAACCCAATCATCCCAGGGATCATTTTCATAAACCACCTCCAGACCCTCTCCAATGCCAGCACATCCTTTCTCATATATAAGGCCCAAAACCACTCTCTGTATTCCAGATGTGATCGGACCAGTGCCTTATAAAGCTACAGCATTACATCTGTACTTATATATTCCAGTCCTCTTAAAATATATGCTAACATAATTTACCTTTCTTACTACCAACTCAACCTGCAAATTAAGAAGGGTCTCGACCTGAAACGTCGCCAATTCCTTCTCTCCAGAGATGTTGCCTGTCCCGCTGAGTTACTCCAGCATTTTGTGTCTACCTTCGATTTAAACCAGCAGTTCTTTCCTATACTCCTGCAAATTAATATTTTGGGAATCCTGCACCGGCACTCCCAGGAACCCTTTAACCTCCAATTACTGAATTCTCTCCCCAGTTAGAAAATAATCTACGCCTTTATTCCTTCTACCTAAGTGCATGACAGTACACTTCTCTACACTGTATTCCATTTGCCACTTCTTTGGCCACTCTCTCAACCTGTCCAAGTCCTTCTGCAGACTTCCCTGCTTCCACACGCTACCTGCCCCTCCGTCTATCTTCGTATCATTTTCAAACTTGGCCATAAAGCCATCAATTCCATCATCCAGATCATAAACATGATAATGTGAAATGCAACGGACCCAATACTAACCCCTGTGGGACACTAATAGCCACAGGCAGTCAACTAGCAAAGGCCCCCTGTATTCCCAGTCCTTGCCTTCTGCCAATCTTCTATCCATACCAGTACCTTGTCTCCAACACCTTAGGCGCCTATCTTCGATGCACTTGCTGTATGTTTCTCATTTGCTTTGTACATCCTACCATTTAAAGTTTTTTTGTTCTATGCAATCTTATTTCTGACATCTACTGTTATTAAATTGATTCACAGTTATTGGAAAATGTTCCTTGAGCACAGGAAATCGGGTTAGTATGTTGTTTAAAGCTAAACTTTCTTTGGAAATTAAACTCCTATCAAAACATTTACTTATACCCCTTATTTTTTACCCAAACCAATTTAATTGCATTGGTTTAAAATTCTGCAAAGTAGTCAAGTTGCTGATTGTTCTACTGGTGTCCTGTTTGGTTGCAGTGGGGCCCTAGCAAATTCTACTGAACTATCTGAAGCATCCCAGATCAACCTTGTCTAGGTTTGGGTTTATTATTGTCATATGTACCAAGGTATGGTGAAAAGCTTTGTTTTGCATGCAATCAGTGGCAACTCAAGTACAATTGGTCGAGCAAAGGTGAAGATACAGTGTCGAATATAGTTCTCATCATTATAACGCAACAGTTTGAGACAAAATCCAATATCCGCAATGATGTAGAGGAGAATTGGACCGTACCCTAGTTTATAGAAGTACTGTTCAGAAGCCTGATAAGAGAGGAGAAGAAGCTGTTCCTGAATCTGGTGGCAAGCACTTTCAAGCTTTATCTTCTGCCCGACGGGAGCACGGAGAAGAAGGAATGACTGGGATTGGAAAGGTCTTAGATTATGTGGGCTGCTTTCCCGAGACAACGTAAAGTGTAGGTGGAGTCAATGTTTGTCCTATGGTATTACAATTACTTGTTACTGCAAGTAAGAATGTTATCATTTTGTTTTGGGACATATGACAGTAAAACACCCTTGACTCTCTTTTAATTCAGTGCTTGCTTCCTGAACCTGGTATTACATTGAATATATTACAGTCTTTTATGTATTTGCAATAGGAATTTGAATAGATAAAGCAATGCTTTTTATCAATCTCTAATCTTTCCCAATCTATGCAAACGGAGGCTTGCATGTTTTTTTAAATAATGTTTATGCAATAACATTATACTAACAATATAAAGCAGAGTGCATGATGTGTTGATGCAATATAAACAGCAGTGGGGTAATATGTATTAATTCAGAGGGTGATGGAAACCAACTAGGGTATTATTACCTACCTTAAACGGAAATGTGGGGAAAGGAGCAGGAGGGTACAACTGCTTTGGGAAGCTCTGTCGTGACTACATTTCACCAAAAGCATTTCCATATTGTGTCATTCTATAATTTTATGCCTAAGGTTTTTTTTTTGAGCAGGTGGAAAGTATCAGATGGCGTTCCTAATATTTACTGAATCCTGCAGGAGATCCCTGTGGATGGCAGGTGTTTCTCTCCAACAATCTTTACAGATGAGTAGCATGTTCATGTTTAAGTCTCCGACATTAAGTATCCGTTTCTGAGCTGGTGTGAGACTGGTGCAATATATTACAACTTTTAATAAGGATTTTGCTGTTATCTAGCTTAATTTCCAATTGCTGTTGTGTGTGAGGGTAGCCTCATTGAAATGCACTGGGGGCAAATTATATATGTCATCTTGGCAAATGTCCCATTATTGAGTTCTGGAGTATAGTTGTTCTATGTGGATTAGCTCCACTTTTGTGGGAAGTTTAAAGACAAACAGGACCTCCAGTGCTCAACTCCTGTATTTCGGCGAGACCAAGCGCAGGCTCGGCGATCGTTTCGCTGAACACATCCACTCGGTCCGCCTAAACCTACCTGATCTCCCGGTTGCTCAACACTTCAACTCCCCCTCCCATTCCCACACTGACCTTTCTGTCCTGGGCCTCCTCCATTGTCAGAGTGCGGCCCAGCGCAAATTGGAGGAACAACACATCATCTTTCACTTGGGTAGCTTGCACCCCAGTGGTATGAACACTGACTTTAATTTCAAGTAGCTCTTGCTTTCTCTCTATCCCCTTGCCCTTCCCAGTTCTACCAGTCTTGCTGTCACCGACTACATTTTATACCACCCACTCCCTTGATATCAGTCTGAACAAGGGCTCGACCTGAAACGTCACCCATTCCTTCTCTCCAGAGATTCTGCCTGTCCTGCTGAGTTACTCCAGCCTTTTGAGTCTTCCTCCAGTGCATTAATCTGGAACAAAAAGCAGAACACTGAAAGAACTCATTGGGCCATTCAGTGTCTGTGGAGGCAAAAGGTGTGAGTCAGCATTTTCAGTCGAGATACTGCATCGGGATTCCGTAGAAGCTGCTCAAGTTCTTACAGCATCGTGTTTTTATTTGTTCCTGCGTCGAGCTTTTTGGCAACAAAGTTTAACATTGCACCAAGAAAAAAATTGCACAGCCTTGTGAAACATTGATCTTTGCCAAGAATGCTTTTGCTGGAGATCTATTGATTGATATCATTGCTTGCATTAGATAGTGGACCAAGAGCTAAATGGAGATGAATCTGTGTGGGTATACAAATTTGAGGATGTACTTCTACTTAATCTAATTTGGGAAATCAAAGGCTTTGAGTTTAAGCAACCTATGTATAATGACTGGAGCCGCTTCCTGCATTTTATTTTTTGGGAGTTATTGCGTGGAGAAAGTTCCGTCCACATTATCTCTGAATGGATAAAATCCATAATTGTGATTTGGGAGCAGCAATTGAAGAGGTCCCTCATTTATGCTCTGTCAACTGACTTTCTAGTTCATTATTTGAATTTACTGTGGCTGAACCTCTGTAGCCCCCCCCTAATGTTTGATATTGTAATATTTTTCATCTGATGGACGGCAGCTGTTATCTGTCAATGGGTTTCTTACCTTGGGGGCTTTTTTCTCTTCTGCCTTTTAGGCCCTGGGTTTTCTGTTGGATCTCTGCATGTTTACAGTGCCCTCCATAATGCTTGGGACAGACTCATCATTTATTTATTTATTTGTCTCTATACTTCACAATTTGAGATTTGTTATAGGAAAAAATCATATGTGGTTATAAGTGCACATTGTCAGATTTTAATAAAGGCCATTTTTATACATTTTGGTTTCACCATATAGATATTACAGCAGTGTTTATACATAGTCCCCCCCCATTTCAGGGTACCATAATGTTTGGGACACAGCAATGTAGTAATGTTTAGTATTTTGTTGCATAGTCTCCTTTGCATGCAATTATTGCTTGAAGTCTGCGATTCATAGACCTCACCAATTGCTGGGCGTCTCCTGTGGTGCTGCTCTGCCAGGCCTGTATTGCAGCCATCTTTAGCTTATGCTTGGTTTGGGGGCTAGTTTTCTCTTCAACATATGAAAGGCATGTTCAATTGGCTTCAGATCGGGTGATTGACTTGGCCACTCTGGAATTGACTAACAATAGACAATAGGTGCAGGAGTAGGCCATTCGGCCCTTCGAGTCAGCACCACCATTCAATGTGATCATGGCTGATCATCCCCAATCAGTGCCCCGTTCCTGCCTTCTCCCCATATCCCCTGACTCCGCTATTTTTAAGATCCCTATCTAGCTCTCTCTTGAAAGCATCCTGAGAACCTGCCTCCACCGCCCTCTGAGGCAGAGAATTCCACAGACTGGAATTTAGCTTTGAAAAACTCCTTTGTTGCTTTAGTAGTATGTCTGGGATTATTGTCTTGCTGTAGAATGAACCGCCGGCCAATGTTTTGAGGCATTTGTTTGAACTTGAGCAGATAAGATGTGTCTATACACTTCAGAATTAATTATGCTACTATCATCAGCAGTTGTACCTTCAGCAGCCATACATGCCCAGGCGATTCTGTGGACGCAGTCAGGAGACCCGGATGGTAGTTTTCCTCCCTGGTGCCAGGGTCAGGGATGTGTCTGAACGCGTCCAAGATATCCTGAAATCGGAGGGAGAGGAGCCTGAGGTTGTGGTACATATAGGTACCAATGACATAGGCAGAAAAAGAGAAGAGGTCCTGCAAGGAGAATTTAGGGAGTTGGGAGGAGAGTTAAGGAGAAGGACCGCAAAGGTAACAATCTCAGGATTACTACCTGTGCCACGCGACAGTGAGAGTAGGAATGGAATGAGGTGGAGGATAAATGCGTGGCTGAGGAACTGGTGCAGCGGACAGGGATTCAAATTTCTGGATCATTGGGAAATCTTTTGGGGAAAGTGTGACCTGTACAGAAAGGACGGGTTGCACTTGAACCCGAGGGGGACCAATATCCTGGCGGGGAGATTTGCAAAGGCTACTGGGGAGACTTTAAACTAGAATGGTTGGGGGGAGGGACTCAAATAGAGAAAGCTAGTGGAAAATGTGGGAGGCAGGAGGCAGAGAAGGGAAGCACTCGGACCCAAAATGTAGGGGAGAAAGAAGAAAAAGATAATAAACAGAATAAGTGGTGGTGGGTTTCTTAAATGTGTATATTTTAATGCTAGGAGCATTGTAAGAAAGGTGGATGAGCTTAAAGCCTGGATTGACACCTGGAAGTATGATGTTGTGGCGATTAGTGAAACATGGTTGCAGGAGGGCTGTGATTGGTAACTAAATATTCCAGGATTTCGTTGCTTCAGGGGTGATAGAATTGGAGGGGCAAGAGGTGGGGGTGTTGCATTGCTTGTCAAGGAAGATATTACAGCAGTGCTTTGGCAGGATAGATTAGAGGGCTCGTCTAGGGAGGCTATTTGGGTGGAGCTGAGAAATGGGAAAGGTGTAGCAACACTTATAGGGGTGTATTATAGACCGCCAAATGGGGAGCGAGAATTGGAAGAGCAAATATGTAAGGAGATAGCAGATATTAGTAGTAAGCACAAGGTAGTGATTGTGGGAGATTTCAATTTTCCACACATAGACTGGGAAACACATTCTGTAAAAGGGCTGGATGGTTTGGAGTTGGTAAAATGTGTGCAGGATAGTTTTTTGCAGCAATACATAGAGGTACCTACTAGAGAAGGGGCAGTGCTGGACCTCCTGTTAGGAAATGAGACAGGGCAGGTGGCGGAGGTAAGCGTTGGGGAACACTTCGGGTCCAGTGATCACAATACCATTAGTTTCAATATAATTATGGAGAGGGTCAGAACTGGACCTAGGGTTGAGATTTTTGATTGGAGAAAGGCTAACTTTGAGGAGATGCGAAAGGATTTAAAAGGAGTGAATTGGGACATGTTGTTTTATGGGAAGGATGTAGAAGATAAATGGAGGAGTCTAGCTGTTCGTGGTCCGTCACCGGAGCTAGAGAGGGAGCTGGGGGTGGGAAGGTTACAATTATACTGAAGATAATGGGGAGTGGTTAGTAGTGGTGAGGTCACTATGTTAAAGGAGCATGCACTGATCTACATCCTTCCCCTTGGAAAACAAAACATTACAATGATGACAGTGCGACCACGACTCATATGCTAGACACAAACCCGCGCGTACATCGGCAGGAAAGATTTGAAACATTCAAGCAAACTCCCCGTAACGCACAGGCGGCTTGACCAGCCGCCCGGAGCGGGTACGCAGCCCGCCTCCCCCCCCCCCCCCCCCCCTCCGAAGGAAGAGCAGGTACAGGAGCAGGAGAGGTGATAGGGGAGCGGACAGGAGAATGAGCAGGAGAGGGAGGACGAGGAGACCGGGGAGGAGAAACGGGCACCGCAGCGGGCACGCGAGCGGGAGAGGTAGGATGGGGGGGGCCTGGAGGAGCAGTGGGAGAACGGGGCACCAAGGGTTGAGAGGGCAGAGTCCTGGGCATGGGAGGAGCAGTAGGCAAAGAGGTAGCAACTGGAGGTGCAAAAGGGGCTGCAGGAGGCGGAGCGGGCTCGTTAACCGGCAGCAACTGCTGGCGGGACCGGCGGTAGGTGGTGCCCTCGTAGTCAACCAGGTAAGAACGCGGAGAGTCTGCAAAGCCGACGACAACAGCCAGTCGGTGGTGTCCTGAGGGGGACTGCATCCGGACGACCTGGCCCTTGAAGAGATGCGGAAGGGGACGGCATGATTTGTCGTGGGAGCGCTTCTGGATAGCCTGTTTCTGGGCAATGCGCTCCTGGACAGCAGCAGGGCTGAGGACCGCGGGCTGTAGGGATCGCTGGTAGACAGGGATCGGAGGGCGTGTGGTGCGGGACATAAGCCGCTGAGCAGGCGAGCCCAGGGCAGGGTCGCGAGAAATATTGCGGAGATTCAATAGGGCCAGGTAAAAATCCGAATGCGATAGTCTACACTGCTCCAACAGCTCCTTGGCACGGCGGACGGCGCGCTCAGCAAGGCCGTTGCTCTGCGGGTACTCCAGCCGGCAAGGATGAGCGACAGTCGGGCCAGCCACGACGGATGACGTCTACAAGCTGTTGCAGGGCAGGATCATTGGCAGTGTGGTGAATCAGGGACTGCATCTGCCGGGAAGGCACAAAGTTAACGTTTAGCACTATCAGGTCGGATGATTCGTACGGGTGGCGGGCAGTAGACGCCAGCGGTGCGCGGGATAGCGTGTCGGCCACAAACATGTCCTTGCCCTTTCGGTACACGATTCGAAACGTGAAGCGCTGGAGCTGCAGCATCATACGCTGCAAACGGGAAGAGGCAACGTGGATCGGTTTGTTCAAGATCGTGACCAGCGGCTGGTGGTCGGTCTCAATAGTGAAGGTGTTACCCAGAATGTAGTCCTTGAACTTCGAGCAGGCAAACACCACGGCAAGGAGCTCCTTCTCGATCTGAGCGTAGCGTTGCTCGGTAGGGGTCATAGTGCGGGAGACGTAGGAGACAGGTAGTTGCAGGCGGTCGTAGAGTTGCAGGCAGGCGGCACCGAGACCGAAATTCGAGGCATCGCAGGTGAAGACGATGGGGCGCTTTAAGTCGAAGAACTTTAGAGTGGGGTGCGAACCAGCCGGGACTTCAGGGCATCGAAGGCTGCCTGATGCTGCGGGTACCAAACCCAGGCAGTGTCTTTCTTGGTCAGTTCCCTCAGGGGCGCACTCAGCTCGCTGAGGTCGGGAATTAATTTCCCCAGGTAGTTCACCATGCCCAAGAAGCGCTGCAGGCTGGGCACGTTGACCGGAACTGGCATCCCAGAGACCGCAGCTGTCTTCTGTGGGTCTGGTTTCAGACCCTCAGCCGTAAAAACGTGGCCCACGTATGTGACCTCCGGGACGCGGAAACGGCACTTTTTGGGGTTCAGTTTGAGGTTGATCTTACGAGCCCTATCCAGGACTTGGCGGAGGTGGAAGTTGTGTTCAGCGACGTCTCTCCCGTACACTAAGATGTCATCGACGATGATAGCACACGGCAGACCGGTGAACAGCAGCTCCATGGTGCGCTGGAAGACCTCGCTGGCAGAATTGATCCCGAAAGGCATGCGGAGGAAACGGAACCTGAATGGTGTACCGAACGTGGTCAGGAAGGATGAACGTTCATCCAGCGGAATCTGCCAGAAAGGGCTCTTGGCATCGAGGACAGAGAATACAGTGGCTGGGCCAACCTGTGCAGCGACTTCCTCCACCGTTCGCATGGGGTAGTGCGGGCGCTTGATGGCAAGGTTTAGGTCCTTGGGGTTTATACAGATCCGAATCTCACTCTTGTCCTTCTTAGAAGCAACGACCATGGTGGAGACCCACCGGGTGGGATCACTCACCTCCTTGATGATGCCCACGGCCACCATCTGGCGCAGAGTCGACTCCACCCTGTCCTTCATAGCAAAGGAGACGCGGTGAGCCGGGCAGACTACCGGATGGACCCCCGGGTCCACCTCGATTTCGTAATTGCAGGGTAGTTTGCCCAATACATCGTCAAAACGATCAGGGTACTTGCACATGGGATCCATGGGGGTCTGCACCAGGTGGATATCGCGGTGGAAGGAAACCAAACCGAGGTCCTGGCACGCACTGGCGCCCAACAGAGTAACATTCTCAGATTTCAGCAGGAGGAAAGAGAGGGGCCGAGAGGCCTTCAGAAGTGTGCAGATAAGGGTTGCCTTCCCGACTGGTACGAGCACACTCCCCCCATATGCGTGGAGACGGGAGTCGTCGGCAGTAACCTTCTCACCAGATCTTATCTGCTCAAAGAGGTTTAATGACATAACATTGGCAAACGCCCCCGTGTCGACCTTCGCAGGAAAGGTCATCCCATTCACAGTAACTTGAACTGAGGGATCAGCTATCAAAGCATGTGCACCCAAGACTGAAAAAATACGCGATTCATCATGGGAGGAACTGGTATCAGAATCAGGGAGTTCGTCTGAAAGGTACTGGGAGCCTTGAACACTATCAGTCACAGCAAGGTTGTTTAGACTCCTTCTCGGAGCAGGGACAGGCTGGCCCCTGGAACGGCACACTGCGGAGAAGTGATTCAGCTTCCTACAGAAATTACAAGTCTTTCCCAGCGCAGGGCAAACATTAAATTGATGATTGGCGAAGTTGCAGTTGGGGCATCGACGTGGGTTGTTCCTCGCGGGCGCGGGAGTGCTACGCTGGCGTGACGGGCCATCGTTCCGCCGGCGTTCAGCAGCACCGGCATAGTGAATGTCCTGAGCCTCAGGTGGAGATACGGAGTCGACAGCAGCAGCCATGCGAGAGGCATGCAAAGCCTCGTTTAAAGTGAGGTCTGGCTTCCTCAAGAGCTCTGCCCGTAGCTTCTCGTCCTGTAGGCCGTGAACTAGGACATCCCTGACCATTTGGTCGGGGGTCAACGCGTCCAGGCGGCAACGCCGAGCCAGGTGACGCAACGATGCAATGAAGGAGTCGATGTGCTCCCCGGATTTCTGGCGCCTGGTGAAAAACTTAAACCGCTCTATAATGCAATTGGTGGGAATGTCACACAGCGCGGCAAATTTATTCGTAAGACATATCGGATCCTGAGCATTCTCACCATCGGCGTACTCGAACGATTCAAAACGTTCCATGGCCTCCGGGCCAGCCAGGTTGAGGAGCAGATGTGCTGTAACCGCAGGGGTAGCATTAGGATGAGCGATCGCGACATAATGCTGGAAGTCACACCTAAAGACAGTCCACCGGTGAACGATGTCGGAGTCAAACACCAGAATGTCAGGCTTACGACACGAGTTGGCCATAGTAAATAAAGGGTTAGAAAGGAAAATAAAAACTTGGAGAGAACAAAACAAACCCGATAGACAAGAGACGCAGGGTTCAACTTTGTGACACCATGTAAAGACTTGTCAAACACGTGATGTCTTCACTCTTAGTTTATTGCATACATTGTAATCGTATACACACACATTGCCCTAGCTGTTCGTGGTCCGTCACCGGAGCTAGAGAGGGAGCTGGGGGTGGGAAGGTTACAATTATACTGAAGATAATGGGGAGTGGTTAGTAGTGGTGAGGTCACTATGTTAAAGGAGCATGCACTGATCTACAATTTAAGGGTGACATTTTAAGAGTACAGAATCTTTATGTCCCTGTTCGGTTGAAAGGAAATAGTAAAAATTGGAAAGAGCCATGGTTTTCAAGGGAAATTGGACACGGTTTGGAAAAAGAGAGAGATCTACAATAATTATAGGCAGCATGGAGTAAATGAGGTGCTTGAGGAGTATAAAGAATGTAAAAAGAATATTAAGAAAGAAATTAGAAAAGCTAAAAGAAGATATGAGGTTGCTTTGCAAGTAAGGTGAAAGTAAATCCAAAGGGGTTCTACAGCTATATTAATAGCAAAAGGATAACAAGGAATAAAATTGGTCCATTAGATTCAGAGTGGACAGCTATCTGCAGAGCCAAAAGAGATGGGGAGATATTGAAAATTTCTTTTCTTCGGTATTCACCAAGGAGAAGGATATGGAATTATGTGAGGTAAGGGAAACAAGCAGAGTAGCAATGGAAACTGAGATTCAAAGAAGAGGAGGTGCGGACACTTTTGAAAAATAGAAACGGATAAGTCTCCAGGTCCTGACAGGATATTCCCTAGGACATTGAGGAAGTTAGTGTAGAAATAGCAGGGGCTATGACAGAAATATTTCAAATGTCATTAGAAACGGGAATAGTGCGGAGGATTGGCGTACTGCGCATGTTGTTCCATTGTTTAAAAAGGGTTCTAAGAGTAAACCTAGCAATTATAGACCTGTTAGTTTCACGTCAGTGGTGGGCAAATTAATGGAAAGGATACTTAAAGATAATATATATAAGCATCTGGATAAGCAGGGTCTGATTAGGAACAGTCAACATGGATTTGTGCCTCGAAGGTCATGCTTGACTAATCTTCTTGAATTTTTCGAAGAGGTTACTAGGGAAATTGATGAGGGTAAAGCAGTGGATGTTGTCTATATGGACTTCAGTGAGGCCTTTGACAAGGTTCCTCATGGAAGGTTGGTTAAGAAGATTCAATTGTTGGGTATTAATGGTGGAGTAGCAAGATGGATTCAACAGTGGCTGAATGGAGATGCCAGAGAGTAATGGTGGATGGTTGTTTGCCAGGTTGGAGGCCGGTGACTAGTGGGGTGCCTCAGGGGTCTGTGTTGGGTCCACTGTTATTTGTCATGTACATCAATGATCTGGATGATGGTGTGGAAAATTGGATTAGTAAGTATGCAGATGATACTAGATAGGTGGTGTTGTGGATAATGAAGTAGATTTCAAAGTCTACAGAGAGATTTAGACCATTTGGAAGAGTGGGCTGAAAGATGGCAGATGGAGTTTAATGCTGACAAATGTGAGGTGCTACATCTCGGCAGGACAATCAAAATAGGACGTACATGGTAAATGGTAGCGAATTGAGGAATGCAGTTGAACAGAGGGATCTAGGAATAACTGTGCATAATTCCCTGAAGGTGGAATCTCATGTAGATAGGGTGGTAAAGAAAGCTTTGGTGTGCTGGCCTTTATAAATCAGAGCATTGAATATAGAAGTTGGGATGTAATTTTAAAATTGTACAAGTCATTGGTGAGGCCAATTCTGGAGTATGGAGTACAATTTTGGTCGCCTAATTATAGGAAGGATGTCAACAAATAGAGAGAGTACAGAGGAGATTTACTAGAATGTTGCCTGGGTTTCAGCAACTAAGTTACAGAGAAAGGATGAACAAGTTAGGTCTTTATTCTTTGGAGCGCAGAAGGTTAAGAGGGGAATTGATGGAGGTCTTTAAAATTATGAGCGGGTTAGACAGAGTGGACGTGGATAAGCTTTTCCCATTGAGAATAGGGAAGATTCAAACAAGGGGACATGACTTGAGAATTAAGGGACAGAAGTTTAGGGGTAACATTAGGGGGAACTTCTTTACTCAGAGAGTGGTAGCTGTGTGGAATGAGCTTCCAGTGGAAGTGGTGGAGGCAGGTTCGATGTTATCCTTTGAAAATAGATTGGATGGGTATATGGACGGGAAAGGAATGGAGGGTTATGGTCTGAATGCAGGTAGATGGGACTAGGGGGAAGTAATAAAAAATAAATTAAAAAAAAAGTGTTCGGCATGGACTTGAAGGGCCGAGATGGCCTGTTTCCGTGCTGTTATGGTTATATGGTTATATGGCTATAACACCCCCACCACTGTGTTTCACAGATGAGGTTATATGCTTTGCATCTTGGGCAGTTCCTTCTCTCCTCCATACTTTGCTCTTGCATCACTCTGATATACCATATTTCCCGGCAATGAAGACTCACCATTTTGAGTTGCTAAATTTTGAAAAAAGGCTGGCGAGACATAGAATTTCTCACGCTCAAAAAGTAAAAAATAAAAAATAAAGAAAGTAACAATTCAATTTGCCCAAGGCTTCCAGATCTCCTCCATTCTGAATGACTGACTGGGTGGGGGGGTGGAGTGTGACGGCAGGAGGAGAGATGGTGAGAAAACGGGAGCACTCCGGGACATGTGAATCAGTTGTGATCTTATTGAATGACAATACTATTTCAAGGGACCAATTGGGGGGAGAGTTCCTTTCACAGCGTGGGGGAAGTCTGGCCCGGGTCAGCATGGGAAGGAGGGGGTCGGGGATCATGCCAGCAACTCACTCAACGATGCTGCGGTGCTCTGGGCGCGGAGCCACCGCATTGTGGCTGGGGAGGGAAGTAGCTTGGGTGGCTGCGAGCGGCTGCCATCCTTAAATTCCGACTGCCGCTGGGAGCAGGACATGGCCTCACTTGCAGCACTGGGTGACACTGCATGGGATAGTGAGGGGACCAGCTCTCGAGCAAAGATCATAGAGCGGAGCGGATCAGCGGGAGATGGATAATGGGACAGCGGGCGGTGGAGCTTACTATTGTGTCAGCACAATCAAGAGACCAATTGAGGTTACTCGCTCTGACACGCTCAGTGAGTTGCTGGCATGTTCCCCAACCCCCTCCTTCTCAACGCTCCTGCCCGTGCTGACCCGGGCCAGACCCCCCACACGCTGTGAAAGGACCTTTCTCCCACCCCCGGCGCTTTCCTTTTACAGCCGCTTCCCATTTTACAACCGCTTCCCATCAGGTGCCAGCAATGAGGGATACACTTGGCTAGCCCTCAGTACAGCAACATCATTCTTGATGTTGCTGTACTTAGGGATAGCCAAGTCTATCTTCTTGGCTCACAACCTAACCTTCAGCCTCCAAGACGCAGGTAAATTTTTGTGCCTTATTTTGGGGTAAAAAACAGCCTCTTCATTGCCGGGAAATATGGTAAGTTAATCTTAGTCTCATCTGTCCACAAGACCGTTTTCCAGAACTGTGGTTGCTCTTTTAAGTACTTCTTGGCAAACTGTAACCTGTCCATCCTATTTTTGCGGTGATCCAGTGGTTTGCATCTTGCAGTGTAGCCTCTATATTTCTGTTCATGAAGTCTTCTGCGGACAGTGGTCATTGACAAATCCACACCTGACTCCTGAAGAGTGTTTCTGGTCTGTCGGGCAGGTGTTTGGGATTTTTCTTTATTATTGAGAGCCTCGCCATCAGCAGTCTGTCCTTTCACCCTTTTTGTTATTTTTAGTATGTCTAAAAGTTTGTTTTAAAGGTTTTTTAGACTTTTTTATCTGGGGGCGGGGGGGGGGGGAAGGGAGAAACCATTTCTCAATCAATACCTGGTCGTGGATGCGTCTTTTCTCTGAGTCGCATCTTCACCCCCCCCTTGCGGCCTACCAACTGGATTGGCGCAGGTTTTCCAGCGGAGCAGTGGGCACAGCGCTAAATTCCATTGCGGAGTGGAGGATGCCTTACTGGGGATCGCCGTGTTGAAGCTCCGGGATGTTGGGCCTGCTGATTAACACCATCGAGCTATGGTTTGCGGAGCTTCTAGCCGCGGGCGGCGCTGACTTTAATATTGCGGAGTCCTGGATCCTTTGCCGAGGGTCGCCAGTGTTGAATTTCCGCCCAGCTCGGCCTGTGGACTTCGGGAGCCGCGGTCTCCGGTAGGAAGCGGCCAATTCGGAAACTCCAAGCCGCGAGTGTGTTCTTCAATTCCGACGCTGGAGTTCCGATCATCCGGCGAGAGGGCCTGAACATCGGGCCGCCGTAGCGAGGACTGTTGGCAGGCTCAAAGGCCCCGACCACGGGTGAACAATGAGGAAGCTGACTGAACTTTATTGCCTTCCCTCACAATGGAAAACGTAGATTGTGTTCTTATTATTCGTATGGCCGTATGGTAACTCAAATCTCACTGTACCAATTGGTGCATGTGACAATAAATGTAACTTGAAACTTGAATTCTTCTGTCATCAGCTGTGGAGCTCTTCCTTGGCCTGCCAATGCCTTTGCGATTAGTAAGCTCACCAGTGCTCTCTTCTTAATGATGTTCCAAACCGTTGATTTTGGTAAGCCTGAGGTTTGGGCTGATGTCTCTGACAGTTTTATTCTTGTTTCTCTGTCTCATAATGGCTTCTTTGACTTTCATTGGTATAACTTTGGTCCTCAAGTTGATAAACAGCAATCGAAGTTTCCAAAGGTGATGGAAAAACTGGAGGAAAGACTGGTGCTGAGAGCTCTCTTATACCTACATTAAGGAGGCAATTAAACACACCTGAGCAATCACAAACACCTGTGAAGCCATGTGTCCCAAACATTATGGTGCTCTGAAAAGGGGGGACTATGTATAAACACTGCTGTAATTGTTAAATGGTGAAACCAAAATGTATAAAAATGGCCTTTAATAAAATCTGACAATGTGCACTTTAACTACATGTGATTTTTTTCTATTACAAATCTCAAATTGTGGAGTACAGAGGCAAATAAATAAATGATGGGTCGTTGTCCCAAACATTATGGAGGGGCACTGTAGGTGCCTGTTAGGTGTTTCTTTTCTCCTGAGGAAAGGTAGAGCTTCCGCTGTCAGGAGCTCCTTAGTTTTCTGCTCATTTTTACCAAATTCATCCTGAGCCAAGTTTACCCAAACATCTGTCGTTAAGTTGCACTGTGCAGGTGCCACTTGAATTTGGCACATTAGCGACCCAAGTGTTAAACTACAATCCATTATTTCAATGAAGCATGCAACAATATGGGCCATGTGTTCAACTCCTGTGAGACATAGGTCCTCTACCCCTGCTCCTTTACTGTTTCTTAGCAGCTATCTCGCAGTAAAAGCTAATTTCAATTCTGCTTTCAATGAATCGTCACAGTCCTTGATCATTTGAGAGAAGTTTTTTTTGCAGATCAAGCTTTCATACCTGTGAAATTCAGGCAGCAGTGATCTTTGCTCGTGTACATTCTTCTACAACCATTTGCCAACACCATGTGGCTAAAACAATGAGTTTCCACGTTCCACAACATTACTTGACACAAGGTTGAGCTACTAATTCCTTATCTTGGATCACCTAATTTCACATGAACGCTTCTCCATTATGAGTTTAGCTGCCTCAGAACTCTGATTTATATTCTTCCCCACTCAGCCTTCAATCCTGATTTTGCTTTGCGGTACCGAGCTTTCAATTCTAGTTTGTGTTAAAATACTCTCATCTGTCCTTGCACTCTTTCTCAAAGTTCTGCTGTGACCTATCTGTTCCGCATTTATGCTCTGCCAACTGACTTTCTAGTTCATTATCAGAATTTATTGTGGCTGAACCTCTGTTAGCTCCCCCTAATGTTTGACATTGTAATATTTTCCGTCTTCAAAAGAACTAACCAAAAGCAAAGTGAACATCTTCCACTTTCTTCCGTAACTGTATATTATAAATGTAGTTAAATTTGGCCCCGCTGGACCTCAGACTGGCAAGAGTATCCTTATTTGCAGATAAAAATGTAATTTAGTGGGTTACACAAAAATATTGTAAAAATCTACCTTTTAGCAAAAAAGGTGGTAAAAGAAGGGTAAAAAAGTTAGATTTTCAATCTTTTGGTACAACAACAGCATTTAAAATACATTCGAACAGATTCATGGATAGCAAAGGTTTAGAGGGTTATGGGCCAAACGTGGGCAGGTGGGACTAGTGCAGATGGGACATCATGGTCATGGGCAAGTTGGGCTGAAGGGCCTGCTTCTGTGCTGTATGTCTCTATTTTGACTTCCAGCTTTTCTTTGGCCTTTTAATCTATGGCAACCATTTGATGCCTAATTGTAGTAGTCATTTTTAGGTAACTAGGCTAGTGAATATGGCCAGCTCTTTGACCGTTGGTTATATCACCTTTATATTCACACAGCTTTTTCCGTTGAACATTTCCAATGTCAGTGATCAGGGAAGTAACCCAAAATAATTGCCCCATTTGCTGCAGAACATTATGGAGGTCATTATGCTCTTGGTTGAGATCAATTCGCTCAAAATGGAAATGGAGAGCAACAAATTAATAGTTCTGTTTTCGGTACATATGACTATTAAACATCCTTGATTCTGGAAATGGTTTACACTGGACCTCGACATCTTCACAGTCACATTTACACTGTAAAAGGTAGAAAATCACACTTCCGAAAGCACTTCCATTTGCTCCAGGTGACCATTCAGAATGTGTGCCTTTGTTATTAAATGTATTCATTTGTTATACTCTAACAGTAAATAAATCATCTTGGCTTCATTGGCCCATTTGTAAGCAAAGAAGAAAAAAAATGCTTTTTCTTCAGAATTTTAACTTAAGACTGGAATATCTACCTGGTGGCAGTCATACATCGTAGAAACAGGCCCTTCGGTCCAACTTGCCCCACCGACCAACATGTCCATTTACAATAGTCCCACCTGCTTGCGTTTGGCCCATATCCATCTAAATCTGTCCAATCCATGTACCTGTCTAAATGCATCTTAAACATTGCAATAGTATCTGCCTCAATGACCTCCTCCAGTAGCTCGTTCCACACATTCACCACCCTTGTGAAAATGTTATACCTCAGGCTCTTGTTACATTTATCCCCCCCCCCCCCCCCCCTCACCTTAAAGCTATGTCCTCTGGTTCTCGATTTCCCTACTCTGGGCAAGAGAATCTGTGCGTCTACCCGATCTATTCCCCTCATGATTCTTCATGGTTCTTGAAAGTAATTAGAAACCTGAAGGCGACAACCCAATTTAAGAAACACCCACATATAATGGCTGGAGCTGCATTTTACTCTTTGGGAGTTCTTGCATGGAGAAGGTCATGTCCATATTACCTAGGAGTGGCTTGTTAGCAATTGAAGAGAACCCTAACAATGTTCCTCTGTGGTGGACAGGAGCTGTCACCTGTCAATGGGTTGCTTCCTTTGGGGGCTTTTTGTCTCCTGTAGGTTCTCTACGTTCAATAGATTCCAGTCGTGAGTGCACAGTGGGAAACAATGAACATGTTGCATTGTGTGAAATTGGTCATTGGGTTGGAAATTTGTCCATATGCGCGAAGCATGCAGTGCAGCAGCATTCATGCATGACACTCAGTTTTCTGCTTTTGAATTTCAATGGAACTGAGTTTTGGAAATTGAGTTTCTTGTACATGCACTACCACTTTCAGCCGGGGATAAATATTTACTGCCATGTTTCAAGTATGGAAGTGCATGGAGCAGAAATTTCCTGTCCACTTTCTATTTCACTCCTGCTTAAGTACTTGTTCTTGTATCAATAAATCTCCAACTCTTTCTCGCAGTGAAACATCATATCATTTACTGTTGCATAATAGAAAAAAAGATCTCTGCATTATGTGAATTAGTATCTCAAGTGATTAGCTGTTTAAAGGGCTTCACTCTGAAGGCTTAACAGTTGGTCCTCATCATCCGTGGTATATTCATGCCATGAAATGCAACATTTTCCTATCCAGATACTCAAATGGGCTGGGAGCAGACCTGTTAATTGTAGAGCCAATTTTGTGAATTCCGACTTCAGAAAGCAGGCCAGGCTGCTTTGCTTCCCCAGCCAATGTTTTTGTCATTAATGACATAAATGTAGTTGCCTAAATTCATTTGCACCATGCTGTTTTCTTTTCCACTGTATACAGTTAATTTTCCCCAAGTGAGTTACAATAACAACTATTTCTGGATCAGTTAATTTTTCTGTGGAAAACCATGCTCTGTAGCCACCTTGCGCACATTGCTGATTTAGTTGTTGCTGTTATTTGGGGGTGTGGTATTTGACATAATTGTTGTGCCCATTCCTTTTGTGGTGTTGCAGTAGACGTTGGGTCTCATTAACTTATCGTGGAACACTCTCTGGCCAATCATGTCTTCCTCGTATAATGCAAGGCAAGTTAATAACTTTCCAAAGATAGACACAAAATGCTGTAAAAACTCAACGGGTCAGGCAGCATCCCTGAAGAACATGGATAGGTGACGTTTCGGCTTGGGACCATTCTTCAGACTGAGTGTAGGGAGGCGGGAAAGAAAGCTGAGAGAGAGGAGGGGCAGGACATGGCTGGTCATACGTCAACACAGGCGAGCGGGTTATTTGGTAGGCAGATTGTTGGACAAATACTAGAGATGCAGATATGAATTGTGTATTCATTGTAAACGGTATAAGTGGAGGGGGTAGGTAAAGGGGGGGAAACTGGTGCAAGATCTGCTGGGTTTCAAGGGGGGGAGGAAGGGAAGGGGAGAGGGAGGGTGGAAAGAAAGGGGGGGGGTTTGGGGAGAAAAAGAGAGGGGGAAGGAAGCTGTTGTGGGTTGGTTACTTAAAATTGGAAAATTCAACGTTTATGTGTTGGGTTGTGAGCTACCCAAGCGGAATGTGAGGTGCCGTTGCTCCAGTTTGCAGGTGGTAATGGAGGAGGCCTAGGACAGGGAGGTCAGTACGGGAAGGGGAGTTAAAATAATTAGCAGCTGGGAGATATGGTAAGCCTTGGCGGATCGAGTGCAAGTGTTTGACTTGCCATCATTGTTCTGACACCCTGGAATTGCCTAAAGCGTATTCCCTCTGGCCCAGGGGTGCCATCAACACTGCAATCTAGTCAAGTCAAGTCAAGTGAGTTTATTGTCATGTGTCCCTGGTAGGACAATGAAATTCTTGCTTTGCTTGAGCACAACAGAACATAGTAGGCATTTACTACAAGGCATTCTATAAATATATACACAATGGTCAATATACTGATAAAGTGCAAATAACAGTATTGGCTAGTAAAGTTCAGTGTTATGTCCGAGCCAGGTTTAATAGCCTGATGGCTGTGGGGAAGTAGCTGTTCCTGAACCTGGTCGTTGCAGTCTTCAGGCTCCTGTACCTTCTACCTGAAGGTAGTAGGGAGATGAGTGTGTGGCCAGGATGGTGTGAGTCCTTGATGATGCTGCCAGCCTTTTTGAGGCAGCGACTGTGGTAGATCCCCTCGATGGAAGGGAGGTCAGAGCCGATGATGGACTGGGCAGTGTTTACTACTTTTTGTAGTCTTTTCCTCTCCAGGGCACTCAAGTTGCCGAACCAATCTAAATATTGTCTCTCGAATCCGAGCCGTGATAAGTCAGCACTCCTGCACTCTTGGATCAGTTAAAGGCCCCTATGCAGCCACTTTTGCAAGATTTTCAACCAGAGTGACTCCTAATTGCCAAATCTGGTTCTGCATATTTTTCATTGTGTGTTGATCCAAGAAAAGCACATAAGCAGATTGGCAACATATTGCCGAGAGAAGAAATGCTCTTGTTGGCAGCAACCAAATCACACTTGTTTACATGTTGCAAATAGAGAGAATCTGTCTGGAGCAATGGGTGCAAAATGTTGTCAATTTTCCAGAACAGATCTATACTTATTAAGGAGGACACTCTGGGCCCCATCAGTTAAATGTTCAAAAGATATCTTAGATATCTTTGAAAGATATTTTGATCTGTATTTCATATATGAATAGCATTTCAGTGTTTCATTAAATATAATAATTATTAATATGCATGAATAAGGAATACAAATTCAACCTAAAGTCACTTTATACCTGTTAATTTAAGAGAGGAGGTAGACTCAGCGGGTGCAGCAGCATCTATGGAGCGAAGGAAATAGGCAACGTTTCGGGCCGAAACCCTTCTTCAGACTGAATATTAATTTAAGACTGAATTTAAGAGAGGAATTGCTTTGGCGTTTGTGCATGTCAAACGTGTGCTCACAAAATTGCGAAGTGAAATTCAGCCATGGGGCTAGCTATTTGCAAGTGAAAAGGCCACAAATGTTTGTGAGAACTGGCTTACCATTGGAAGTCTGTATGCCCAAAGGTTTCTATGTGTATCATACTTCATTCAAGCAATGAACATGGGCTGACAACACTTGCAAGGCAAAGGTCAGCTAATCTCATTATACCCCTGTGATTGCGCCATCTCCCACCCTGCACGGCAATTCCCCACTCCACCAAAATTACCAGGCAATTTTCCCCTGCAACTCCAGGAGATATAATGTCTGTCCAGTCGCCTCCTTCCCCCACCTTCATCCAGGGACCCCAGCACCTCTTCCAGGTGAGACAGAGGTTCACATGCACCTCTTCAAATCTCGTCTCTTGAATTTGGTGCTCCTTTGCACGGGCAAGACCAAGTGTAAGCTAGGTGGCCATTTCGCTAAACACTTGTACTATGTCCAGTGTCCACCAAGGCCTGATGGATGTCCCAATTGCAACCATTTTAACTGCCATTTCTATTTCCCATACTGATCTTTTCTGCACTGGGCCTCCTCCATTGTCAGTGGGAGGTCACATGCACACTGGAGGAATTGCACCTCGTACTCAGCTTGGGTAGCTGACAACTCAACAGTATGAACATTGAATTTTCCAGTTTTAAGAAATATCCTTCCTACCCCGTCTTTCTTTCCCAACCCCAGGGGGCACCCATTTATTCTGTTATCCCGTCCTAGTCACCCGACACCTTTCCCTCCTTTATATGCTCAACTCCCATCCCTAAGTCCCTAATTTATTTCACTGACTTCCCCCCCCCACCCCACCCCACCCATCCCCTTCCATCTATATCTCTCCCTCTGGCTTTACATTTCACTCCTCTGCTTGCCCTCTGATATCCTTTTATCTTCTTTTCATGTATAGCCTTTGTCGCTTCATCCATCTACCAATCAAACCCCTCTCCGATATCCACCTATCACTTGCCAAGCTTTATCCCATCCCCACCTGTCCTTTACCAGCTTCCCCCCCCCCCCCCAATACTTTATTTGGTCTGAAATTATTCGGTTTGGAGGTCAAATGTTACCTGTCCTTTCCCTCCTGACGAGCTGAGTTCCTCCAGCACTTTGTATTTTGCTCAAAATTCTAGCATCTGCATTTCCTTGTGTCTCTACCAGCCATTCTTGTTGGTTCTGTAATTAACCTTTCTCAGCCTTGTGTGCCTAACACGTATTTCTCAATCCGTATGTAGGCGAGGTGAAGGTGACAATTTATATAACCTGCCCAGTTTATTGTACGAGTTTAATGGCAATTTTCCATTTTAAGTTTTTCAATCCTTCATATATTTTTATAGCTACACTGAAATGTTGCATGCTCTAATTTATGTTCTGCCTGAACAGCTATTCATCAGTCTCCTAGCTCGAGATGCATACAGTGCCGTACAATTTTGTTTCTTTGGCTTTTAGCCCTGCCAGCATCATGAGCCAGTATAGTCCTTTCTATTAATGTTGAACTCTCTCTCTTTCAGAAAACTAGGTGCCTAGAATGATGGATTGGTACAGAGAGCTTTACCGCCGCTGGGCTTTTCATGCAACCATTTGTGTTTGTGAAAATATTAGTGTTGTGTAACAGAATGTGTCCTGTTGGAAGAAAATTGCTAATTTGTAAAGTGAAGCTATCATTTATTAGCCTATCCGCTACGATATATTGTGGGCCACAAGACTATAAACTGTTAGCAATAGCGCAGTAGTTGTTGCTGCTGCCTAATAAACTTGGCATTTCAGATAGCAAAGTAAAGCTGGAAGAAATAATTCACTGTGACTACCCGACTTTGTTATTTGTTATTGTTAACATTAAGCTGCAAGAGTGGTTGGCAAAGCTCCAGCAAATTGTTCCTCATTTAATATTTTTCATCGTTCCAGACAAACGTATCATTAATTATTGTTGTACTTTCCTTTGCAATGGACTTGACCTTAACCTTATAGTGTTTGGCTTGCTTGCAGAAGTAGTTGTCATTACCAGCATAAACATACATATAACAAGATCTTTATTTTTGCATGAGTATTGAGGAATAAGACTTAAATGTTACAAAGATTTGAAATTACTGATGCATTACAACATCAAGTTGAAGTAAAAACCTTCCAAGGATCCTTCCAAAAGTAAGGATCATTTTGAACTTTATTTTGACATTCTTTCGATTTTAACGTTACTAAAAACTAAGAGGGATGCTTGAGAATTAACACTGACTTCTTGGGACTTGTCACACGTTTGTGTGACCCAACAATCTCAATTGGGGAAATGTGTAGGAAATAAAGTCCAAATGAAATCTCTCTATAAGCTAATAGACCAGGCTTAAGAGCCACAGACTATCTGTGTATTTGGTGTTTTTTCAGCTTTACTGATATTTCTGGTGTGGGGTGGTGGTGGAGTCAGACAAGATAGTGGCCTTTAATAAGCTTTTAGATAGGCACTTTTGAATATGATGGGATGTCGATCACGTGCAGGCAGAGGAGATGAATTCAATTTGGCATTGTGTTTGGCACAAACATTGTGGGCTGAAGAGCCTGTTCCTGTGCTGCACTGTTTAGTTTTCTATGCACAGTAGGAAGCTATTGGGTCTGTGAAGTCCTTGCTAGTTCTGTCTTCTTCTTATCGAGTCCACACACAAGATTCAAAGTTGTTCAGCCAGAGCTGAACACACTTCTCGGCATCTGCGTACAATGGTGTCTGTCTTGCACTTCTTGTGCGTGGTGGTGGAAGGATTGGTGGAAAAAGGGCCGCGACGTGAACGCTCTTTCCTTGACCCCCTAGTACTGTGAAAAAGTAAGAGGAATCCAGATTGTCCCATTGGTTTCCCCTCTCCTCATTGCTCTTTCATGTTCCCTCTTGAATGTCCTGAACTGTTTCCACCACTCCTTTTGGGAGCACATTCCAGATTTTTGTACCAGAACTGTTAAGGTTATAAAGATCAGGAAAGAGTGAGCACACTGGGCTTCTTCTCTTGGAAAGAATAGGATGAGAGTTAAATTGACAGAAAACTTCAACAAAAATTGTGACTAGGTTCAACAGGGTAAAGGATACTTCCACTTGCAGACTAGTCCAAAAGTCTGGGTCATAAATGTGCAATAGTTTTTCGCAAATTCAATAAGGAATCGGTGGTACTTTGCTCAAAATGTGATCCCAACAAGCTGTTCCATGATATGGAAATGAAAAACTCGAATGCATATAAGTGGAAGCTTTAATTAACATGCTAGAGTCTCATGTGAATCGCAAACAATGACAAAGAAAGGTTGGGCCCAGCGGCCTACTTCTATGTTGTTAATAATGAGAAGGCTGGCACACTGCCCGAGTTGCTGGTTACTGCCTTGGAGCATGCTCTTTCTTGGGTTACATCCCTGGTTGCAATTTTCTGCTGGAGCTGACTGCTTTCTGATTGGAGTGAGCTAGTGTAGCGCGGGCCACACCTACCCAGCGTGACGTTCCATCCCTGGATTGCCAGACCTGGTGGGGAGACCCAGTGCCCATGCTCATTTGCTAGCTTCAGCAGAATTTTGGAAAATCAAGGTCAGTATATGTTTTCATAAATCACTGTCGATTTAAAAAAAGATTGATTTTGATGGCTGCTGATTTGCAGCCAGAAATTTTCTTTGTATCTGCAAATGCCCTGTCAAATGCAATTCATGGCATTGTGTGGTCCTGAGGCGCAGTTGGCATAACAGCATTTAAATACAATTATTGTTCCTCTTGAAGTAAGAGATGTTTGAGTCATGGTCTCCTTAAGAGAGATTGCACAGCGATGGGTCCTTTGGCCCACCAAGTTTCCAATTGCAGGGGACATCTACAATACAATACAATTTATTTATTATCATTTGAACCTCAAATGAAGTTCAAACGAAATTTGGTTTCGGCAGTCATACAACAAGAAAAGAACCAAGACACACAATCAACACAATTTACACAAACATCCATCACAGTGAATCTCCTCCTCACTGTGATGGAAGGCAAAGCCTTGTCTCTCCCCTGTGTTCTATTCTTCTCCCGATGTTAAAGCCCCCGGCGGGCGATGGCAAGTCCCGCGGCCGTTAAAGCCGTGCCGGGCGATGTAAGGCCCTGCTCCGGGTCTTGATGTTGGAGCCCCTGGCAGGCGATGGCAAGTCCCACGGCCGTTAAAGCCGCTCCGGGTCTTGATGTTGTAGCCCCCGGCGGGCGATGGCAAGTCCTGCGGCCGTTAAAGCTGCGCTGGGTGATGTAAGGCCCCGCTCTGGGTCAATTTCAACGCTGCAACTCGGGTGGGAGAAGCTGCTGCCGCGGGAGCTCTGAAAAGCGGTCTCCCACCAGGGACCCGCGAGCTCCCGATGTCACCGTCCACCGGACCTGCGGCTGGAGCCTCCGAAGCTCCGGAGTCGGGTTGCAGCCGCGTGCCACCACAGCTCCCCACGCTCCGAGGCCGGCCAGCCCCACGATGGTATCCGCAGGCTCCGCGACTGGAACCCCCAGGTCATTCCGGTTGGAGGCCGCTCCACGGTGCTAGGCCCCAATGACAACGGAGACACGACAGGGAAAAGGTCGGGTCACCCGTACAGGGAAGAGATTTAAAAGTTTCCCCCGCCACCCACATATACACAGCTAAAACAATACAAAACCACAACAAACTATACACTCAACGGGACAAAAATTTAAAAAAAAGACAGACGGACTGCAGAGGCCGCTGCAACGTCGGTCGCGCCGCCCACTATAGACTACTCTACTCTGGGGAGTGTGTACAATTTAGGAAAGAATAAACAGATTAGGTTTTCGGCATGGAATGCTTAGGGGTCACCAATGAGGTTCTAAATACTTTTTGATAGATTAGACACCGATAATGTTCCATGTGGGCAAGAACATGACCAAAGGCCATCAGTATAAAGATTAACTTAAAAACCCTGCAAATTCTGAAATAAAAATAAAATGCTGGAAGCATTCATCACATCAGACAACGTTTGTGGAAGAGTTAAAGTTTCATGTCAAAGACCCTGCATTAGATCTGGGGGGAAATGAGAAAACAAGTTTTAAATCGCAGAGAGGGTGTATAGAACAAAGCTAAGTCCTCTAAAACGGTGAAGCCAGAAAATGTTTTGACCTGAAAAATTAATTTGCTTTTTTCGCAGATGGTATCTGGTCTGCTTGAGTTCACAGCATTTTCATGGTTTACCAGGCATTGATAAAATATGGTCACCAAGAAGTTTTGAACAAAAAAATTTGCTCTTAAGAGTGGTGAGAAAGTGAAATTTGTAACGCAAGGAGTAGTTGAATAGTATGTGTATTTAAAACCATTTGTGAGCATGCAGAATGGGGGGGCAACATTGCTTGGTTTAAATGAGTTCAGCTCCTTGATTGGAGCATGAGTGTTGACATAAACTCATTTGAACAAGTTGCTGTTTCAGCACAGTTGTATCCCGTGTAATCCTATAATATATATTCAATTTAGTGTATTTTTTAATAAAGATAGCAAGCAGATTCAACACTTATTAAGAAGGCAACCACATGTTGGCCTTTATTGCAAAAGAATTGGAGTTTAATAATGGAGTTGCATTGAAGTTGTGCAGGGTTTTGATGAGGCCACTCTTTTGATGAGAGAGTGGTGAGTGCCTGGAATGTGCTGCGGGCTATGGCATTTAAAAGACTTTTGGATAAGCACATGGATATGAAGGGATATGGATTATGTGCAGGCATGTAAGAGATGGCCTTGATGTCATGTTCAGCACAGACATTGTAGGAAGGGCCTGTTTTCTGTGCTGTCCTGTCCTATGTTCTATATAAGTCATCATCATCATCATCGTTGTAAACATTAGCGACGCAGTGGTGCTGGTTTCCGACGGGCACGGTGATGGACGCACCACACATCTCTGTCCTCCATGCAGCTGGCAAGTTCCTCTTTTGTCTCTACACATGCGTCTTCCATCAACGTCTCCAGCATTGTTTTGATTGGCCGTCCCGGGTCATGTCTTCCATGGGTGGGTGCCCACAGCACAACCTTGTTTGCTGGCATTTCTGGGTGGCAGTGACCAGCGAGCCTTATCCTTCTCGACCTGATCTTCTTGGTCAGAGGTGGATTCTCCCCATAGAGCGATGTTGGTCATGTGGTCCCTCCAAATGACATTTTGAACTTTTCTGAGCATTCGGGTATAGGTACCATCGAGAGACTTGGACTGTGCTCGAGTGACCCGCATATTGTGTGAACTGCATATTGTAGCAGTTTGGATAAATGAAGTTTGCCCTTGGGGAATATGCAAATCACTACGAAAATATCTGGGACACGAAAAAAGAATTCACTCTTACAAAAATTATGTAGGGAGTAATAAATTAATAACATTTTCCTTTTCCTTCTATTCACCTTTGATGCCAAGGCAAATGATGCAGCTTTATGTTCAAATGATGCAGCTTTATTTTCGTATGTTCCAACAGGGGCCCTGGTTCTTACAGAGTGGTACTGTTTAAAAATGCATCTTAGCAGATATCATTGGATAGCTGTCCGCACTGAGGCTTCCCATCCTTTCCAGTGTTCACACCACTCAAAGCAGACTGAGAATGATGTAGCTGTATATGGTGACTTATTTTCTAGGCTGTACGGGGAGCACCTCATTTTTGTTTTGTTCATACTGATAAATAGATTATTATTAATCCTGATGATCAAACTCAATTGTGGCTGAACATAAAATAATTCCTAAAGGAAAGTGATATTTATTAATGAGCACGTGATGCTAAATTTCTGATTGATATCTGCAATTAATTGGGCAGTCACGTCCATTTTAATTCAACGTTCTGATATGATGGTATAACGGTGCTTCAAAAGGTTAAACTTTGCACTAAACCTTAATTGCAAGATGTACATTTTTAATTAAATTATTTCCTAGATGATTCTTCTACAACTGCCGCTCGCTGCCGTGTCCAATAGTTCTGAGGAAATTTCTATTCATTGCATGCCCTTTCCAAACTGTGCTCTGCTTATGTTTCCTGTTTGTAGATGGGGCAGGCATTGTGGAGGGTTGCAAGAAATCAGCAAATGCAGCATCAGCGATACACCGAGGAAGACTACTACCTTGTAGAACATGACAGGAGGCTTGCCGCAGCAAATCGCAAGCATGCCCAGCTTGGGGTTGACGTCTACCACATCCTAAGAGTTGGCAGATCAAAGGAAGAGCACAGATTCCCAGATCTGGAACTATTGCCCCCGGAGTTAAGCTTAACCATTCTATCATATTTGAATGCGACTGACCTCTGCTTGGCTTCGTGTGTCTGGCAGGACTTGGCTAATGATGATGTTCTCTGGCAGGGGTAAGTGCTGTCATTCATGGCCCTGACCATATGAAAACTGTTGCTTGAGTTCCTATATCTTGAATTGCAATCTCGGGTTAGGAGTTGCATTCGTGTTTTCAGTCAACCTAAACCAAATACTATGGGGGACAAAAGTCTTTGTAAACGAAGATCAGAGACGCCACGTTTTTGGCACCGACAAAGTTACAAAAGGTTCATCGAACAGTTTTATCTTCTGCTTACAGCGGTGAACTACGCCCGTGGCCACTGGCGGCCCTTTCATCGGGTCCTCCCTTCGTTCTCTGCGACCTCCCATGGTGTGTTAACAATGAGTAAAGCTGCAATCGTATCCTGATCGCTAATAATTTATATATTCAACAGATTAGAGATATGACAACAGTTTTGCTATTCCTATAAAAATCAATTGGACCATTCCAACCATTTGAGAAGAACTGAGGTGTTGCATTTTGGGACGTATAACAAGGGTAGGACCTACACAGTGAATGGTAGGCCTCGGGGGGGGGGGGGGGTGTTGTAGAGCAGAGGGATCTAGGAGTGCAGGTGCATGGTTCCATGAAGGTGGAGTCGCAGGTAGATAAGGTGGCCAAAAATGCTTTTGGCACATTGGCCTTCATCAGTCAGAGTATTGAGTATAGAAGTTGGGAGGTCATGTTGCAGTTGTGTAAGACGTTGGTGAGACCACATTTAGAGTATTGTGTTCTGTTTTGGGCACCATGTTATAGGAAAGATATTGTCAAGCTTGAAAGGGTTCAGAGAAGATTTACGGGGATGTTGCCAGGACTAGAGGGTATGAGCTATAGGGAGAGGTTGAGTAGGCTGGGTCTCTATTTCTTGGAATGCAGGAGGATGAGGGGTAATCTTATAGAGGTGTATAAAATCATGAGAGGAATAGATCGGGTAGATGTACAGAATCTCTTGCCCAGAGTAGGGAAATCGAGGACCGGAGGACATGAGTTCAAGGTAAAAGGGAAAAGACTTAATAGGAATCCGAGGGGTACATTTTACACACAAAGGATGATGGGTGTATGGAACAAGCTGTCAGAGGTGGTAGTTGAGGTACAGGCACACGGATAGGACAAGTTTGGAGGGATATGGACCAAACGCAGGCAGGTGGGACTAGTGTAGCTGGGACATGTTGGCCGGTGTGGGCAAGTTGGGCCGAAGGGCCTGTTTCCATACTGTATCACACTATGACTCTATAACTACTCAAGGTTAAGCTAGTTATAAAATTATGAGTTGTGTTTCAATCATACAACTAACTTTGTGGTTTCAGGCTTTTCATACATTCTAGTGAAATAATTTAAATTGCTTTTATTGTTAGCATTATGATCACGATTCCTTGAAAGTGGTGTCACTGGTAGATAGGGTGGTCAAAAAGGCTTTTGGCACATTGGCCTTCATCAGTCAGAGTATTGAGTATAGAAGTTGGGAGGTCATGTTGCGGTTCTATAAGACATTGGTAAGGCCACATTTATGGCGTTCCGCAAGAGTCGATGCTGGGGCCGCTACTCTTCACGTTGTGTATTAATGATTTGGACAAGGGGATTGAAGTCTTTATGGCAAAGTTTGCGGATGTTACGAATATAGGTGGAGGGGCAAGTAGTGTAGAGAAAGCAGTGACTCTGCAGAAGGACTTGGATAGGTTAGGAGAGTGGGCAGAGAAGTGTCAGATGGAATATAGTGTAGCAAAGTGTAGAGTCATGCATTTTGGTAGTAGGAATAAAGGCGTAGACTATTTTTAAAATGGGGTGAGAATCCAGAAATTGGAGGTGCAAAGGGACTTGAGAGTGCTGGTGCAGGATTCCCTCAACGTTAATCTGCAAGTTGAATTGGTAGTAAAGAAAGCAAACTCAATGCTAGCATTTATTTCAAGAGGGCTTCAATACAAAAACAGGGATGTAATGTTGAGGCTCTACAAGGCCGCATTTGGAATATTGTGAACAATTTTGGGCAGCATATCTGAGGAAGGATGTGCTGTCTCTGGGGATGGTCCAGAGGAGGTTTACAAGAATGGTCCCAGGAATGAGTAGGTTAACCTATGATGAGCATTTGTCCTGTACTGGGCCTGTACTCGCTGGAGTTTAGAAGAATGAGGGGGGACCTTATTGAAACATACAGAATAGTGAAAGGCTTGCATAGAGTGGATGTGGAGAGGAGTTTCCACTAGTGGGAGAGTCTCAGACTAGAGGTCATATCCTCAGAATTAAAGGAAGTTCTTTTGGAAGGAGATGAAGAGAAATGTCATTAGTCAGAGGGTGGTGAATCTGTGGAATTCTTTGCCACAGAAGGCTGTGGAGGCCAAGTCAGTGGATATTTTTAAGGCAGAGATAGATAGATTCTTGGTTCGTAAAGGTGTCAAAGGTGGAGAAGGCAGGAGAATGGGGTTAGGAGGGAGAGATAGATCAGCCATGATTGAATGGCGGAGTAGACTTGAGTCGAATGGCCTAATTCTACTATTCCTTTTGACCTTACCAATTGCCTTACATTTCCATTTAAGTATCTGTACTCATGATGATTCTAATTAAGAACTTTGGTATTCTTCTGTTTTTAGTCCAAAACAGCATTAGGATGAATTGATTGATGAATATTTCAATTATTATGTACAGTCATAAATATTAATAATAATAGAACAGAAGTGGAGATGCACAACCTAATTGTCATATAATCTGGTACTTGAAAACTTTGTAAAGCTTTTTTCCTAAAATGTTATAAATGGTTGACTCTCTATTTTAGGATTCAGTCTGGGAATTCTACTCAAACAGAACAAAAAAAAATAGTAAGTGTAAAGCACCAGTAAGTCTTGATTTAAAAAAACACAAACAGACGACATTAATTTTGTTTCAGTTGTGCAAGTCCACCTGGGGTCACTGTTCCATATATTATCGAGTCCATCCTTCAGGTTTAAACTACAGGCAACTCTACATGCAGCTAGATGAAGGCAGCCTTACCTTCAATGCTAATCCTCATGAGGTAATTAAATGTTGAATGACCATTATACTAAATGCAATGTAAAGTCTGGTATTCTTTATGCAAACCAGCTTTTTTACTCAAGTGGAAATAAACTCTAATAGATGTGTGTCATCTGCTAATTTGAAAAAGCAGGATGCAATGGTTCAAAAGGTGAGTGATGTGATTTTTTTTCCCCACAAATACCCATGGCCTTATATACTACCAGAAATGTTGCCTGCCATCCTGTGGTGGTGGGAGGTAGTTAGGGGATGGTGATGGCTGGTGATATAATCCCTGAATCTGGTTGGCACAGCAACACAGTTCTCACAACTCGAGCAACCTAGGTTCAATCCTGACCTCTGTCTGAGTAGAGCTTGTGCATTCTCCTTTGTGATCACGTGGGCCTTCTCTGGGTGTGCCAGTTTCCTGTCACATTCACACGATGTACCGATTGGTAGATTAACTGGCCATTGTAAAGTTGCCCCTTGCAAATTCGCCATTGTAATTGCTCATTGCAAAGTGTGTGTGGGGAAATGGATGGACTGTGAGGGGAATAAACTGGAATTATTGTAACTGAGTCCTTGATGGGCAATGCAGCCTCTGCAAAGAGTCCTACACCACAGAAGCAGGTACAGAAGGGCCTGCTTCTGTGCTGTAGGACTCTTTGATTCAGGAGCTGATTATGTTAGGACATGGCAGGAGTGATTTGGCACTGAAAATACAACTGATCTAATAAACCCCCTCCCATTTTGAATCCGACCTTTCTGTCCTGGGTCTCCTCATGGCCAGAGTGAAGACCACTGTAAATTGGAGGAGCAGCACCTCATATTTTGCTTGGGCAGTTTGCACCCCAGCGGTATGAACATTGACTTCTCCTATTTCAGGTATTCCCTGCTTTCTCTCCCCTTCTCAGCTCTCCCTCCGCCCACTGTCTCCGCCTCTTCCTTCTTCCCACCCTCCCACCCTCACATCAGTCTGAAGAAAGGTCTCGACCTGAAATGTTGCCTATTTCCTTCGCTCTATAGATGCTGCCTCACCCGCTGAGTTTCTCCAGCATTTTTGTCTAAAAGATCTAAAGGATCAGTCTGAAGAAGGGTCTTTATGTAACATTTTTTTTTATGATAATTTTTTTTGATTTACTATGTGATCAGAATAGTATCTAGAGTGAAGAGATTAGGCTAAAATCAGAAATTGCATTAGTCACTGCAGCTGTGCCAAGAATGCAATAATTTTAATTTCAACTTTATTTTGGGTTCAGTTTATTTTTTTTACGTTAACAAAAGTCCACGTTTGTTCAAAGAGCAATACCACTCTAGACCAGTGAACCGGAAATTTTAAACCGTTTTCTATAGCCTCCTATTATATCTCAAGGACATTTTGTGAATGCAGCCAAATGATATTTTAATGGAAAGAATTTACTTTTACTGTATGGTTTCCCCCTTCTCCCCCCCCCCCCCCCCCTCCTCACCTTAAACCTTTGTCATCTGGTCTTGATTCCTCTGCTCTGGGTAAAAG
>CM075977.1:197820544-197874365 GCA_038087875.1 Malacoraja senta | reverse complement strand
ATTCAGCAACTTGAATGACCAGGAATGAAGGAGATTACAAAGGGTGGTAGACACTGCCCATTCCATCACTGGTACTGACCTCCCCATCATTGAAGCGATCCATAGGAGGCGCTACCTCAAAAAGCAAGCAGTTATTATCAATGACCCACATCACCCTGACCACACTTAATTCACTCTTACCACTGAAAATAAGATATAGAAGTCTGATACAGAGACATCAAGTTCAAGAATAATTTCTTTCCAACAACCATCAAGCTCTTGAACACTGCACAACACTACCCTCAACTATGAACTTCTATGGACTGTCTTTGGTTGCCCTAAGGACGCTGGGTTTTTGTGCACTAGTATTGTGGTTATTAATTTATTGATTTTTTGTTTATTATATATTATCAATGCATATTGTGTTTATGGGCCTGTTATGCTGCAGCAAGTAAGCATTTCATTGTTCCATTGTCGGTACATATGACAATTAAACACTCGACTCTCATGACGTTTCAGTTCTGTGCTCCAATGAGGCACGAGTGTGCAAATTTGCAGAGACCACCATTCGCCATGTGGTGTAAGGTTGTAACTGTCTGGAAAACCAATTTTACTACTATCATAGAATGTTTATAAATTTTATCATGCTAAGTGAAATATATTAATAGTTTCATGTTTAAAATGCATATTACAGATTCTATTTCCTTCCAGGGAATAGGCTACATTTTCGCAGAGGCATACTGGACAATGTCCCAAAGGAAATTGCAAAGTTTATTTTCTATACAAGAACACTAAATTGGAAGAAACTTCGAATTTATTTAGATGACAGGTAACATTCTTGTACACGTGTCTGAATCCTAAACCAGACGGTATTCTGAGTTAATGTGGGTAAGGGACTGTATTTGACCAGACTCTGTCTGACCTGCCTTCCAGTCGTGCACCTTGAGGCAGACTAAAAAAGTACTTCAGCTATGTCAAAGTACAATTCAAGAAGCTGGCCCATCATCATATTCTTTGGATTCCCAGGGATGGATGAGAAATGCTGCATCTCGAGACTGATTTATAACATAAGTAATGAAGCTAATCCCTGTTAAGAGAAATGGGTGTGTGGGAAATCTTAAATATTTCATCCATCGCAGGAAGTGGCTGAGAGATGTTATAAATCTGATAACCTGTACTCTTTACAGAGAGTGGGGAAAACCTGGGTTATTAAGGAGTGCTGATTTCCATTGTGGGTTTAGGCACAATATCTGATGCACCACAACAATTCTAAATTAAACTTGAGGCACCCGCATGGATGTAATCTGTAAACCTGCTCAGCTGATCACTGAAATAGATTCTTGTTTGTCATCTCTATTGTGTTCTTTCCAACATTTCCTTGCTTCTCCAATTAAAGAGCAATTTCCCAAAAGATAGGAATGGAATAGTATTTCTTTTAAAAGCCCTGACAAATAAATACAATATACAAGACTGATCTTTTTTTTAATGCTTATCCACTAGACTGTCAATCTTATATTTCCCCGTTGATTATAGGTTGGAGAAGCCTATCACAAATTGTCATAATATTTTTGGTCTGAATAATTTGTGGCTGTTTCATGTGAAAATACACATAGGCTAGGTTACTTACATTAATTATATCTGTAAATAATTTATTTACTACCTACCTGGCTTAATTTCTTATTTTTAAAGCCTGCATGTTCTCCATTTTACATGGATGCATGTTTTCTGTTCTATTATCTCTTCCATGTAACATTACTCCTATGTAGGCCTCACCGGTGGATAGGAATGAGCTTCTGGTCCATGGAGGCTTAAACGTGAACTTGACTCCACTTGCTTGATGCGCATATGCTACATGCATTTCATTACCCGTTCACGTAAACTGCCTGCAGGGGTTGTTGAATGCCGATGGGAATCGCAAACCCTGGTTGATTTTCAATCTGGCACACTGAGGCATTGTTGCTGTCTCAACGTCAAGGATTGAACCTGGAATCTTCCTCGTCTGAAGGGCTTGGGTAAATTTGTTGAGAGTCTGGGCATGTTTAGATAACCTTTCCATCCATGGATGTAAAGCAGACTCTAGAGAAATGACTTGTTTCTATTTTTTGAGTTGCAGCTCTCATTCTGTAATGCTGAAATGCTAATTAAAGTAATAAAGATTATTTTTAGCTAGATTGAGAAGCAATAGGGCCCAGGAGAGAAAACAGTAAGCTGAAGGCCCTTTCTACTTAAAAATAAAATGTATTAACTTAAAGCTATTTACCATCATTATTGAGTGCCAGTTCTACCCACAACTTGTGCAGTTTGACTCATTCTTATAAACATTTCCAAGTTACGGTCATCATTCTCACCCTGTTCTGTCCCCTGTGACTGTTCTGCCAATTAATATAATCACTGCTGGCCAGTTTACCTCAGTGCACTTTCCTATACAAGCCCTAATCCTCTTTCTTCTCTTAATCTCCAAAAATCTATCCATTTCTGTCGAATATATTCTGACTGAGCCTTCACAGCACTCCTGTATAGAAAATGCCAATGATTCCCTGTCCCGTGGGTGAAAGTATTTTTCTTTGCGGTCTGGATTGGGAGACATCTTCAGGCTGGTGATTTTTCCTCTTGAATCTAGAACTTCCAACCATTGAAGCGCCATCCCTGCATCTACTCGCTCAAACTCTGTAAGGAGTTTGTATCTGTTGCAGAGATCACTTTTAATTCCTCTAAACTTGAATGGATTGGTCCATTCTGAATAATCCCTCCTAATAAAACCAATATCCTACCCCACCGTTCTACACCCATCCAAGAATCAAATTGATGGAAGCTCTCTGAAATACTATCCACAGATGAAAATGTATTCTTGGCCAGTGGTCTCTTCTAAAACCAACTTCATGTACCACCTGCTAGGGAAGACCAGTATCTTCAACGGAGCCTTTAAATTTTAAATCAAGGCATTAGGGATCATTATTGATCTGATCTATGCCCTTTTATAATTTAATTAGAATATCTTCACTCTTCATCAGTCATGTGGCAGGGAGATGGGCCTTTTGGCACAACTCGTCCATGCTGACCACAATGCCTTGTCTTGAATTCTCTTGGAACAAGACCAACCTACAATTTTGCATCTTGATTGCAGTTCCAACACATTAATTCTTGGTATGTCATGTGCAGGAAGCCCTAGGTCCCACCAACCACCAAAGGAACATACAAGCTCCTGGGTGCCAATTGTTTTGGGAACAGCATTAACTGATGGAAGAAAGAGAGCATAGTTTTTATCTAATTTTTAACATTTTATGTTACAGAATTCAAAATTATAATTTATACTACACTCATTTGGGGTGGCACGGTGACACAGCGGTAGAGTTGCTGCCTTACGGTGCCAGAGACCCGGGTTCGATCCTGATAACTAGTGCTGTCTGTACTGAGTTTGTACGTTCTCCCTGTAACCGCATGGGTATTCACTGGGTGCTCTGGTTTCCTCCCACACTTGAAAGAAGTACAGGCTTGTAGGTTGTGGAAGTGGCTGCGCCTAACGGCAGCGGCTCAGCTACAGTTGTCCGTCTTTTTTTTTAATTTTTGTCTTGTTAAATGTATGTCTTGAGCTTAGTTTTTATTATTTTTTAGCTGTGTATATGTGGGGGGTGGAGGGGGGGGGGATGTTGGGGAAACCGTTAATCTCTTCCCTGTACGGGGACCCGACTTTTTCCCTGTCGGATCTCCGATGTCGTTGGGCCTAACATTGTGGAGCCGGAGGCGGCCTCCAGCCGGGACTAACCTGAAGGCTCCTGTCGTGGAGCCTGGGACCTGACATCGCGGAGCTGGCCGACTTTGGAGCGGGGAGAGCTGTGGTGGCGCTCGGCTGCGACCCGACTTTGGAGTTTCGGAAGCTCTGGCTCCGGGCCTGGTGGACAGGAACATCGGGAGCTCCAGGTCCCTGGTGGGAGACCGCTTTTCGGAGCTCCCGCAACTGCAACTTCTCCCGCTGGAATCACAAGGTTTGGAGGACACGGAGCGAGGCCTAACATCGCCCGGCGCGGGTTGGTGGCCATGGGACTTACCATCATCTGCCGGGGGCTCTAACATTGGAGCCCCAGTTCGCCTAGAAGCTGCAGTTGGACTGCGGGTTGGACTGCTTGAACCGCGGGGTTTGAAGGACGCGGAGCCGGGGCCTGGCATCGCCCGGCGTGGCTAAATGGCCACAGGACTTACCATCGTCCGCCGGGGGCTTTAACACCGGAGCCCCAGTTCGCCTAGACGCTGCAGTTGGACTATTGGACTGCTGGACCGCGGGTGAAGAATAAAGGGAAGAGATAAGACTTTGCCTTCCATCACAGTGAGGAGGTGTTGGAGACTCACTGTGATGGATGTTTATGTTAAGTGTGGGTCTTGTTTTTTTTTTGTAATTTAAAAAAACTGTGGTAATGATATTTCGTTCAAGCCTAGGTTTGAATGACAATAAATAGCATTCTAAATTCTAGGTTAGTTGTCTTCGGTAAAAATTGTCCCTAGTTTGTAGAATAGTGTTAGTGTACGGGATTATCGCTGGTCGGCGCGGGCTGGACGGCCTGTTCCCGCATTTTATCTCGAAAGTCTAAAATAAAAGTCTAAAGAGATTACAGTAGAAGCTGAAATGTAAAAAAAAATATTTTTAAATGTTTTTGAATAAAAGCGTGCAGGCTCTGTGCTGTGGGTTCCCCTTAGTCCCTTGTTCATGTCTTACTTCAGCATTAATTCTGCACATGCTTAGGATCTTTCTTCTCCTCCAGCTTTCTTCTACTTCCTCTAAATTTCATACTGAGCATCTATATTGCTAACTCAGCCAGTGTGCTTTGTTGATGCCCGTTATGGTCTGAGCTGAAAGTGGTAAATGCATAATTTACTTTTGACTCGAAATGACATCGATTGTTATTTTACAGGACATTTCATTTACTTCTGCCAACTTTTTCTTTCTTCAGGAGGGATGTGCTAGATGAGCTTGTGACGCTACACAACTTCAGCAACCAATTTCTACCAAATGCACTTAGAGAGTTCTTTCGGCACATTCACGCTCCCGAAGAGCGAGGAGAGTACCTGGAGACGCTAATCACCAAATTCTCACAGCGATTCTGTGCTTGTAACCCAGCTGTGGCCAGAGAACTTGGCCTGAGTCCAGGTAATAATCTCCTTTTGACCTTTTGCAACTTATCTCTGCCTGTAGAGCTAGATTAGACTTTCCAAAGGCCAGGGCCAAAGAATTTTACTTGAATTCCTGCAGAGATTGTATAAACATGATCTCTTCAGTATGTTGCAGCTCCCGAGTGTGTTCAAAATTTGGCCCAGCAATTCATTAATGAAAGAAAAGAATACCCAAGAGTACTGGATGTAGTTAACATTTTGCAATCTCAGAAACAGTAAAAGTCATTCGTTTCTGCTGTTTTAAAATATTAAAACTTGCCTTTTACTTCACCCTCCGTTTCTCCAATGAGCATTTTTCCAGAACAAAGAGTGTCTTGGGTTTTTGACAATTTGATCAGTATTCACTGAAGTATTTATATGTAATAATAAATTAAGTTTGATATTTTATGATGTGCCATTAATTTTATATGTTGAACACAAACCTTATTGAATAACTGCAGACAGCTCAGACATTGTAGTCTCATTCTAACCCTGTAATTCACTACTAACCTACCAGTTCTCGATGCTCAGGTTATGTTGCATTCTACACCCTCAGCCAATTCTCTGCCTCATAAGGCGCTGGAGGCAGGTTCTCTGGATGCTTTCAAGAGAGAGCTAGATAGGGCTCTTAAAAATAGCGGAGTCAGGGGATATGGGGAGAAGGCAGGAACAGGGTACTGATTGGGGATGATCAGCCATGATCACATTGAATGGCGGTGTTGGCTCGAAGGGCCGAATGGCCTACTCCTGCACCTATTGTCTATTGACTATTGTCTACACACTACCATTCATGAACACACTCAGCATGAATGCTGTTGTACTAGTAACTCGCCCAAATGAGGAGGACTCATCCCTGCAGATAAATATTAAATACTTTGTCGTTGAGGGGATGCCGCAAAGCATTTGCAATGTTGTGCATGCAACATTCAAAAGACCCTGAAGAAAATTTTCGACAATGCTTTTGAAAGTGTTGAACTCACAAATAATGAGGTTTACATGTTATTTGGCTTTTTACGTCTGGAACAGTTACCATTTATATGGTAATGTACAACTAGGATTCCTGTGCATCAGTTTCAGTTCTGGTAGTGGTCCTATTCGGTTAAAATATTGCAGGACCTCTCAATCAACTAAGATGACTTGTAAGTAACTAACTCAATTTGTGACAATACTAGTGCAATTGCTGGGCTGTAAATCTGAGGAAGGACATTATAGCCATAGAGGGAGTGCAGAGAAGGTTCACCAGACTGATTCCTGGGATGTCAGGACTTTCATATGAAGAAAGACTGGATAGACTTGGCTTATACTCGCTAGAATTTAGGAGATTGAGAGGGGATCTTATAGAAACGTACAAAATTCTTATGGGGTTGGACAGGCTAGATGCAGGAAGATTGTTCCCGATGTTGGGGAAGTCCAGGACAAGGGGTCACAGCTTAAGGATAAGGGGGAAATCCTTTAAGACCGAGATGAGGAAAAACTTTTTCACACAGAGAGTGGTGAATCTCTGGAACTCTCTGCCACAGAGGGTAGTTGAGGCCAGTTCATTGGCTATATTTAAGAGGGAATTAGATGTGGCCCTTGTGGCTAAAGGGATCAGGGGGTATGGAGAGAAGGCAGGTACGGGATACTGAGTTGGATGATCAGCCATGATCGTATTGAATGGCGGTGCAGGCTCGAAGGGCCGAATGGCCTACTCCTGCACCTATTTTCTATGTATCTATGTATCTATGTAATAAAAATAATTTGGTGATTAGAGTAACTAAATGCCTTCCATCAAAGTAAACTTGAATGATGTTTCAATCCTGCACCGAGCCATATTTGGAGATATTTGTTTTGTCATTTAGTCATGTTATTTGGAGCATAAACACCATTGTACATTGTTTGAGCCGATAGTTAATGCAGAGTTAACTGCTATAAATTATTCATAAAAGTAGTGCAAATTTTAATGCTCCCTAAATATGTTGCTTTTAATTTAACATTTCCTGAATTGCAACACTTCAAGCCATGGCCTTGATGTGCCCTGTTAGTTGCACACCACTTTTTTAAAAAGACAACAAAAATGGAATAAAGTTTTTTTTGCCAAGATTATGAATTGTCTCGCAATATAAATCTTTTTATGGCATGATTGCCTGCCTTTAATCAGTCTACAATGTTGTGCAGAGTCTTGCTATTGGCTGACATGAGCTGTTTTGTATCAGCAAACAGTCCCACTTTTAGTCTATGGTGGAAGGCAGAAAGATGAGCGACTGAAGCATCATAAGTCATCTGATCTGACAACACAGCTGTTGATCTGCTTTGATGTCCTAGGATTGATCAGGTCCCGACCCAAAACGTCACATCCGTTTCCTCCACAGATACTGCGTGACTCGCAGAGTTACTGCAGTACTTTGTGTTTTGCTCAATCCCAGCATCTGCAGTTCCTTGTAGCTCCATTCGAACCTCCAATGCCCTTTGAACCAGCACCGCCATTCAATATGATCATGGCTGATCATCTGAAATCAGTACCCTGTTCTGGCTTTTTCCTCCATATCCCTTGATTCCATTAGCCCTAAGAGCTAAATCTAACTCTCTCAGACTTTCAATAATGTGCCACACATGAGATTATTATACATTTGCCTGCACTAATAATAACACATGAATAAATCCCAGGTCTAATTACTTAATTGGCTTGCTACATCACTATTTATCCTGATATCTTAAAGCTCAAATTTCCAACGGGAAAAATATTTCCCATGACGATTTCCACTTTGCAGGGGTTAAATAGTTGTATACCAATCACATGACATTTTCATGGAAGCAGATGAAATTTCTTTCAGCGTTGTTCCGTACTGTGGGGTTTGCCCTTTCTGAAGGAGACCACTAGTCACTGCATGCTAGGAATTTCTTATGTTGGACCTGCCAAACCCTTTGTCGCACAAGACCTTCCTCCTGGCATGCATTTCATTGAAAAGTAATTGCATATTAGCGTGGACACAAAGAATTGTATATGTTGGTTAACAAAAGAACACCCAAAGTGCTGCAGTAATTCAGTGGGTCCGGCAGCATCTCTGGTGTCTCCTGCACTTTGTGTCTTTATTTTACTTATCCAGAGGTGCTGCCTGACCTACTGAGTTCCTCAAGCTGTTTGTGTCTTTTTGGCATATGTGTGTGAATGTGAGAGCAATATTTCTTTCATCCCCGACAACCAAAGTGCATTGATACTGCAGTCATTTGCCTTATGGCCCAACATTAACTCCTATTTCTAAATAAATCTAAGTTCATACAGTGCCCTCCATAATGTTTGGGACAAAGACCCAGCATTTATTTATTTGCCTCTGTACTCCACAATTTGAGATTTGGAATAGAAAATATCACATGTGCACATTGTCAGATTTTAATAAAGGCTATTTTTATACATTTTGGTTTCACCATGTAGAAATCACAGTTGTGTTTATACATAGTCCCCCCCCATTTCAGGGCACCATAATGTTTGGGACACATGGCTTCACAGGTGTTTGTAATTGCTCAGGTGTGTTTAATTGCAGGTATAAGAGAGCTCTCAGCACCTAGTCTTTCCTCCAGTCTTTCCATCACCTTTGGTAACGTATTGCTGTTTATCAACATGAGGACCAAAGTTGTGCCAATGAAAGTCAAATAAGTCATTATGAGACTGAGAGACAAGAATAAAACTGTTTGAGACATCAGCCAAATCTTAGGCTTACCAAAATTAACTGTTTTGAACATAATTAAGGAGAAAGAGAGCACTGGTGGGCTTACAAATCACAATGGTATTGGCAGGCCAAGGAAGACCTCCACAGCTGATGTTAGAAGAATTGTCTCTATAATAAATAAAAATCCCCAAACACCTGTCCGACAGATCAAAAACACTCTTCAGGAGTCAGGTGTGGATTTGTCAATGCCCACTGTCCGCAAAAGACTTCATGAACAGAAATACAGAGGCTACACTGCAATATGCAAACCACTGGTTAGCCGCAAAAATAGGATGGCCAGGTTACAGTTTGCCAAGAAGTACTTAAAAGAGCAACCACAGTTCTGGAAAAAGGTCTTGTGGACAGATGAGACGAAGATTAACTTACAGTGCATTCAGAAAGTATTCAGACCCCTTCACTTTTTCCATACTTTGTTACATTACAGCCTTATTTTAAAATTGATTAAATTCATTTTTTTACTATCAATCTGCACACAATACTCCAGAATGAAGAAGCAAAAACAGGTGTTTAGAAATTTTTCCAAAGTAATTAAAAAGAAATAACTGAAATATCACGTTTACATAAGTATCCTTTGCTATGACATTCAAAATTGAGCTTCGGTGCATCCTGTTTCCATTGATTATCCTTGAGATGTTTCTACAACTTGATTGGAGTCCACCAGTGGTAAAATAAATTGATTGGACATGATTTGGAAAGGCACACACCTGTCAATATAAGTTCCCACAGTTGACAGTGCACGTCAGAGCAAAAACCAAGCCATGAAGATGAAGGAATTGTCCGTAGACCTCCGAGACTGGATTGTGTCGCGACACTGATCTGGGGAAGGGTATAAAACAATTTCTGCAGCATTGCACGTCCCGGAGAGCACAGTGGCTTCCGTCATTCTTAAATGGAAGAACTTTGGAACCACCAGGACTCTTCATAGAGCTGGCCGCCCGGCCAAACTGAGCACCCGGGGGAGAAGGGCCTTAGTCAGGGAGGTGACCAAGAACCCGATGGTCACTCTGACAGAGCTCCAGAGTTCCTCTGTGGAGATGGGAGAATCTTCCAGAAAGGACAACTATATCTGCAGCACTCCACCAATCAAGCCTTTATGGTAGAGTGGCCAGATGGAAGCCACTCCTCAATAAAAGGCACATGACAGCCCGCTTGGAGTTTGCCAAAAGGCACCTAAAGGACTCGGACCATGAGAAACAAGATACTCTGGTCTGATGAAACCAAGATTGAGCTCTTTGGCTTGAATGTCAAGCGTCACGTCTGGAGGAAACAAGGCACCGTTCATCACCTGGCCAATACCATACCTACGGTGAAGCATGGTGGTGGCAGCATCATGCTGTCAGGATGTTTTTCAGCAGCAGGAACTGGGAGACTAGTCAGGATCGAGGGAAAGATGAACGGAGGGAAAGATGAACGGAGAGAGATCCTTGAAAACCTGCTCCAGAACGTTCTGGACCTCAGACTGGGACGGAGGTTCTCCTTCCAACAGGACAACGACCCTGAGCACACAGCCAAGACAACGTAGGAGCTGTTTCGTGACAAGTCTGTGAATGTCCTTGGGTGGCCCAGCCAGAGCCCTGACTTGAACCCGATCGAACATCTCTGGAGGGACCTGAAAATAGCTGTGCATCGAAGCTCCCCATCCAACCTGACAGAACTGGAGAGGATCTGCAGAGAAGAGTGGGAGAAAGTACCCAAATACAGATGTGCCAAGCTTGTAGCGTCATGCCCAAGAAGACTTGAGGCTGTAATCGCTGCCAAAGGTGCCTCAACAAACTACTCAGTAAAGGTCTGAATACTTATGTAAATGTGATATTTCAGATATTTATTTTTAATTACTTTGCAAAAATTTCTAAACACCTGTTTTTGCTTTTTTATTATGGGGCATTGTGTGTAGATTAAAAATAATTTAATCAATTTTAGAATAAGGCTGTAACGTAACAAAATGTGGAAAAGATGAAGACGTCTGAATACTTTCTGAATGCACTGTATATCAGAGTGATGGCAAGAGCAAAGTATGGAGAAGAGAAGGAACTGCCCATGATCCAAAGCATACCACCTCATCTGTGAAACATGGTGGTGGGAGTGTTATGGCCTGGGCATGTATGGCTGCTGAAGGTACTGGCTGACCTATCTTCATTGATGATACAACTGCTGATGGTAGTAGCATAATGAATTCTGAAGTGTATTGACACATCCTATCTGCTCAAGTTCAAACAAATTCCTCAAATTTCATTGGCCGGCAGTTCATTGATCCCAAAACATACTGCTAAAGCAACAAAGGAATTTTTCAAAGCTAAAAAATGGTCAATTCCTGAGTGGCCAAGTCAATCACCCAATCTGAACCCAATTGAGCATGCTTTTTACATGCTGAAGACTAGCCCCCCCCCCCCAAAAAAAAGCATAAGCTAAAGATGGCTGCAATTCAGGCCTGGCAGAGCATCACCAGAGAAGACACCCAGCAACTGGTGATGTCTATGAATCGCAGACTTCAATCAGTCATTGCATGTAAAGGATATGCAACAACATACTAAACATGACTACTTTCATTTATATGACATTGCTGTGTCCCAAACATTATGGTGCCCTGAAATGGGGGGGGGGACTATGTATAAACACTGCTGTAATTTCTACATGGTGAAAGCAAAATGTATAAAAATGGCCTTTATTAAAATTTGACAATGTGCACTTTAACCACATGTGATTTTTTTTTCCTATAACAAATCTCAAATTGTGGAGTACAGAGGCAAATAAATAAATGATGGTCTTTGTCCCAAACATTATGGAGGGCACTGTAAGTCACAGGAGCAGAATTAGGCCATTTGGCTCATCAAGTCAACTCCACCATTCAATCATGGCTGATCAACCTTTCCCCCTCCAACCCAATGCTCCAACTTCTCCCATAACACTTGACATCCTCACTAATCAAGTATCTATCAATTTCCGCCTTAAAAATACCGAATGACTTGGCCTCCACGGCCGTCTGTGGCAAAGAATTCCACAGATGGATAATTCTTATGAAACTCAGCAACCAAAAATGATTGCTAACAAGTGGCTCTTCTACATAATGTGGTCAGTCGTATCTAGGGCACCGTCACTTAAATTAATGCAAGATTTTGTTCTTTCTTTTTGTACAGATGCTGTTTATGTACTTTGCTATTCTCTGATCCTGCTTTCCATCGATTTGAATAGTCCACACGTGAAGAACAAGATGTCCAAGCGGGAATTTATCCGGAATACTAGGCGTGCTGCCCACAATATTAGTGAGGATTTTGTAGGACATCTATATGACAATATCTACCTAGTCGGTCATGTGGCTGCCTAAAATGAAAAGCGCCATTTGCAAAGTTAACAGAACATTTAAACCTATGAAATTGCACAATGAAGTATGTTGTCCTCTTTAAATGAGGATTATTTTAGTGCTGGTCATTGTAAGCTTTTGTGTACAATCAGAACCTTTCTGTTTCCATCTTGCCATTGTTAGCACTTTAGTAACTGAATACTTGTTTATATTGTTATATATTTTATATTGTTTGGTTATCATGAGTTGCACACAGTTGTGCCAATGGTCTGATGCAGCAGTTTGGGAAATGGATTCATTCAAAACTGTCATAAAAGTGCAAGGACTACACAGCATTAGAAGTTGGTAGCAGGATTTACAAATTAAGTGGGACAATGACATGACCCCTCTTCCCCCTCTAACCTTTTCCCCTTTTTTTAATGCATGTGTTGTGTGTAAATATTGCAGAATAAGAGATTTATAATCATAACTATTTTGTGAAATATTTTAACTAAAAGAATTTTCTCTGTATGAAGGGTTTGTATTTTTCCTTTTTCAGCTTTCATTCTGTAGAGGAGACATAAAAAAAAATAGAGCATTTTCTTACGTGATCTCTGGCATTTGATATGGTTACACTGACCGTGTGCAGACAGGACGCGAAGGACGAGACGCCAAGGCCAAGAAGCCGAAGCCAAGATGCTGAATCTACATCATGCCATAAAGCCAAGATACCGAACGGACACGACGCCGAAAGGAAACGAAGCCGAACGGACACGACGCCGAACGGACACAAGGCCGAAAGGATATGAAGCCAAACGGACACGACACCGAACAGACAAGACGTAGAACGGACATGACGTCTCCGTTGGGATTGGTCCGACACCTTGTCTGTCATCGACAAACGTCAATGATTGGTCCAGACACCCCCCCCGCGTCCATCACATCACTGGCCGGGGGGAGACGGGAGGGAGCTTCAGCTTGCGTTTGTAAAATGGTGGCCGTGACTCCAAGCTGCTGCGATTGCCACAGAGGCTTTTCCACATCATGTTCGTTCCCTGTCAGATTTTAAGCAGAAAAATAAGTAAGTAAAAAAAAGAAAAGTAAGATTTTTTTTCAGCTTTTTGACGTCATGTCTGTTCGACGATTTTTCGACGTCATTTCCGTTCTGGGTCTTGTCCGTTCAGCGTTGTGTCCGTTCGGCTTCGTATCCTTTCGGCGTCGTGTCCGTTCGGCGTCGTGTCCGTTCGGCTTCGTTTCCTTTCGCCGTCGTGTCCATTCTGCATCTTGGCTTTTCAACGTGATGTCCGTTCGGCATCTTGGCTTCGACTTCTTGGCTTCGGCTTCTCGACCTTCGGCGTCCCATCCGGGTACCACACTGACACTTTATCAAAAAATGCTGGAGGTAGTAGTTCGAGCAACATCTGTAATTGGAGAAACAAAGTTAATGTGTCAGGTTGATGTTCTGTTGCCAAGATTTTTTTAAGTGAGTTGTTGTCCTATTCCAATTTTACAACAGAGATCTATTTTCATAGTTGGCATCCACTTGTGACAAAATATAACTTTGAAGCTATTAATCAAGTCTGTTGGTTTAAAGGATACATGAAGATAAACTTTGGATGTTTTAAAACAAAGCAAATCTTTGATGGTTTTAAAAATTTATTTCTCTTTTCATAGGAAGTTGTCTTGAAGTATGTGATATATTAGGAAATAGAAAAAAATAAATACAACCAATCTTCTGTGGTACTTAAACTAATTGTTATTTATGTTTGTTTTGGTTGTTGTAAGGGGGAGAAAAAACTTGGTTGCTTATGAAGTATTTTCAGCCTCCAATTTTGATGCAGTTTTACCATAAAGGGTGTAATATTTGGCACTTGGTACGCTAATGTTAACACTAAATTTTGACTTAATTTAACAAGGGAAAAATTAGGAGAATGTAAAAACAAGGAACTGGAGATGCCAGTTTACAAAAACAACACAGAGCTGGAGTAACTTAGTGGGTCAGACAAAATCGCGGGAGAATGTGGATAGGAGACGTTTCGAGTTGGGATCCTTCCTCAGACTGATTGTAGTGGTGGGGGGAGGGAGGGTGGGTTGGGAGGAAAGCTGGAAGAGTAATGGGTGGATACAGGTGAGGTGGGGGGGTTGTTGGATGGACAGATGATTGAATGAAGGCCAGACATAAAAGACTAAAGGTGTGAAGCCAGAGGAAGGAATGGAGGGCTCGTGGAGAAATGGGTGGCAATTTGTATGGAGCAAGAGTGGAGGTAAAAGTGGGTGGGCGGTTGTTTTGGCTAATTACCTAAAATTGGAAAATGTTCATTTTGTTGGGTTGTAAGCTTCCCAAGGGAAATATGAAGTTTCACCAGTTTACATGTGGCCTCACTCTGGCAATGGAGAAGGCTCCAGACAGAAGATTCAGTATGGGAATGGGAAGAGGATCTAAAATGGTTAGCAACCCATCCCACCCATTTCGTCCATCACAACACCAATCACATCTTCGCATCCCCGCCCCTCTCCTGCTTCCACTGAGACTGCTCCCTCCGCAACTCCTTGGTTCACTGATCCCTTTCCACCCAAACCAGCCCCATCTCTGGTACTTTCCTCTGCAACAGCAGGAGTAGTAACACCAGTCCTTGCACCTTCTCCCTCGCATCCATCCACAGACTCCAACAGTCTTTCCAAGAGAGAAAGTTTCACGTGCACCTTCCTCTAACCTCCTCTACTGCATTTGGTGTTCCCGATGTGGTCTCCTATACATTGGTGACACCAAGCGTAGACTTGACGGCCGTTTCACCGATCACATGTACTCGGTCCGTCAACGATCTCCGGTTGCTAACCACTTTAACCCCTCTTCCCATTCCCATACTGACCTTTCTTGTCTTGGGCCACCTTCATTGCTAAGAGTAAGGCCACGTGCAAATAGGAGGAACAACTCGTATTCCACTAGGGTACCTTACAAACCAATGGTATGAGCGTTGAATTTTCCAATTTTCCAAAAGTAACCCAACCCTTCACATGTTTCCCCCCCCTCCCCCCCCCCCCCCCCGCTCCCCAGTGTCCCACCTGGACTCAAACCCATTTCTGTCCTGTCCTCCCTTTCCACCTACATTCCTTCCTCTGGCTGCACAGTTCACAATTCTTCTATCCTTATCGCACACCTCTAGTCTTTTCATCTTGGGCCTTTGTCCAACAACCTGCCTCTCCAAAACCCCCTTCACCTGTATCCACCTAATACTTGCTAGACCTTGGACTTTCCCTTCTCCCAGCTTTTCTTTCTTCACCCTCCATCCCCACTCCCCCACCCACCACCACAATCAGTCTCAAGAAGAGTACCAACCCAAAACATCACCTTTCCATGTTTTCCAGAGATGCTGCTTGACCCGCTTACTCCATCACTTTGTGCCTTTGAAAGAAAGAAAAATGAGCTTGTGGTTCTATGTGTGGTGCAGTATTTATTCCAAAACTTGCGCTTGAATGATGTCTGAAGGTTAGTTAAAGTTGTGAGTGTGTTCCTTGCAGTCAGCCCTGGCACTTAAAATAATAACCACATAACTAGATCTCCTGAAAGGGGCTTTCATTCATGGACACTGTTTCTACATAGAATTATTGTGAGACGAAAGGAGGTTTGAAGAACCTAAAAGTTTATTCTTTTTCACGAAGACTTAATGTCTGGTTTCTAAAGATCAAATTTTATTATACAAAGTTGAAACAGGGTAAAATGTAAAAGTTTATTCTTTATAAATCATTTTGATATCTCCCATTATCAATTAGAAACTAGGACATTATATGGTAATTTAAAAGAGGAAGACAAAAACATCAATTTGGAATTTACAGGTAATGTGCGTGGCAAATTTACCACTTGAACTTTAGTTCCTTCTCAACACGCTGCAATTATTTCTTTGTAATGCAGAGTTAAAAATCAGCTTGTGTTTCTATGACATTTTTAAAACAACACTTAAAATACTCAAGTGGATGAGTTGAATACATTTTGCAATGTTCCCATTAACACTTGGTATTCTTGGCTACACTTGGCTACCTTCCCTCTTTACTTTCTCAGTTCTGATGCAGGGCCTCAACCCGAAAAGTCATACACCTCTTTGTCCCCTCAGATGCTGCTTGATGCACTGATTTTTATTTGCACTAAATTCCAGCATCTGCAGTCCCTTGTGTCACCACGGTACTTTTGCTATCTACTTGTTCACTCTCAATGGGTTGGAATTGGTCTCTATTTTCTTTCAATCTAATAATGTTCACAATTGTGGGACAAGAATCTGATGTTCTGCCATCACCGTAGTCTCTGGAGCACTTATCATCAGTACACTTTACAGATTGAAGTTGATTCATGTTTTGATGCATGAAAGATGCAGACGTGGATGAGTAAAATAATGGTTTTCTGAATGTGGGTTTTAAGTGCGGTATCTTCTGACAGTATCATCCTTCGCTTGGGGAAATAGGTCCATGATGCATAATTACTTCAATTTACCATTAACTTGGCATTCTCACTTTGATAAATGGGAAATCAATTCAGAAATATGGGAAAAGTTCAAACCTGCGAAGTAGTTTTGATCCTGACTATGGATGCTCTCTACGGAGTTACTGTGTTCTCCCTACGACCACGTGGGTTTTCTCCAGTTTCCTCCCACATTCCAAAGGCGTGCAGGTTAATTTGTTTCGGTAAAAAAATTGTCCCCAGCGTGTAGGATAGTGTTGGTGTACTGGGTGATTGTTGGACCTAGTGGACTCGATGGGCCTGTTTCCATGCTGTATCTCTAAAGTCTGAAGTCCAAAGAAGTCACCAAGGAAAATATGTGTAAAATTCACTTATTTAACCCCTTTGCCCAAAACGCTAAACTCAGAATACCTTGTATTAGCAATGGAGCTCCTGTTTTATCTTTTCGCCCCTCTTTTTCTCTCCGGCAATCCCTTGGGATAACTTGCTTCCATCCCAGATCAGTGAGTGCTGAGGTAGGTGATGAAGTTAGTGCAGGGCATGCAGTGTCTGCCACGGGTGAAACTGGAGGCAGATGGGAGGGCAGGCAGGTGGTTTGATGGCAGTGTACACATAAAAACATAGGTGTAAAAATAGGTGTAGGAGTAGGCCATGTGGCCCTTCGAGCCAGCACCGCCATTCAATATGATCATGGCTGATCATCCTAAAGCAGTACCCCGTTCCTGCCTTCTCCCCATATCACTTGATTCCATTAGCCCTAAGAGTATTTAACTCTCTCTTGAAAATATCTAGTGAATTGGCCTCCACTGCCTTCTATGGCAGAATACCACAGATTCACAACTCTCTGGTTGAAAAGGTTTTCCTTATCTCCGTCCTAAATGGCCTACCCCTTATTCTTAAACTGCGACCCCTGGTTCTGGACTCCCCCAACATAGTGAACATTTTTCCTGCATCTAGCCTGTCCAATCCCTTAAGAATTGTATATGTTTGCATAAGATACCCTCTCATCCTTCTAAATTCCAGTAAATTCCAGTGAACCTCCTGCTTCTCTCTGTGCACCTGTCAAATGGATGAGGTTCTCAATGCCATTCCAGAAGCTCCTCCTATGTTTGTAATCATTCTCGTGATTCAGTGAGGACGTTGCACATTTTCCATGGAGGCTTTGAGAACCTCCTTGAATAGTTTCCTCAGTCTACCTGGTCATCCCTTGCTGTGGGACAACTCAGTGACTTTGTTGGAAATCTAGCATTAGCCATGCAATGGACAAAGCCCACCCACCAAATCTGACTGAATATAATAAGCAGCTTAATGCTGCTGCCGTTAGCCTGCAGGAGACACTAAACTTGCTTCACTTACATGCCAATGAATTTGGTGGGAGTCGCACAATAGCACAGAGGTGGAGTTGCTGCCTTCCAGCGCCAGAGACCCGGGTTCGATCCTGACTACGAGTGCTGTCTGTATGGCGTTTGTACGTTCTCCCTGTGACTGCGTGGTTTTCTTCTGGGTGCTCTGGTTTCCTCCCTCAACAAGGGCTTGTTCCCACGCTGTATCTCTAAAGTCTCAGTGACGGTGGTACATTCTCTGGTGCCATGAGGAATCACCTTCCTCAGATGGGTTCCGCTGATGTACTGTCGGCAAAGGTGACTTTTGTCACTTATGTTTGCCTTGATTGGAGGGTGGCTTCAAATAATGGGAAGAGGTCCACACTTTCCAGGACGTGGTGTTTGGAGCTTTACTGCCAGAGCAGTATTATACCAAAGGTTGGTGGAGGACCTTTTTTTTATTTTGTCTTGCAAATGTAATGTATAAGACCCATTCTCTATTATGTTGCAATGAGCAAATGGACACTAACTTTGACTTTTAGCTCGTTCTTTTGAATGAGAGCAAGTGCAAGTAATATCTCTTTGCAGCAGGTCGAATACTGATGTTCGAGGGTGGCAACCATGGTTCTAGAGTGGAAGCAATATTGGTTGAACAGTTTTCCATTTGGGAAAGGATGGTGAAGGTTGGGGGAAGTGGGATAGCAGATAGAGAGCAGAGGCCACAGAATGGTGTGTACTGTCCAGTGCAGTTGAAGGTAGGTGTGAATTAAATGACAGTGTGCAAGGGAGAACATGAATAAGTAAATAAGTAAGTTTATTGGCCAAGTATTCACATACAAGGAATTTGCCTTGGTGCTCCGCCCACAAGTAACAACATGACATACAGTGACAGTTACGAATGACTCAGAAAACACTAAACATTAATAATAAAACATTAATGATAAAACACCATTGATCAAGCATGTGAACTAACAGAATAGAAGCAGAATCACACCATTCATCCCTTGAACTCGTTGGACCACTCAATAAGATTGTGACTGATGTTTTATCGTGAGTCTACTTTCCTGCACCAATTCCTGTAATTCTTGATTCCCTTCTATCAGAAGTTAAAATTACTGATTGATGGTCATGGGAAGGGATGCAGCTGTTTGAAAGGAGGAGGTGAGGAGACACTGAAGGAGAAGACTTGGGAGGATTGGGAATGTGAAGGATCAGGATCAGTTGAGGTGAGCGAGGAAGAGGCTTTCTATACCAGTGGCATTCCATATTCTGCAGGTCCACCACTGATTTTCCAGCAACTGATGGTCCGGCGCTTCCTTTAATCCAGACAAAATCACGAGAGGCACTTGAATTTACCCCATCCCCACCCCACTTTGGAAGTGTGTGTGCGTGCCCCCCACCCCGGAAAATGTGGCGTTTAGGCCGGGTAAGGCTGTAAATCTCTACCTCATCGGGACTTCTGCACCAATTGGCAGGCCGAATTTGCTCCCTTCAGCCAGGGCTCTGAAAGTCTGGCCTGGCCGGAGCTAGCAGATCCGTTCCATTAGCTGACTTCCCAGGCCGACTACGGCCGGTATCTCGATCCCAGGTATCTCAGTCCCCACTGGCCGTGACCTCTGTTGGTCCGGGAAAACATGATCCAGGAAGCCTCTGAAACCAGGGTGCTGGAAAATTGGTGGTGGACTTTGTACAGTATCGGGCAGTTGCTTGCCCAATCTAGAAATCCAACCCTAAATTGTAGTTAATTTATTAGCCAAGTATGTAAACATACAAGGAATTTGCATATTTGATATGTGTACTAATGTCCATGGAGTAGTGTTGTCTTGGTCTCTTTTAGCAATGGACCAAGATCTTGGTTTGTCAGATCCCTCTGGTAGGTGATGTGTGTTGAAACACACTCTGAGCCAACTTTGTTTCCTCCTTTGAACTGAAACTTGATTCTAGATTTTATATCTACGATGTAGAAATGCAAAAAGACTGTTGAATGTAAGCAGAAAATATGTGCTTTCTGTTCCAAGATATAAACTGGAGCATGTTTAGTTTAAAAACAAAACATGTTCCAAAATTTAAGTTGACTTTCAACTTCAATATAGACACATTTGTATTCAAACATAGGATGAGCTCAGTACTGTTTATAGACTTTAAAAAGAAAGTTAATTTATTTTGGTTTAATTGTAGGAGAATTCTGTTTTGAACAAAGATTTGTTGCCTGATTTTGATGTATCATGTTATTACAGATAGCAACGTTCTGAAAATCTTGCCATTCGGTGCAAAGTAAAAGGGGGTGGGGAATCCCTTCTTAGGTTAGTGTCTTTTAATATCAGTTTATTTATCATTGAGTAAGTGTATTTTGAAAAATAATCTTTTGATAGATTTTGTACAATCTTAGCATAGATCAGTTGTTCATTACCAGTAAGGTCAAATTCAGCAACTCCCATCCAGTTTGCTTTCTATTTTTCTGGTTGCATGAAACATTGTTCACAGAACTACTGGTAAACGTGAAAAGCAGTCTCTGCCGATTACTCTGTAGTGCACCCAGATGTGACAAAAGAAAACACCAGTGTTGGACGGACTGCTTTGGGGCCATGAATCCACTTTATCTTGGTTCCTCGGAAGTATATTTTTCCACATGGTTGTCAAAGTAATGTTTAGCAGAAGATTTTGCTGAAGGATTTCCATTCCGGGACAGCCTGCTTATAATTTTCTACCTTTATAACATAAGTTGGAGGAAATTTATATGGTAGTAAACACAAGAAATTTGTACTTTTGTAAGGTGAAGTAGAAAAAAAATTTGTGTTTATAAAGAATAAGGTTGTAATTTTTTTCTGCTCTCGACTTTATAGAAAGGATTTGTTGCCTATTTTAACTTGATCAATAATATAAGAAGGGATTTATTATGTGCATTATTCAGTATATGAAAAGTCCTGTTTGCAAATGTAAAGTTTATCTTTATTTTGAAAGTTGATAAATGCCTATGCATTAATTTTATACTTTCGCGACATGAACCAACAGATCTGAAAGTTAGATGCTACTCTGTCAAGCTCTAAATGGCACTTTTCCTGCAAAAATTTGAATGAAAACATATAGGATGGGGACCCTGATCTCAGACTTCATTTTCCAACTACAGGCCTACTTCAGAATTCAAATATTGTGACCACAGTGTGGAGATGTTTCTTTTTTTTACTGGACAAATTAATTTTTAATTAAAATTTTAATGAACTATCTCCTGTCTTCATTTTATATTTGTATACTAATAACTATTGTGTTCATTTTATTGGAATGTTTTGAGCATTTTTTTAATTTTCTGTTGAAATGTTTACATTTAATCGATTGCGCATAATTTTAATTTTGAGTATGCTCACCGTTTAAGTAGAATTTAACAGTGTTGCGCTTATCAACAGACAACTTTAAAGTTGCCAGAAGATGCACTCTGCAATGCTTTTCAATCCATGCATTTTCAATTATGCAGCAAATGTGATGTTTCATAGTTTAGCTGAAAATAATGGTAAGTGGAAGTGGAAAACTTTGACTAGCTATGCGGGAAATCTAGAGAGCAATCAATGTGCACATGTTACAGTGATTGATAGTGGCAGGAGAATGTGATTTTTTTTTTTAACTGAATTTGAGATCTGGTTTACAACTGTATTTTTAAAATCCCACACTGGTGACCTAGATATAGTGGATGTGGAGGGGGTGTTTTCTACTAGTGGGAAAGTTTAGGACCAGTGGGCACAGCCTCAGAATAAAAGGACGTTCCTTTAGAATGGAGATGAGGGGGAATTTCAATAGTCAGAGGGTGGTGATTCTGTGGAATTCATTACCACAGACTGCTGTGGAGGCCAGGTCATTGGGTATTTTTAAAGTGGAGATTGATAAGTTCTTGATTAGTAAGGGTGTCCAAAGTTATGGGGAAAAGGCAGGAGAATGAGGTTGAGAGGGTAAAGTAGATCAGCCATGATCAAATGACGAAGCAGACTTGATAGGCCAAATGGCCTAATTCTCCTCCTATATCTTATGATTTACTAGTTGTTGCAATTGGACATTCTTGACACTCAAATGTGGACTCAGTGGGCCAAATGGCCTCATTCTATAATCTGATGACACCAGAAATAGATTAATTTCTGAATGCTTACAAAAGAATTCAAGTTGCTTTCGAACTTGAACATTCAGGGAAAATGACTTTGACAAAATGTTTGAGGATCTTGCCCAATGAACGGTTTTAACATAATGACAGAAAAGATGCTCCACAGTCTCTTGGGTGGAATTTTATTCATTGTCGGGCCGAGCATGATTGTGTCTTCTTGCTCATAACTAAAGATGATCTATTATGATTAAGCAATCCTCGTGCAGCCTTTTACTGTGTGCCATGCAATGGCCATAATCTTGCTAATAACAGGAAATCTGAGCTTAGTGAATCTCGTACAAGAAGCAGAGGGTCTCTGAAGAAAGGCATACCAAGTAGTTCAGGAATGCAGCGTAAGTTTTCCCACTGTAAAGATATTTGCTTCCCATCACTTAAGCATGTTTAATGTCGGAAGTGATGGTCAGTTTGTGATTCCTTTTAAACTGGAGTGGAATTAAAAGCTGTTCTTTGAGTCTTTTTCCTCCTTGTAAACAAGGGTCCATTTTCTATTAATGCCTTCAATTCCCAGTTATCTTTCACATTTATTTTTAATGTGGAAAGAGAGCATTCAGCCCACTGAGTTTATTGTAGTTCTCAGAATATTCTGAAGGAATCTCAAGGAGGAACTGGTGTTGGAGCTCTTGAAGAGCAGTAAGATGGATAAATCCCCAGGGCCTGATGTGATCTGTTGCAGGTTATTAAGAGAGGCAAAAAGAGGAGATTAAAAGGTCCTTGACAAAGATAATTTCACAATCAATCACAATCACAATAATACTTTATTAACCAAAGATGTTTTGCAACGAGACTGCGAGCTCTTGATGGTAAGTCCACAGGCCGTGGTTGGTTCGATCCTGGGCAAGGGATCAGCTCCGATGTTAAGTTCGCGCCCCGCGGTGGGGCTCAAGTCAGTCCGAGGAGGCCTTCAGCTCCATCGATGGTAGGCCGCAGAGCAACCGGAGATGAAATCTGGAAAACAATTGCATCTCCGGCAAGGTGAGAAACTTGAAAAAAAGATTCCCCTGACCCCGTACCCCTCCCCCCACATAAAACAAACCGGAGAACATTTACACAAACTTTAAAAAATAAAAATAAAATAAAAAAGACGAAAAAACAGACAGACTGTTGGCGGGGCTGCCAATCATGTGGCGCCCCTGGTGCAGCTCGTTTAGCCACAGGCAAGGTCCTGGAGGGCTGGAGAATAGCCAATGATGTTCTTGTTTAAGAAGTGAAGTGGTAGTGAAACCCTTCCCCTAACCCCCCTCTCCCCATGGTAGGCTGATCCAGAAGTTAAGATGAATGCGGTCCACCATGATTTGGTCGTTTGGATTCAGAATGGGCTCATTCATAGCAGAGGGATGCGGTGGAAAGGTATTATTTTGTCTCGAGGTCTATGACCAGTAGAGTTCCACTGGGATGTGTGCTAAGACCTTTTGTTTTATATAAACAACTTGGACATAACGGTATTTGGGGTGATTAGTGAGTTCAGTGCAGATGACTTCAAAATTGGTGTTGCAGACTGTGAAGAGTGAGTATGCAGCAGGATATAGATCAGCTACAGAAATGGGCAAAGAAATGGCAGATGGAGTTTAGTCCAAGCAAATTGCACCTTGGGAGGTTAAATATAAGGGGAAGCTATAGTTAATGGAAAGATCGTTAACGGCTTTGATGGACAGAGGGGTCTTGGATTCCAAGCGCATAGCTCCCTGCAAGTGACAGCACAGATTGAATAATAGTAAAGACGGCAAATGGTATGCTTGATGGTATGCTTTATTGATCGTTGTATTGAGTCAGGAAGTCACAATGTAGTTCTTTAGGACGTTGGTTGGACAGCATTTGGAATATTGTGTGCAGTTCTGGTTGCCTCGTTACAGAAAAGATGTGAATGCTTTGGAGAGGGAAATGAACAGGTTTGCCAGAATGCTGCCTCGTTCAGGGGATATTAGCTACTAGGTGAGGATTGGTGAGACTCAGACCTTTGGAGCACTGGAGATTGAGAAGAGATCTGATAGAAGTGCATAAAGCTGATGAGAAGTATCGATAGAATAGACGGTCAGAACCTTTTTCTGTGGGTGGGTATAACTTTACGGTTAGAAGGTCAAAGTTTAAAGAAGCGCAGGCAGCTTACTTTAACGAATGAGGTGCACGCTGCCATGGGTGGTTGGTGGAGGCAGGTGTGATAGGGGCATTTAGATAGACACATGGTCATGCAGGGTACAGAAGAGATTAGTTTAACTTGTCATTATGTTCGGCATGGACACTGTGGGCTAAACAGCCTGTTCCTGTGCTGTACTATTCTGTTCTATTCTCTTCAATGTCATTCCTACATTTATATCCATGTAACCATGCATTAGGGTTGGAGCAAACCTGTAGGTCTTTGGAGTGTGGGAGAAAACCCATGCGGTCACAGGGAGAATCTGCAAACTCAATACAGACATCAGCCGTAATCAGGATTGAGCCCAGGTCTCTGGCGCTGTAAGGCAGCAACTCTACCGCTGTGCCACTGTGCTGCGCTAATGTGCCAACTCCACACCCTAAAGCCAAAAACTGTCATGTGCTGCCCTATCTAGAACTTTGTGACAGCTGTCTTATTTGTCCTTGAGCTATTTGATCATTTGTATGATGGAATGATCTTGTAAACAAATATCTTTTTGGACTGAATTTTAATATACATTGCTGGTTGGCAGTTATAATTGCAATTTAAACACATCCACCAGCTGACCAGGTTTTGTAGCTTCAAAGCTTGTAGGGTGAATTATTAATTTTATATTATTACTAGTCCAAGGGGGACCCGTTGGGTCCTGTCCCCTTAACCTGTGGTTGGCGGGGGAGTGGGGGGCTGGGCAGTGGGCGGTGCGCTGCGAACGGCCGGCCGAATGCGAGTAGACTGCGAGTCGGGGGGGGTCACGTAACTCGAAGCTCGTGGAAAACAGTGCCCAGCAGGCTGTGCGTTGAAAATTTGCTTCAGATTTGTGAACAATATTAATTAGAAACTCAAGAAATAATGAATCAAATTTTCAGATGAGGCGATTTTTGAGATCAAGAGGTAAATCTCTATTGCAATATGTAAACATTTCACCGTTAGCGCGTCGTGTTTTCGAGGAGATGTGAATCACAGAAAAACACAAATATACACACACACACACACACACACACACACACACACACACACACACCATAACTACCCCCCCCGCACACATGCTAACTACCCCCCCTTGATATTATATTAATATTATTAATTTGCTCTTTTTACCGATTATTAATTTGCTCCTTTTACCTTTGCTCCTATCCCCCATAGCCCCCAACTCGCAGGCGCATCTGGAAAGGGAGGGGGGGGTAGAGAGTGAGGGCAGAGACAGAATGGGGAGAGACAGAGAGAGAGGGTCAGAGACAGAAGGGCAAGAGACAGAGGGAGAGGGGGGAGGAGGTGAGGGAGAGTGGGGAGGAGGGGAAAGAGATGGGAGGAGGGAAGGGGGTAGGGGAGGGGAGAAGGGGGTTATGGGGAGGGAGGGCAGGGGGGGTGGGGGAGAGAGAGAGATGGTGGGGGGTGAGAGAGAGGGGGAGCGAGAGAGACAGAGGGGCAGGGCGGCAGGTCGCGGGGGCCCGAGCGATCCGAGGACCAAAGATCCTATTGCAGAGCTGAGCTGTAGGATCTTTGTTCTGCAGAACTTTTTCGATCTTTCTGCGCCTTTTGAAGAACGGAGGGGGTGGGTGGGCTAACGTACCTCATGGAAAACAGCGCATGCGCGTTGACAGCAGCTGCATTCATCCAGAGTGGCGGGGGCGGGGCCACGAGGAAAGGCATTGTGAGGTCAGCAGCTGGGAAACCTTAATATTTTTTTTAAATGTCAGCTTGGTTATAAATTTTAGTAAGTATCTTGGGAAATAATTGACCAAATTTGTAGAGGATTGGATTTTTGAAATCATAAGGAAAATTTCTACCAGAAGATGTAAAAAATTCACTGTTATTGTAACGTCAGCAGCTGGGCAGCAGTCAGATTTTTAAAAAAAACGTCAGATTGGTCAACAATTTTAATTAAAAAGTCAGGAAAATAATGTACCAAATGTACAGAGGAGTGGATTTCTAAAAGTGATCTAAGTAACAAAATGTTACTTAGATCACAGCTTGAAGATTATATGCAGTTTTCATTTCTACACCATACGTAGGATGTGTAGGAATTTAATAGCAGGACAGACAGGCTGTAGATGATCACCTAGATTTTCAGAAGGTCTTCGATAAGGTGCCGCACGTCAGGCTGCTAGGGAAGATGAGAGCCCATTGTATTAAAGGGAAGATACTAGCATGGATAGCGGGTTGGCTGGATGGCAGAAGGCAAAGAGTTACAATAAAAGGAGCTTTTTCAGGTTGGCTGCCAGTGACTAGTGGAGTTCTGCAAGGGTCGGTGCTGGGGCACCTTCTCTTCAAGCTGTATATTGAAGATTGTATTTTAATGAATTCAATAAGGGGGATTGCAGGCTTTGTGGCCAAGTTTGCAGGTGATGCTAAGATAGGTGGAGGGGCAAGCAGTGTAGAGGAAGCAAGGACTCGGACAGGTTAGAAGAATGGGCAGAGAAATGGCAGATGAAATTCAGTGTAACAAAGTGCGGAGTCATGCATTTTGGTAATAATGGAGAGAGAATGCAGAAATCGGAGGTGCAAAGTGACTTAGAAGTGCTGGTGCAGGACTCCTAAAAAGTTAATTTGTGAGTCGAATCGGTAGTAAGGAAAGCGAATTCAAGAGGACTGGAATACAAAAACAGAGATGTAATGCTGAGGCTCTATAAGGCGCTGGTCAGGCCGCAATTGGAGTACTTTGAGCAAATTTGGGTCCCATATCTGAGGAAGGATGTGCTGGCTCTGGAGAGGGTCCAGAGGAGGTTTACAAGAATGATTCCAGGAATGAGTGGGTTAGCATATGATGAGCGTTTGACAGCACTGGGCCTCTACTCGCTGGAGTTTAGAAGGTTCAGGGGGGACCTCATTGAAACTTACAGAATAATGAAAGGCATAGATGGAGTGAATGTGGAAAGGATGTTTCCACTGGTGGGAGAGTCTAGGACAGGGGTGGGGAACGTTTTCACGTTGGATTGCCGCATTAAATTAGCTGTAATCTAATAAGGCCGCATCCAAGAAACTTCAATTAGATATACTTCAATATGTACATTATTTTGTTAAAATAGCCCTCATGACTTACTAATGTTTTAATTGTGGCCGTCAGTCGGGGAGGATTATTTCATTTAATCTTCTTTTACTCTTTGGTATTTTAAATACTTTCATTTTAAGATTAAAAATAAAAATAATAAAAGACAAACAAAAACATATTAATAAAAATAAAAGGATTTGTTCTACAAAATTTGTATTCATTCAAAAGGCCGCACAATGGCCTAGAAGGCCGCATGTGGCCTGAAGACCGCAGGTTCCCCACCCCTCGTCTAGGACCAGAGGTCAAAGCCGCAGAATTAAAGGGCACTCTTATGGAAAGGAGGTGAGGAAGAACATCTTTAGTCAGAGAGTAGTTAATCGGTGGAACTCATTGCCACAGAGGGCAGTGGAGGCCAAGTCAGTGGATATTTTTAAGGCAGGGATAGACAAATTCTTGATTAAAACGGGTGTCAAAGCTTATGGGGAGAGGCAGTAAAATGGGATTAGGAGGCAGAGATCAGCCATGATTGAATGGCGGAGTAGACTCGATGGGCCGAATGGCCAAATTTTACTCCTATTCCTTGTGAACTTGTGAATTTAAGATCGTGCAGTAGGAATGTTTCAGTTTAGTTTAGGGATACAGCGTGGAAACGGGCCCTTTGGCCTACCGCGCCAACCAGCGATTCTCCCTTTCACTAGTTCTTTCCTACACACCAGAGACATTTTCCAGATCCAATTAACCTACAAAGCCGCACATCTTTGGAATGTGGGAGGAAACAGGAGCACCCGGAGAAAACCTAGGCAGTCACAGGGAGAACTAACAAACTCCATACAGCACCCATAGTCAGTATTGAACCTGGGTCTCTGGTGCTATAAGGCAGCAAATCTACCGCTGTGCCACTGTGCCGCTCCAATGGATAGACTGGATTTGTTTTCCTTGGAGCAGAGGTGGCAAAGGCCACACCTGATGCAGGTATACAAAATTATGATGGAGAAGGTGGATAATGAGAACATTTGCCCCCCTCATACTCATCCCCCACCAAAGTAAGTAGGTTGGAGGGGATCTGAGGAAGAATCTTTTCTCTCTGTCTGTACTCTAACTGCCTGAGATGGTGGTGGAGGCAGGTAAGTACAATGTTTACATATTTGGATGCACTTGAATTGCTGAGGCAAAGAAAGCTACGGACCAAGGGCTGATAAATGAGATTAATATGGATGGGTACTTAACAATTGGCATGGACATAGGGCCTGCTGTTCTTTACTGACTCTAAAGGTATATGAATATTCTGGTACATAAAGTACGTAAAATTAGTTGTTTAGTTTAGAGATACAGCATGCAAATGGCCAATTTGCCACATCATACCGACCGTTGATCACCCATTCACATTAATTTTCCACTATCGCATCGACGCCCTACACGCACTATAGCTTACAGAGGCCAAATAACCTACGATTCTGCCATCTTTGGGATGTGACTGGAGACAGGAGCACCCGGAAGAAACCAACGCAGAAACGGGGAGAACATGCAAACTCCACACAGACAGCACCTGAAGTCAAGATCAAACCCGGGTGTCTGACGCTGTGAGGCAGCAGCTGTGCCATTGTGCTGCCCTAATTTAGCAAATGCAGAGAAGGTTCACTTGGCTCATTCCAGGTATAAAAGGGAAGCATTCCCTTTGGAAAAATGAAAGTTGACCTTCCTGAAGCAAATTTTTGAGAAGCCGATTGACTAGGAGACTGCTGAGACTTTCTTTTTGAAGGTTGGAACTATAGGCATTTTCGATTGAGTGTGGGGAAGGATATTTTCTCTGAGGATTATGATTCCTTAACTTCATCATTGTTAGCTAGGGGAAGGTGACAACAAGGCATATAAGATAAAGTTTAATCAGGAGGACAGTCAGACTGGCCGGACAACTAGAGTGGGGGAGGAATGGAGAGAGAGGGTGAAAGCAGGGGTTACGAAGTTAGAGAAGTCATTATTCATATTGCTGGGATGTAAGCTGCCCAAGCGAAATATGAGGTGCTGTTCCTCCAATTGGGCCTCACTCTGACTGGAAGAGGACGAGGACAGAAAGCTCAGTATGGGATGGGAGGGGGAGTTAGTGTTTAGCAACCAGGAGATAATGTAGGTCTAGGCTGACTGAGCAGAGATGTACACCAACTGCTGGAGTAACTGTGGGTCAGGCAGCATCCATGGAGGACATGTATAGGGGATATTTTGAGTCAGGGCCCTTCTCTAAACTTGACTTAGTCCGAAGAAGGGTGTCGACCCGAAACATCACCTATCCATGTTCTTCTGGGATGCTGCCTGACCTGCTGAATTACTCCAGCATTTTGTGTTTTTCTATGTAAACTAGTCTGCAGTTCCTTATTTCAACATTTTCAATATATCCAAGGCAGGGATTGACGGATATGTCAACAAGAGGATGAGGGGTATGGGGGAAAGAGCAGGAGATCGATGTTGAGGCTGACTTGAATGGTGAATGATCACTGATTGGCCAATTCCTGTTCTTCGATATGTTTTGTATAGCTATGAAGTCATAGAGTCATTCAGCATGGAACCAGGCCCTTCAGCACAACTTACCTACACTGACCAACATGCCCCGTATGCACTAGTCCCACCTGCCTGTGGTCCATATCCCTTTAAACCTGTACTAACCATGTACCTGTAGATGTTTCTTAAGCGTTGCGATAGTACCTGCCTCAACTACCTCCTCCGACAACTAGTTCCATACACCCAGCACCGTTTGTGTAAAAATAAAAACTTATCCCTCAGGTTCCCATTAAATCTTTCACCCTTGACCTTAAACCTATGTCCTACATTTTGATTTCCAATATCTTTTTGCATTCTGAATCATAGTTCCAAACATCATTCTCTCAATTTTAGATGCTGCAATCAAAATGGCTGTCTTCTGCAGAGTTTTATTTTGCATTGAAGGGGAATGTTTTGGTTGCTTCAGTCAGAAGAACCAGGAGATGGGAAGTAGTTAGGTTTTGGATAGTACTGGTGCAGTAAGGCAGCAGCCTCAGTCCTAGCATTTGAGAGGGACTCGGTTCAGGGGTTAAAAGGAAATATATTGCAAGACAATATTATGGTGGCACAGTGGTGCAGCGGTAGAGTTGTTGCCTTACAGCACCAGAGACTCGGGTTCAATCCTGACTATGGGTGCTTTCTATGGACTTAGTACGTTCTTCCTGTGACAGCGTGGGTTTTCTCTGGGTGTAAAGGTTTCCTCCCACATCCCAAAGACGTACAGGTTTGTAGGTTAATTGGCTTTGGTAAAAATTGTAAACTTCCAAGTGTTTAAGATAGTGATCGCTAGTCGAGGCAGACTCGGTGGGCCAAAAGGCCTGTTTCCACGCCGTATCTCTAAACTAAAACTGAACTAAGGACAATGAAGTGAGTGGGAAAGGAAATAAAATTTGGGAAGCAAAAAACTAGGTACTGGAAATCTGAACTAAAAGCAAAACACAGCCCCCAAAAAAGTTCTAATAAAAGACAATTGACTTGAAATATTAACTATCTCTCTCCACAGACACGGGCTGGTTTACTGAATATCTCCAAAATGTTCTGCTCTTATGCGGAGCTGTCTGGGCTTTGATGAGGGACAATTCTGGTATTAACTTTCTGACTTTTACAACTGAAATATAGTTAGTTCATTGTAACACAGATCAATTTCCTGGTAAGTTATTGACTCCATTCATTTATTTTCAGTGATTTTGTTTAACAACTCTCTGGATGACTGGGCACGCTTATTTTTTTTAAATGATTGTTTCCGATGATAAACATTTTCAGCTGTAATAATAAAACAGCCAGTTTCTACTCAATTATATCATAATACATTTATTGAAAAAACCATATTTATGATTTATATATTTGTTTTATCGGAACTCTGAATAGGCCTAACCAATGTGCTCTTGGGTATTTTTAATACAATTTCTTGTTTTATTTTCCTATTAATGCAGTTATTTTTTATGGTTTTCAAATATGACTTGCAGTAGCTTTAAAGGAGCTGAAAATGTAGTCTCATATCTATGAATGTCCCAGATTAATGGACAGGTAAATGGATTGGAAAGGTTTGGAGGAATATGAGCCAAATGCAGACATTATTTCTGTCCAGAGATGCTGCCTGTCCCGCTAAGTTACTCCAGCATTCTCTATCTTCGGTATAAACAAGCATCTGCAGTTCATCCCTACACAAATGGGACTAGCCTAAATGGGGCATCTTGATCAACATAGATGAGTTGGGCTGAATCATGGGCAGAAATCCCGTGGGGGACAGGGAACAAGCCCCCCCCCCCCCCCCCCATGTTTTGAGAGGTGGGGGAAACCCCACCCCCCCCATGTTTTGTAATCCGGATTTTGAAATTCGGTGAAAATAACTATTAAAAATGTCTGCTTTCCGCGAGACAGTGGGGGTGGGACTGATGATAGAGGGCGCCGATTGGACGAGAGAGACGTCGGTCAGCAGGCAGTGGGGGAAAGGGCGGGACATGATGGTTCAGCACGATGATTGGAGGAGGGAGGTGTCGGCCGGAGGCAGAAGTAGGGGGGTGGGACTGAGGATAGAGCGCGGTGATTGGAGGAGGGAGACGTCCTGGTGGATCAAAGATCATTGAATCGGCCCATTCGCGGGGCCTTTCATCGCCCGGCCCGGCGCGGCTTAAAATCGGCCGCAGGAACTTCCATCGCCCCGCGGTCAAATTGCTGCGTCAAAGCTCCAGATGTTGAAGCCCCGCCGGGCGATGAAAGATTCCGCTGCCAGTTTTAAGCCGTGCCAGGCGATGAAAGGCCCCATGAACGGGCTGATTGAAGCCCCGCGATTCGGGGTGGACGATGCTGCTGTTCCTGGAGTTCGGAGTCGGTCAGCAACCAAGTCAGTTCCCGATATTACCGTCCACAGGACCCACGGCCGAAGCTTCGTGCGTATGTGCGCATGTGCGTGCGACCACCATGTTTTGATAGTGATTTCCGCCCGTGGGCTGAATGGCCTGTTTCTGTGCTGTATGACTTTATTTCTGTGCTGTGTGACTGAATAGTTGCAGGGCATCCTAAGGGAACACAGTAATCAACCAGAGGTTGTAGTTTGGTTTGGTTCTAATGAAGGGTAAAAAGAGGGATTAACGCAACTTGGATTTAGGGAGCTCGGTAAACAGATTAAAAAGCAAGATCACTAAGACTGTGCAAAAAAGCAAAGTGCTGGAGGAACTCAGTGGGTCAGGCAGCATCTGTGGAGGGAATGGACAGACAATATTTTGGGTCAGGACACTTTTTCAGATTTCTGAGTCATAAGGCATAGAAGTAGCATTATGCTATTCCACCCATCAAGTCTACTCCACCATTCATTCATGGCTGATTTATCTCTTGCTCCTAACCCCATTCTCCTGCCTTTTCACCATAACCTCTGACACCCATGCTAATCATTGAGTCTGAGGGTCCCGAACTGAGATGTCACGAACATCAATCACACAGTTGTCCCACTGGGTTCCGTCCACCTACCCATTCTCACCTACCCACCTTGTCACCCTTATTTGGTTGCACCTTTCACCAACTTCTGCAGATGCACCGTAGAAAGTATATTATTGGGATGCTTCACAGCGTGGTTTGGGAACAGCTCCATCCAAGACCACAAGATATTGCAGAGAATTGTGAGCATAGCCCAGACCATCACACAAACCAACCTCCCTTCCATTGATTGCATCTACACTTCGCGCTGCCTCAGCAAGGCCACCAGCATAATCAAGGACCAGTCTCACCCCGGTCACTCCCTCATCACCCCTCTCCCATCAAGCAAGAGGTACTGAAATGTGAAAATGCACATCTCCCGATTCAGGGATAGTTTCATCCCAGCTGTAATCTGGCAACTGAAGCATCTTATCACCAATTAGAGACCTGTCCTGACCTACCGTCTACATCATTGGAGACCCTCAGACTATCTTTAAACTGACTTTACTGGACTTTATCTTGCAGTCGGCATTATTCCCCTTACCCTGTATCTGTACACTGTGGATGGCTAGATTGTAATCATGTTTAGTCTTTTTCGCTGACTGGATAGTACGCAACACAAAAGCTTTTCACTGCACCTTAGTGCACATGACAATAGTAAACTATACTAAACCTTCCTTTGCTATCAGATTCCATCATCTGCAGCCCTTTGCTGCCTTCACCGATCACCTCCCTGTCTCTGTCACTATTTCCACCCCACCACCTGATTCCTCCTGCTGTTCAACACCTCACCTAGATCCACATCACCTGCCAGCTTATGCCCCACTGTCCCTTCTCACCTCTTTATACTAGCCTTCTCCCCACTACCTCAAGATGAAGGGATCCTGACCTGAAACCTGGATTGTCCACTTATCTCTACAGATGCAGGCTGGCCTCCAGCAGGTTTAGAGACACAACCTGCTGGAGCACAGACCAACAATCACCCTGCACACCAGTTCTATCCTGCACTCGAGGGACAATTTACACAAGCCAATTAACCTACAACCCCGCCCGTCTTTTGAAGGTGGGTGGAAACCGGAGCGCCTGGAGGCAACCCACGCGGTCACAGGGAGAACGTGCAAACTCCGTACTGACAGCACCCGTAGTCAGGATCATACTGGGGTCTCTGGCGCTGTGAGGCAGCAACTCTACCGCTGCGTCACCGTGTTTGTTATTTCACCAGAATGTCGCCTGGAATAGAGTGTTTCAGTTGTAAGGAGTGACTATTTTTGTTCTCCTTGGAACAGCGGGGCCGGGAACGAGTGGGGGAAAGGAGACCTGACTGAGATGATCAGAATTATGAGGGACATTTGATAGATGGTGAGAAACATTTTTCAGCAGAAGTGCATGAAACCAGAAAGCATAATTTTAAAGAATAGTGCAGTTAGAAGCGATTTCGAGAGAGACAGTATCGAAACAGGACCTTTGGCCCATCGAGTCCATACTGACCATCAATCACCCATTTACGGTGATCCTACAACTAATCTAATCCAACTTTATTTTCTCCATATTGTCATCAATTCCTCCAACCCCCAAATGCTACCATTAGAAGGCCAGTGCCACCTATCTACGCGCTAGGGGCAATTTACAGCTGCCAATTTACCAACCCCGCACACAACTTTGGGATGTGGGATCCACGCGATCACGGGAAGAATGTACAAACTCCACACAGACAGCACCCGAAGTCAGGATTGAACCTGAAGGTAGACACACAATGCTGGAGTAACTCAGCGGGTCAGGCAACATCTCTGGAGAAAAGGAATAGGTGACGTTTCGGGTCGAGACCTTTCATCAGACAGGTGGCTGGCTCAGAGACTCAGCGGCTCGACAAATCGCACCACTCTCATCAAGTGGCCGATTGAAATCGGGACCACTGTCTACGGGGGTGGTGGAGGCGCAAACATTTGAAGCACCAAGGCATTAGAGTGGTGGTAAACCGGACTGGTATTGTTGGGTACTTGGTGGCTGGCACAAACATATTACATTAGGTGAAAAGGCCGGTTGTACATGCTTTATGACTATGAACATATTTATTATCAAAGAAATGCCCAAATAGATGTCGTTTCCTCTCCTTTTTAAAAGTCAAAATACCATTTTGACAAGCATTTTTTAACAGAAAATTAGTATATAATTAACATAATGCAAAGGTGCAGAGGAGCATAATAATCAACAGCTGTCCTTAAAGAATTGAAGGAAATTTTGGTCAGGTATAAAAACACAATGACACATTTCCACCTGAGATTCCACCATATTTTGGAGTCCTATATCTTATTTGTCCACTGACTAGAGGTGGTTCAGGGCAACACCACGCAAGTAATGTAACTTTTTTTAAATAGTTCAGATATGTTGAGTTGTATGAATCGGAATAGTTATTGAATGATTTAATTTAGGTCGCTGATGATATTCAATACGAGAACACTAATGTGTTTCAATGCAGTTCCTATTTTTCACCAAATATTTACAGCTGCAGAAAATACCTCGCGGGTAAAGAGAGAGAATCTGTCGACGTTCTCTTCTCTCTCTCCAGCTGCTGTCTGACCTACTGCCTATTTGCAGTCGTGTCAGTTTTTGTTCGAAGGATGTGGACCTCGTTAACTGAGTCAGCATCTGATTGCCCTTGAGAACATGATTGTTAGCTGCCTTCTTGCACCGCTGTCCGCAGCAGTCTTTGAGAATGTGTCAGGGAGAGAGTTCAAGATTTCAGATTTCCAACAGCCAAGTCTTTCCTTTGCTATTTGTGTGCACCTCCGTAGTCCCACGAGACTACGGCGTTTGTGTTTTAAACGCCAGTTTACTTGAGTTAACACACTCGTCTGGGATGTTATTGAATAAAATGAGCTGGAGTAGGGTTATCGGCTCATCAAAACACTCCAGCCCTTTTTGGAAAGACCAGACGTCTTGGCTGTCGCACCCTTCCTGTCCTGTCAGGAACCACTTTAATCCTCACAGTAATAGGGATCGGTTGTAAAAGTAACATGCCTATGTTAAATAGCCCGACAACGTTTAAGAAACATTTAGACAGGTACGTGGATGTGATAGGTTTAGAGGGATATGGGCCAAACGCAGGCAGGTGGGACTAGTGTAGATTGGGCTTGTTGGTCGACGTGGGAAAGTTGGGCCGAAGGGTCTGTTTCCACACTGTATGACTATGACTCATAAACTCCAATAGAGACTCAAGAAATTGCAGATAGTGATAAATGGAGTAAACCACAAAATGCTGGAGGAATTCGGCATCTGTGGAGAGAATGGACAGGCGGTGTTTTGGGTCGAGATCCTTCTGAAGAATGCTGCCTGACCTGTTGAGTTCCTCCAACACCTTTTATTTTGGTCATAAACTCTAATATTGCCATAACATTAGTAGAGGGTTGATAGGCAATAGTATTCGTGCCAGCAATTTCACAGTCCATTTGAACACATTTGCATCCTGATATGAAATTAGAATTTTTTTCTTCTTCCCCCATTGCTTTTCATACCTTTCCTATGTCCCGGGGTCAAGGTTGCACTGGACTGCAAGTCGTGGTGTGGAGCCTAGTGGTCTTTGGGGAGACTTCCCTCCTCGCTTGACGGCGAATGCTTGCGATCGTGGGTCCAGAACATTGAACGTGAAAGTCCCTTGGCGGTCTGAAGATGGATGAAGTTCCTAATCGGTCGGATTCAATTGGTGACGGCGCCCATTAAATTTTCGCTTAATCCGCACCCCCACCCCCCCCCCCCCCCCCTCTCTTTCTATGTATCGAATTAAGTTACCATTTTCCTTTTTGCATTCCAATAACGGGCTAAAATCCAAGAGAAATGTCCAAAAGTAATTCGGGTGAAAGTGTTAATAATGAGGCGATTGTGGTAATTCCTAAAACTCGACCTTCTTCTCCAACACATTATTTTCTTTGTGGCTTTTCCACGATTTTCCGAGTTGTTTCTTGCGGTTGCTTTGACGCAGCCTTTACAGTCAGAGCTTTAATTATGTTTTATTTAAAGAAGCCCGATTTATTTAATTTTTCCTTAATAATAGGTGTCCAGTCGTTTGATTGAATGATTACTTCAGGATGGTTAATATTTCAACGTGAATGCCACCCTCCAACGAAGACTGTTTGAAACAGTTCCCCGACAGGGGTGCCTGTAATGCGAGTAGCGAGCCCTGTGTGTGGGGACTATAACACAGCGTTCGAGACGGATGTCCCATTGTATATTTAAGCTCAACAAAACAGGCGACCGTATACAGTATGTCAAATAATATTTATTATGGTACTTAGTGAATTATTTGGGGATTATAACACCATTAAAAATACAATTTATATTTTATATTCCACAGCAGATTATATTGAATGTTAATTTGGGGTATGAATTTGGAATAACATTTATCATACTTTTTAGTCAAAGTTCTACGCTGTAGTTTCGCGTAAGCTAATGTAACATTGGACAGGTTTACCTTTTGTTTCCAAAAATAAACTGAATATAATATACAAAACCAGAACGGCACAAATTCTCCCGACATCCTCAGAGTAAATACATTAATTGGTGTTATATTTGGTAGTGTTCGCAAGCTATCCTTTAAACCAGCAACTGCAGTCCCTCCTTACACACTAATACTAGGCAACCTTACCATTCATGTGCCATTTACGATTATATCTATTCCCTTGTTTTGAGGGATGCCTCCACCAGACTCTGGCCCTAATGTCCAGCCGCGGAAAGACCGTAGACTGCGGTCTTCCCCGACGGAGCCTTGGCGTTGGCTGCACCAAACTTCGGCGAGTCGCTCAGTTAATACTCCCTGTTCTCTTCAAACGACGCTGCAATTTCCCAAACTGAAAATCGCTATTCATTAGTGTTCTGAGAAATTTTATTGCGTTTGTTTACATTAGCAAATCAAAAATCTCCACATTTTTCCCCCCAGGTATGCTCGACAGAGAGATGCATTATGCAGCCTCACGTTTAACGGCTTCTGCAAAGCTCCGAGAAATCACTCGGTTTCCTTGAAAGCCAAGCGAAAAACCAGAGATTTGTTTTCAAATCTATGTTTTGATTGAGTGATTTGGAATTAAAATTTCCTGGAGGAAAAAAAAAGATCGGGTCTGGAGCATATGTAGAATGTATTCAAAAATAAATGAACGGTTGTAATCTGAGCTCTCGATACAAACAACACTCGTACATTAAAGGGGCTCTCCGCTGTAGTCGGTTATCGCTGCTGCCGTCTAGGATATTTATATCATTTATCTTTTTTTTATCCCAATCGTTTCCCAGCTGTGGGAAAGAAGAAGATGGAGTTATCTAGTGCTAACTTTTCTGAGCGGTCTTAAAGCGAATAAGCGAAATGCGGTGAACTACAGTGGCAATTTTGTCCCGAATATCTCGCGAACGAGGAGGTAAGTTTGGGGGATGATTAATGAGGCTTGTGTCAGGACTTGCACACTGGACGCTGCAGTTTGTCAACACAAGGACTTGGGGAAATCGCGACGCCACACTGTCGCCCGGAGCTGCCTCTTTGGACTAAAATTGCAGGCACATTACGGTTGTTTAGCACATCTTATAAATAAAAGCCTAGCGCTCGCGGTTGCGTGTCATCGCGAAGACTTTAAAGGCAGCACCCCCACACTTTACACTGACCGGGAGATTATTGTAATTGCTGATCTTCCTCGGGTAGCCCAGCCACAACAAATGACATGGGAATTTAGGCAGCTTTAACAAAGTCCCAGCCTACCCATATCAATAGAAATAATTCCACCCTCCTGTAAAAACAAACACGACTGTGAAACGGATACTCTGAACAAATCTCCAGTTAACAAACTTGTTCGTTCCTCTCTATTATCCGGTGAGATTGTCACTGGTTTATTGACTATCTGAGTGAACGATATCCCTTGATGCCGTTTTCCATCACTTCTCAAAGGAACCGTTATCGGACTCAAAGACACCCGAATGAATCCAAATTCGCTGAGAGTCTCGGTGGGGAAAAAAACAGAATTCGCTATCTTGGCCCTTTGTTGTTTTTTCCTCAACCGCTTCAATTACATCCACTGCAGTTCAGTTTTTTTTTAAACACACCTTCTGGTGCAGGAAATTTGTGTTTTAATATGCGGAAAAACAATACATGTGCAGCGTGTTATGGACCGGGATGACTTTATTTTCGCGTCCGAATATTAAGAGATTCGCCGACCCGCGAGAACCGCGTCTATGAGTTGCTGCTCGGAAGGAAATCCGTACAATTTGCTTCGTTTACCAGGCTCTGTTGCCGTCTTTAAAAGGCACGGTGAACGCGAGAATGTTGTTCGCATGGACCTTCTGTACTGTTCGGAGAGATGTCCTGTAGGAACTAATTCGTTGTACTAACATCCAGAATTCCTCCCTGCACTCTATAGTTCATGTTATGCAGTCGAAACATTAAAGCCCCAACAATTAGCCGCAACCTAAAATAACACTTGTGAAAACAGTGGCGTGTTCGTGTTGTTGACCTTAAAAATTACGGGGCAATATCCAGAACAATGTTTATCCAGAACAATTGTCTACCATCCAGAACAATGTCCTCAGACAACAAGCAATTTTTTTGCTAAGCCGTACATTTTTTTAATTTTTAAAATATCTTAAGGGGAGCTGGTTGTCATCTTTCTGAGCCGAAACCTGAGAACATCGAGGGAAAAATATGCTTATTTTCCACTTAGATTCCAACATTGTTCAGTGCTTTATTTTATAGACCAGATGCAACTCAGCGATTTCTTTTTTTTCGCTGAAGAATTTCCCCCTATAAACACGCACTTGCAATATGAGTATTTCAAATGTGTAATCATTCTGCGTTCGCATTTCACGTCTTTCTGGTACCTGTTTACCAGGAGATTGAAAACAATTGCCAGTAAACCGCATCTGGAATACATTAGACGCGTTATTGCATTATTTTGCCTCTCATTAAAGCAACTTAAAGTAAAAAATTCGTTCACAGATGCTACAGTTAAATGGTTCTGAAGAGAGATCGGGCTTGTTTGGGCGTGACCAGTTGGTGCTGTGAGTTGTTTTACTGAAGCTTAATGTACGGTGATGGGCCATTGATTCCTGGCACCTGGGATCTCAGATGGTCGTGTGCTGGAAACCATTGACTGAGTTTGTTCAGCTAACGCCCTGGACCTGTTCGAATTAGGCTCGGTCCACCGCGGAAGGTCAAACGGCGGGAAACATCAGTTCCCGCTGTTGAAATCCGAATTGATAAGAAAATTGATCCAATACACTGCAGGCATCCTTAACGTTAGTTCAGAGACTATCCTTAGAATGACAACTGCATCAGAACGGGAAAGACTATATACGAAATATTAAACCAGATCGCATAGACATTTCCAACATTTACTCGGACCTTAAGAGGAAAGGTTTCCTCGTGTCCATAATGTCGGGGGAATGGTGAAACACTTTTTTATAGATGGGTTTATCATTTCCTTATCATAATTTTCCCGGTTTTCAAAAGCTGGACAGAAAGATTTTACTAGGACTTTATTCCTTGGAGCGCGGGAGGCTGAAGGGTGATCTTTTAGAGGTGTATAAAATTACGAGGGGAATAGAAAGGGTGCATACATCAACAATCAGAAACTAGACGGCATAGGTTCAATGTGAGAAGGGAAATATTCAGTAGGAATCTGAGAGGCACACGGGACGAGGTGGGTATGCGGAACGAGTTTTTTCACAGAGTGTAGTGGGTATACTGAAGGAGCTGCCAGAGCAAGTGGTTACAATAAAATCACCATTTAAAATACATTAGGACAGTTAGGTGCATAGGGAAGAATTAGAGCGAGATGGGTCAATTGTGGGGAAGTTAGACTAGTTTTCTTAGGGCATCTTGGTCGGCGTGGTCGAGTTGAGTCGTATGACCTGGTTCAGTCCTGTATGACTCTATAGTATTTAATTTTAAATGCTGAATGGCTTAAAAAAATTAAAAGTGTTCACTCTGTTCTGAATAAAATACATTCGGTTTTATAGGTTGATAATTTTACAAAAGCTGTCTGGATCCTAGCTTTAAAACACTTGGCAAGAGAGAAGAATCCTCTGCGCACTCTTGAGTTTCATTTTCAAAGTAAATCACAATAATAAATCAGTTACAGCGCAATTTTGCGGTTGCCCTGCCGGGAACTAGCTGATTTGTGCTCTCGCTGGTATTTTTTTGATTACTAAAATCAGGTAACCGTCCCGGTATCGGTGCGTGCACCGCTGCCAATATTAAAGGCAGGATTAGATCACAAGAAATCAGTCGTCCTTCACGCAGTCCGACCACACTGCCTCGCATACGGAACAAAACACGGCAGACTATAAACGAAGGTAGACACAAAATGCTGGAGTAACTCAGCGGGTCAGGCAGCATCTCTGGAGAAAAAGAATAGGTGACGTTCCGGGTCGAGACCCTTCTTCAGACTGAGAGTCAGGGGAGAGCGCAACTAGAGGTATGAAAGGGTACAAAGAACACATGAATGAAACGTATGCAAAAGACAAATCAAAGCCAGCAACGATGATCAAGGAAAGGTGGAGCCCACAATGCTCCATTGTTGGCTGTGGTGAAGATGATAATGAGTAATACAAACAACGGAATCTCAGCAGGACGATAGTGAAACTAGTACGACGACCAGGGTGGGGAGGGACGGAGAGAGAGGGGATGTCAGGGTGATACGGTTCGTAGCAAACAAAAAACAAAAATACCTGCTGACATTTTCCCCCAGTATTTTCAGTTTTTACTTCAGATTTTCAGTATCTACAGTTTTTTTAAAGTAGTTTTATCCCTTCAAATTATTTGGGATGAGAATGATTGTAGCTCTTGATTGGACTTGTCACTGGGTGGAGGAAAGTGCGAATTAAACAACAATCCACACTATCCGAAGCCACGCGTTATTAGACTTTACCTGCGTTTTAATAACCGCTCCATCGACATCCGTGCCAAAAACAGACTGGAGATGTTTCGTGTCTTTAAGTTAAATACCCCCTGTTTCTTTTGTGAAAACAAAAACTGTACAGTATCTCCGAACTGTCAGAATACAACCCACCCAGCCCCTTGGTATCATAACTGCTGCTGTGCTGTTTAGAATTTTTAAATAAAACTTTTAAACGTTTCCTGTAAGAATCGTTCGCAAGTAAGAATGTCATTGTTTCACCTGGGATACATAACAATAAAACGCTATTGACTCTTGTTTACTGTGTTTTTTATACTGTCATCGTGTCTGAAGAAGGGTTCCGACCCAAAAGATCGCCTTCCATTCCCTCCACAGTTGTTGGCTGACCCGCTGAGTTCCTCCAGCACTTTGTGTTTTGCTCAAGATTCTAGCATCTGCAACTTCTTGTATGTGGAGTATAGGGAGGTTTCACGGCAGTCGGGTCACGACCCATGACCTGTGCTGTTGCTACGCTACGACAAGTGGAGTACACGCGATGAACTGCAGGTAAGCACTTACCATAGTTTCCAGCGTAGCGGGGTCGTTAAAACCCGCCGGAATTGTCAATTTTTGCGCTGTAAATAATTATGGAAATCGGGATAAGCGTGAGAGACATTTAGCCTACTTCAGAATTTCACCAGTGAGGAGAAATGACGGTAGATAGGAGCGAGAGCTGAAGGGACAACAACAGCCAAAGTGCTTGGCGAACATTGGCCGTTTGCTCACTGCTTTTCATCAACTAAGGCATTATTTGTGTTCTTTCTTGATTCCTTTGGCATCTAAAAGGTTTCAGAAGTGATAAATCTGGCTGTAACATTTTAAAATCGCCCATGGTTCTCAAGTGGGTTTTTACATACAAAAGGAAAACGCCTCTGAAGCAAAATTTACAACCAGATTTATCATTTTTTAGACTTTTTAGATATCAAAGGAATCAAGAAAAAAAACAAATAATGCCTTACTGTTGATGAAATGCAGTGAGCAAACGCGATAATTCCCAATAATTTCAATTCCGATATCTGCACGGCCAATGTTCGCCAAGCACTTTAGCTGCTGTTGTCCCTTCAGCTCTCGCTTCATTTCACTTCACTTTTGGAATTCTGAAGTTGGGTACATGTCTCTCACACTTACCCCGACTTCCACAATTTTTTACAGCGCAAAAATTCAACATTTGGGCGGTTTTTAACAGGTAGGAAAGTACGCGTTTCTTGCATTAATAACATATACCGGAAGTGACGGATGTCCTCCAGATGGATTGAGCGGCTCCGTGCGTCAAGCCCTATGACCCAGTGACCTTACGTGCAACCCCCCTATATATTCTTGTCCAGGGCGCAAAGAACCTTGGCTCAATACCTGGCGTACTTTGCTCCACTGAAGAGTGCTAAAATAGATCAACCCTTCCTCCCCCCTAAAGTCTTAAGATGGCTATCAAATTAACTAGACCAAGGAACTGCAGATGCTGGTTTCCAAAAAAATAAGACGCAAAGTGCTGGAGTAACTCAGCGGTCAGGCAGCATCGCTGGAGAACATGCTTCGTTGCCTATCCATGTTTTCTAGATGTGTAGGAAAGAACTGCAGATGCTGATTTAAATCGAAGGCAGACACAAAATGCTGGAGTAACATGGGTAGACACTGGTATAGTCCTGGTGGACTCATACTATACCAGTATCTTATCTACCCATGTTCTCAAGATATTCTGTCTGACCCGATGAGTTACTCCAGCACTCTGTGTATTTTTTCATATATTAGTATTTATTTTGTAACGTTTTTATTCAAAATGTATTATTTGTTTTGCCCAAGCAGGGCCGCTTGGTTTAGATTTCGAGCAACGTGGTGTCCCCGCGGATTTATATCGCATTTTCTGCTGACTCCGCCGTTTAAGATAGGACACCTGGAAACATGCTGGTCGCAGTTTGCAGAAGTCACCTTTGTCGACAAAAACAACCCTGGCCAAAAATATCTTCAATTTGCAACGCCTCACCCTCGCCTCATCTCCGAAAACCAACCACCCCGTTGTATTATTTTCCATGAAAATTCGGATTGTCCCAATCAATCTAAAAAATGACGCCGGCGAGAGTAAGTAATCTTGAGCATCTTTTAGTTTTAGAGACCCAGCACGGAAACAGGCTCACAGAGTCCATCGATCACGCGACCACACTAATATTATGCTATCTCACTCTCGCATCCACCCCATACACACTTGGGACAATCCGCAGGAGACAATTAACCTGCAAACCCCTTAATAAAACAGTGGGGCGTGGGAGGAAACCGGAGCGGCGGGGGAAACCCACGCAGTCACCAGGAGATGTGCAAACTCCACACAGGCGGCACCTGAGGTGGGGATCGAACCCGGGTCACCCACCTGCGACACTGTTATTATCATGGAGAATGTGCCAACGGGTGACTGGTTTCCGGAGATGAGGCAAGGCTTTGGGAAGTGAGAGATCGCAACGTGGGTATTTTGAGCGTGGGGCTGTTCCAATATGTTATAAGAGATGGAGCTGAAATCGGCCAAATCCGAAACTGTTGCTTTTCGTTGACAGTAACACATATTTAAATCTAATCTCTGATGCCCATGAGCGGATTTCAAACATGCAAATATTATTCGAAATATAAATTCTCTTAAGTCAATAGTCGTTAACACCATTTGTCCGAACTAAATCAACAAACAGATTTTTCGACGTGTATATTAGAATCTGGGTTAGGATGTGTACGTTAGCATATTTGGGCAAAATACAAAGTGCTGGAGGAAACCAGCGGCTCAGGCGGCTTCTGTGGAGGGAATGAACAGAACATGTTTGGGATCGGGACCTTCAGACTGTGGAGAAGAGGGGAGAATGCTGGAAACTAGAGGGCTGACGGGACAAAACCTGGCAAGTGATAGATGGATACAGGTGAGGAGGTGAGTGTGTGTGTGGGGGGGGGGTGGGGGTTAGAAGATGGATGGAGAAAGTGACAAAGGCAAGAGAAGAAAAGGAGACAAAAGGGTGTTAAATAAGGAGAGGAATGAAATATAAATCCAGACCAGGGATAGGGGTAGAAGGGGACAGAGAGGGGTGGGGGGTAGGAGGTGGGAGACATATTTGGGATTGGATAGATGTATTGAGACTCCTATTGGAATTCATCAGAACACATAGTCAGTGGCCACTATACTATGTTTACATATCTTGTTTACAGAGATGATTCAATGATCATTCAATGATTCAATGATTCAATCATTATCATTGAATAATTATCATTGAATAATTCAATGATTCAATGATAATTTATTGTCACATGTTATTAGGTACAGTGAAATGCTTTGTTTTGTATACAACCTGGTAAAATCAAACAACAGACCTCACCTAGGCACCTAGGCAGCACATGAGTGTTACCACATTTTGGTGCCGACAAAGGTACAAATGTTCACCCAACAGTCCTATCTACTGCTTGTCTCCGCATGTGGCAGCAGGTCCCCCCTCCTCACCCGGTCAGGTCCCCATTTGTTCAACGTTGAGAATACAAGGCACATGAGACTGCAGGTGGTGGAATCTGTAGTAAAAGGAAAGCATGTTGAGAAATTTAATGGCTCAGACAGCATATGTGGAGGGGAATGGATGTTAATGGTTAAGACCTTTCATCTAGACTTTACCTTGGACATTCAGTCCCTATACACTTCTAGACCACATCTGGAAACCCATAGGATGGCCTGTTTCTTTCTAGAACATTGATCCAACCACTTGTTCTCACCATTAATAACTTTCTCATTTGATTTCTCCCACTTCCTGTAGATTAAAGGTATAGCCATGGGTACTCACAGGGGCCCTTGCTATGTCTGCCTCTTCCTTTATCATGCGGTGCAGTCTTTGTTTCAAGCTTACTCTGGCCCAATTCCCCAATTCTTTCTCCATGATGTTCTGCATCCTGAACCAAAGAGCAACTTTTCAAATTTGATCAACTTTGCCACTAACTTTTACCTGCCCACAGATTCAGTTGGAGCATTTCTGACACCTCCTGTCCCTTTGTTGATCTCTCTCTCTCTCCATCTCAGGAGACAAACTAGTCACTGATATCTACTCCAATTCTAATGAATTCCACAGCTACCCAGATTGTACTTCCTCAAATCCCGTTTCTTGCAAGGAAGTCATCCCTTCCTCTCTTTTTCTCCATCTTCACGAGAAGAGGCGAGTGTTGAGGATTATTGTAAAAGATCATTTGTTCCCTACCCTAAACTGATTGAAGTCAGGAAGTCAAGGATCCATTGATAGAAATCAGTACTGACTCCGTCCCGTGTGTTTGGTGATGAGCTTGGATGGGATAATGGTTTTAAAGGCAGAGCTGCAGTCTATGGACTGGAGTCTGTAGTCGTCTCTCATATCCAGGTGTTTCAGGGATGAGTACAAGGCCAGGGAGAAGGCATCATCCATGGGCCTGTTGTGATAATAGGCAAACTAGATTTATTGTGTTCCATGACAAGCCTCTCAAAGTATTTCAGGATGGTGGATGTCAAGGCCACTTGATGGTAGTCGTTAAGGCATGAGATCTTGCTTTGCTTTGGCAATGGGATGATCTTCTTGAAGCAGGGATGGTCTTCTTGAAGCAGATGGGTACCTCAGAACAGAGTAGGGCGAGATTAAATATGCCCGTGAACACTGGAGTCTGAAGGGATGTGTGTCATCACCCTGTTGGCCCACTGCTCAAAGCGAGCATAGAAAGCATTCAGTTCATCAGGTAGGGCAGCACTATCATCAGTGATAGTTTCAGGAACAGTTTCTTCCCAGCTGTTTTCAGGCAACTGAACCATCCTCTCATCAGCTAGACTGCAGTCCTGATCTACCATCTACCTCATTCGAGACATATGGACTATCGTTAATTGGACATTATCGGACATAACCTTGCACTAAATGTTGCACCCTTTCTCCTTTATCCGTGCACTGTGGACGGCTTCATTGTAAGCACGTACAGTATTTTCTTTGATTGGATGGGACACAATCAAAAACTTTTTGCTGTACCTCGGTACACGTGCCAATAATAAGCTGCACTAAACTCCTGAAAAAACAATGTCTAATATTAGGACACAGGATATAATGGAAACCAACAACGGGAAGAGATGTCAGTTGCTTTCAACATCCTATTCTAATTGCTTAGTGTAAGGAGTAACAAATATATGTAGACACTGATATTTATCAGCATTCCCACTCCCATCTTTTATTTGTCTCTCACCCTGTTGTATCTTAAATGACTGCTGAGTGAATAGCAATCAGCATCCCAAACTCTCACTGGGAACTTACAGACATGCCAACATCACAAATGCAAGCTGACTCACTGAGCTACCTAGACCATGCATATTTGAAATATATTTGTCTTGGCTAATACAGTCATATTTAGTACCTCAATACTTAGCATGTCAATTTAGCATAAAAAATCATGTGTCTGACAGCATAATCTAAGACATTCATAGAGGCACATAATACTTCAATTAACGTCCTTGTTTTCATTGGCATTCCATGTAGTATTGCTGAAATCCTATGCCACTGATTTTGGGAACAGTCTAACGTAATAACTCGTCCCTTTGCTATAAATTCAACATCAATCCTTTTACTCACATAAATTCATACACAATTCAAAGAAACTCTCAAATTGCTCTCCCTGGCCATCATAATATTGCTGAAACCATTAATGGAAAATCCAGCTTGTTCTCCTTATATGTTTTGGGTCGAGGTTATTGGACTATTTTCTTTAAGCAATAATTTTAAATACAGGGACGGGATTTATTTTTAGTCTCACGCAAAAGATCACTGAATACAAACACCGACCAGATGGCAAGGTTGGAAGGAGACTTTAAAGACACTGGTGAATCAACAATCTCCCTAAGTACACTTGCATCAAGCCAAGAAGTTGCCATGCTTGGTTATTTCCTTGACAGCAACAAACTTTTCTGTTGTATCGTAATCTGGGTCACCAGCAGATCGACCAGTCTGAAGCAATACAGTGTTAAAAAAATTCAGTTCAAACAGTGAACAATATAGTTAAAATGAACAAGGTGGCACAGTGCCGCAGCAGTAGAGCTGCTGCCTCACAGCGCCAGAGACCCAGGTTCGATCCTGACTGCAGGCGCTGTCTGTAGGTAGTTTGCATGTTACCCCTGTGACCGGATAGGTTTCCTCCGGGGGTTCCGGACTCTTCCCACATCCCAAAGACATGCAGGTTTGTAGGTTTGTTGGCTTCTGTAAATTGTCCCTAGTGTGTAGGATGCAAAAGTTGGATAAGATGGAACTCGTGTGAACAGATGATCGATAGTCAGTGCGGACTTGGTGGACCGAAGGGAAGGGTCCACGTTGTATCTCTAGACCCTAAAACAAACGGAGAATGAGTGAAAGATTTTAATGATTGGTTGACACATTATCCCATGGTTATTTTAACCTTGGCTCTAGCCTATTTGAAACTAAAGGTTAAAATAATAGTCACAGGAATATCGTTCTACCCTAATATCCTACAGTAAACGTTTCCCATAATTGGGCATTTTCACATTTCATGAACATGAACATCATTTACAGTAGCTAATTTGCTCCAAGTGTGCAGGAAGGCACATGATCATTGAACCGCTGAAGTTCACGCTGCAACAGAGAGCAACGAGCCATCCTGTCTGAGTAGTCTTCCTCGGAACGATCCAAAACAAATTCCCCCGTCCCTTAGCAGCGAGCTCATTAACCAGTGGGGCGGATTTAAGACATAAAATGGAAGGATTAGAGGGAATCTGAGGAGAAATTGTTTCACCCAGAGAGTTGCGAGGATGTGGAACCCAATGTCTGAAAGGGCGGTGGAGCTGGCAAACCTCATGATATTGAATATTCTTTCAGATGATCTATAACACACAAGGCACTGGACCAAGAGATAGGAAGAGGGATTAGTTTGATTCCCACTCCAGTCTGGCTACTATAACTGGCATGATAGACTGAACAGATGCCTATGTCCTGTAAATGTCTCCAAATTCTGATCGATCATGAATCTTATTGTCCTGCTCTATGTAACCCTGAATATGTCTTCCTCTGCTGGCTTTTGAGTGTAGCCATGATCCCTTTTGCATCACTCTCGTGGCAGAAAGATTCTACGCTCGCAAAGCCTTCTGTGTGAAAATATGTCTCCTGGCCTCTCACTTAAACAGAAAACACTGGAAATCCTCAGCAGGTCAGGCGACATCTGTGGAGAGAGTTAGTGCTTCAGGTCCATGGCTTTGCTTCAGAACATTAACTCTTTCTCTATCGACAGAAGCAGCTATTTTTATTTCAGATCTCAGTACCCTTGTTTCCTCATTATAGGGTCATAGAGTGATACAGTGTGGAAACAGGGCCTTCGGCCCAACTTGCCCATACCGGCCAACGTCCCATCTACACTAGTCCCATGTGCCTGCAATTGGACCATATCCCTCCAAACCTGTCCTATCCATTGAAGATAACAATTATAACATACACTCTCTGATTGATCCCACTTCTGACACCATGTTGAGTAAATCACAGATACTTACAGATCTGGTATAACAATATTTATTGAGTAACGTATACAACACCCTACAGCATGTTACTCCTACCGTGCAGCAGTACTGACTGGCAGCACATGTCGGATTGCGATAATATGAATGGTGTTGTAGTAGAAGGAGCTTATAATAATAAAGCACTACATTGATTTGTAAGTAAAGTAACCAATCTACATCCATGTACCTGTCTGTTTCTTAAACGTAGTGATAGTCCCAGCCTCAAGTACCTCCTCTGGCAGCTTGTTTCATACATCCACCACCCTTTGTGTGAAAATGTTACCACTCAGATTCCTATTAAATCTTTTCCCTTTCACCTTAAAGGTATGTCCTCTCGTCCTCAATTCTATCATTAAACTTTTCTTGCCCTGGGACTTATTCACTCTTACATGCCCTTCAATTTCCTCTTTTTAATTCTTTCACCATTTACCTGCAGCAACATGTAATTTACACTGCCCATTTAACCGGCCGACCAACTTTGGGGAGGAAAACAAGCAATGAAGGAACCCTTTGCAATTGTAGGGAGAACATGCAAGTTCCACTCAGAGAACAGTGAAGGTCAGGATCGAATCTAGGTCACTAGTGCTGTGAGGCAGCACCACTAGCCATAGAGTCATAATGTCATACAGTGTGGAAGCAGGCCTCGGCCCAACTTGCCCACTCTGACCAACATGCCCTATCTATACTAGTTCTACCTGCCTGCACTTGATATGCAATTGGAATTTTTTGACGTCACAATGGCTCAACTTGCAGGGGGAGGGCGAATTGCTATTGTAACATGCAGGGCAAGTGTAATTGGAATTTTTTTTAAAAGATCATTGCTGAGGAAGGCAAGGGGAGTGCTGGATTCTTACGTTCGGGAACGGCTTGAGTTGGAGGACCACGCCTCCCATGGGGGCTACGGGTAGGGAACAGGTGCGTTAGGGGAGCAGACCCAACGGGTCTGCACTTGGTCTAGTATACCTATAAACCCATTCCATCCATGTACTTGTTCAAATGTCTCTTAAACATATGATAGTACCTGCCTCAACTACCTCCTCTGGGAGCTTGTTCCATATGCCCACCACCCTTTGTGTGAAAATGTTACCCCTGAAGTTTCTATTAAATCTTTCTCCCCTCACCTTAAACCTACAGTATGTCCTCTTGCTCTCGATTCCTCTACTCCGGGCAAAATACTCTGTGCATTTACCCAATCCATTGCTTTCAAGATCTTGTACACCTCTATAAGATCACTCCTCATCTTCCTGCACTCCAAGGAAGAAATTCCTAGCCAGCTCAATCTCTCCGTATAGCTCAGGCCCTCTATCCCTGGCAACATCCTCGTAAATATTCTTTGCAGCCTTTCTAGCTTGACAACATCTCTCCTATAACATGGTGACCAGAACTGAACACAATACTCAAAATGTGGCCTCACCAATGTCTTATACAACTGTAACATGACATCTCAACCTCTATACTCAATGTGATGCCTCATCAAGGCTTTCCCAAACAGAGAATATATTCATCTCCTATTCAGTCAGTAAAAATACCTTATAATGATTAAAGATTCCCAGCTTTGCCATTCTTCTGATGAATATATCCTATACACACTCAGTAAACAATTAGATACCAACAATGATTAGATTGGGAAATCGATGATGAGGACACATTGCAGGTGCTAACTCAAACTCTCTGCACCCTGTGGATCAATTAATGGACTGCAACACCACATCTTGCCATTCATGCCGATTCAATGGAGATGCCCCCAAGAAGATGGACAATGATCTGATTAGCTTATGATGATGAGCGTTTGACAGCACTGGGCCTGTACTCGCTGGTGTTTAGAAGGTTGAGGGGGGACCTCGCTGAAACTTACAGAATAATGAAAGGCGTAGATAGAGTGGATGCGGAAAGGATGTTTCCACTGGTGGGAGAGTCTGGGACCAGAGGTCATAGCCTCAGAATTAAAGGGCGCTCTTTTAAAAAGGAGGTGAGGAGGAACCTCTTTAGTCAGAGGGTAGTTAATCTGTGGAACATTGCCACAGAGGGCTGTGGAGGCCGTCAGTGGATAATTTAAAGCACAGATAGACAAATTCTCAATTTGAATGGGTGTCAAGGCTTATGGGGAGAAAGCAGGAAAATTGGATTAGGAGGCAGAGATCAGCCATGACTATATATGGTGGGAGTAGACTCGATGGGCCGAATGGCTTAATTCTACTCCTATAAATTGTGAACGTGAACAATGAGGATATTCCAGGATGTTGCCAGGACTCGAGGGCCTGAGCCATAGGCAGAGATTGAGCAGGCTAGGACTTTATTTCTTGGAGGGCAGGAGGATGAAGGGTGATCTTATAGAAGTGTATAAAATCATGAGATAAATAGATAGGGTAAATGCAAAGTCTTTTCAGAGGATCTCAAGAACCTGTGGACTTAGGTTTAAGGTGAGAGGAAAAATAATTCGTAGGGGTCTGAGGGGCAGATATTTTAACATAATGATGGGAGGTATATGGAATGAGATAACAGAGGAGGTAGTTGAGCCAGGCACTATCACAGCGTTTAAAAATCATTTGGTCAGGTACATGGATAGGAAAGGTTTAGAGGGATATGGGCCAAATACAGGTAGGTGGGACTAGTGTAGATGAGGCATGTTGGTTAGCATGGGCAAGTTGGGCTCAAGGGCCTGTGTCCACGCTGTATGACTCTCTTCATCATCGGCGGGTCGTCTACTCGTCTGCAGATGTCTGTAGAGGCCGATTCGATCCACACACTGGTGCAACGTGGGCTATGGAGACTGACGGTGGTTGGTAGTCGTCGAGCCCCCTTCTCTCTCTCCTGACGGTGCTGTCGCTTTGTCTCTGCGACACGGCGTAGCTCCATTTCGTGACGTGCAGCTCCTTCCTGCACAGATTTCCTCCAGGAGCGCCTATCCAGTGCAATGTGCTCCCAGTCAGGGGCAGAAATCCGGGGGGGGGGGGGGGCAGGGGGGATAGAGCGCGGTGATTGGAGGAGGGAGACATGCCAAAACACCCTCGCCAGCCCTGGACACAGACCTGCGCCTCATCCGCAGCCAGGATGGATCCCGGTCTCCGGCGCTGCAATTGCTGCCGAACCGTCACTGGACCATCCCCGTCCCCACCCGAGTGCCCCCCCGGGGGTGGCCAGAGACGTCAGGAGTCAGACGGGAGCTGTGCCCCCAGGCCCACAGCCAGCGCAGAGATGCAGCGCTAAACCCAGCTCAACTCTGCCTGTCCCGCCAAGTTATCCTATGGCCCTGCCTGGACTTACGGGAAATATGGCCCAGGTTTACAGCCAGCGCGGAGAAGCAGCGCAAGCTCCACGACTCCAGGCTGGTGTCCTGTCAGTCCAGGCAGGGCTGTAGGTTAACCCGGCAAGACAGGCTGAGCTGAGCTGCATTTACCGCTGGATTGAGCCTCCGAAGCCTCGCGTGTATGTGTGTGTGTGTGAGTGTGCGCATGCGCACGCGGCTGCCAATAAATTGTGTTCCCCTGTCTCCCGGTCCCCCTCATATTTTGAAAGCGATTACCGTGCCTGCTCCCAGTTGCTCGATGTGATATGGAATTTCTTCAGACTGTTCTTGATGTTGTCCTTGAAGCGTTTCTTTGTACTCAATTGAGAGTACAGGATTTGTTTAGGGAGACGCATGTTGGACATGCGGATAACATGGCCACTCCATCGAAGTTGCTGCTGCATTATTGTGGTGGTGATGCTGGTCATCTATGACTCTAAGATACATAGGGTCATGTGTCTTGAGCTCCATTGTGCTCAAGAGAAGTGTTGAGAAGTGTTGCTCCAACCTGACACAAGGAAGGTGGACACAAGGAACTACAGATGCTGAAGGTGGAAGAAAGATGGAAGCACATCCAATAGAAAACAAGATAAATAGTTTAAAAGGAAAACAAATGAACAGTTCCGGGGAACCGTTCCGGGGAAAGACCAAGACTGTAGCTTTGATTTGGTCACTGAACTAGAGAAACAGTAATGATATGGTCATTATGATAAGTAATAAATCACTCTACACTATACCATGCTCAGATTCTTTAATGCCTTAATTATTGAATCGCCAATATACTTTGCAAATGGCACCAACGCTTGTTGCCACTCGCATATGGACTCAGTGGGCTGTTTCAATGTGTTCAGTACTAAATTGGATATGGTACTTATGAATAGCAATAATCATACTGTTTTGTAAGCAACACAAATAATTTCACTGTACCTTGGTCCATGTGAATTTCCCTGTACCTTGGCACATGAGATAATATAAGAACCTTGAACAGTTGATATAGGCCAAACTTACTAATGTGGATAAATGCTTAAAGTGGATAAATATATGAGGAAAAAGGAATGGTGAGATCAGGAAGTACAAGGGGGGGATTGGGTGGAGCATAAAACCAATACAAACTGATTGGATCAGATTGTGGCACAGTGTTGCAACAGTAGACCCAGGTTTGATCCTGACTAAGGGTGCTGTCTGTACGGAGTTTGTACGTTCTTCCTGTGACCGCGTGGGTTTTCTGTGAGTGCTCCCTGGAAGTCATCTCGCAGCTTTATAAATGTTTGTTTAGGCCGCATTTGGAGTATTTTATGCAGCTTATATCGCATCGTGGCAGGAAATATGTGGAAGTTTTGGAGAGGGTCCTGAAGAAGTTTACCAGGATGATGTCTGGATTAGAGAATATTAGCTGTAAGGATTGGTTGGACAAACGTGAATTATTTTCTCTGGAACATTGGAGCCTGAGGGGCACTCTGGAAAAGTTTATATAATATATAAGAGGCATAGATAGGGGTAGAGAGTAATGGGTCTGTC
>CM075977.1:197755606-197820344 GCA_038087875.1 Malacoraja senta | reverse complement strand
AGAATTCCACAGACTCACTCTGTGTGAAAAAGCGTTTCCTCATCTCCGTTCTAAATGGCTTACCCCTTATTCTTAAACTGTGGCCCCTGGTTCTGGACAACCCCAACATCGGGAACATGTTTCCTGCCTCTAGCATGCCAAAACCCTTAATAATCTTATATGTTTCAATAAAATACCCTCTCATCCTTCTAAATTCCTGGGTATACAAGCCCAGCCGCTCCATTCTCTCAGCATATGACAGTCCCGCCATCCCGGGAATTAACCATGTGAACCTACGCTGCACACCCTCAATAATAAGAATGTCCTTCCTCAAATTAAGGAACCAAAACTGCACACAGGTGTGGTCTCACTAGGGCCCTGTACAACTGCAGAAGGACCTCTTTGCTCCTATACTCAACTCCTCTTCTTATGAAGGCCAACATGCCATTCGCTTTCTTCACTGCCTGCTGTACCTGCGTGCTTACTTTCATTGACTGATGAACAAGGACCCCCCAGATCCCGTTGTACTTCCCCTTTTCCCTACTTGACACCATTTAGATAATAATCTGCCTTCCTGTTTTTGCTATCAAAGTGGATAACCTCACATTTATCCACATTAAACTGCATCTGCCATGCATCTGCCCACTCACCCAACCTGTCCAAGTCACCCTGCTTTCTCATAGCATCCTCCTCACAGTTCACACTGTCACCCAGCTTTGTGTCATCTGCAAATTTACTAATGTGAGCACCATTGACTCCAACACACAATATTATTTGGGGCAGCCTTCCTTCACACCTGACTGGAGCAGCACGGTGGCACAGCGGTAGAGTTGCTGTCTTACAGCTCCAGAGACTCGGGTTCAATCCTGACTATGGGTGTTGTGTGTACGGAGTTTGTACGTTCTCCCCATGACCACATGGGTTTTCTCTGGGTTGTCAAAAAATTGTAAATTGTCCTTAGTGTGTAGGACAGTGCTAGTGTATGGGAATTGCTGGCTGGCGTGGACTTGGTGGGCCGAAAGACCTGTTACTGTGCTGTATCTCTAAAGCTAAATAAAACTAAAGCTAAAACTAAAATTAAGTAATGGTTAGCATTAGATAGTTACTAAAACCCAACTAGTTCACTGGTTTCCTTCAGGAAAGGATACCAACCATGGTCTGGCCTGCATGCGACCCAGATCCATGGTAATATGGTTGACGTGATGTCTTGCTGAAATGCTCCAACGAGATACTTGACAAGGGCAGTTTGGAGTCGGCACTCAATGTTGATTATTCCCACCTCTCATGAAGGAGTACAAAAAAAATTAAACAGATTGTTAAAAAAATGGACACAAAGCGCTGGAATAACTCAGTGGGTCAGGTTGCACCTCTGGAGAACACGGATAGGTGACTATTCAGGTGTCGAACTGAAACGTGTCCTATCCATGTGTTACTGCAACATTTTACATCTATCTTCGGTATAAACCAGCATCTGCTGTTCGTTCCTACACATTCTCCAGAGATGCTGCCTGACATACCTGTTGTGCTGCTGTAAGTAAGAGTTACATTGTTCTGTTTTGTGGCATATGACAACAAAGCTCTCCTGACTCTTGACCTGAAACGTCAACTATGCATGTTCTCCAGGGGTGCTGCCTGACCCGCTGAGTTACACCAGCACTCTGCATCTTTCCTTGGTCAACCAGCATCCGCAGTTCCTTGTTTTGACAGGGACCTGGATGATGAGATACGTAGATACAATGAAGTGTGTAAATAATGTTCCATTGCATGTTGTTCTAACCATATCACTTCCTGGGGCTCTGACCTCCAGCAGCATAGAGGCGCCAGTTTCAGATCTATCAGTAATACCTGGTGAAGTGCCATGAGTTTGGCGCCAGATTAGCACTGATACTGGCATTAATCCAACACCCAACTGGTAATGGAGCAACAAGCATGAAAGAAGTATCAGGGCAGCATGTAAATCCTCTCCATAAATCCACTTTTTTATTTGCCTTCTTGTATAAATCAGAAAAATAAGTTGTTTTATCTGCTGAAGTGGTTTTGCTACATATTTCGAGACAAATCTTTGAACTGCCATCTTCCTTTATTAAATTGCCTGAAGATATTCTCCAGGTGCTGAATCGAAGACTTGGATATTAAGAAAAAAGGCTTTGCTTGTTTAATATGTATAATCCGAAGTATATGTAAAGGTGTAATGATGCAAGCTGTCAAAGATAATACAGGTCTGGTCGATGTACTCAGACTGTGCCGAGAAAGGATTAAAAGGAAAAGACACAAGGGACAGCATCCCAGTTGTGTTGACACTGGCCTCGTTGTCACTTCCAATATTCAATCACACACCCACATTAAGCAGCAGGTAAGAATCACATCGCTTTCATATTCCCAAAGGGAAGCTTTGAGATGACCTGCAGTGTAAGGAAAATCGCAGCAAGCGCAGTCCAAAGTTTGCTTTCCCTTCCCCGCTCTGACTGATCGATGATGATGCTATCTCCGATTTCTCTAGTATGTCAGATTCAATTCACCTTACAGTCCTGTAAATAGTTGGCACAGCTCTGCATACTGTAACTTCTTTGGCACCGCTCTGCATAACTGCCCTCTTTGCACCAGCTACCCAGCAAAGAGACATTCCCTGCTTTGTGACTTGATACGAATATATTCTTAGTTGAGTTAAAAGAAACTGAAATTAAATCAGCAAATGTATATATTTCAGATGTTTACCTGAATAATATTTAGCTGATTTAATTTCAAAATATCGAATAATATTCAGATACATATCTGACATATTTATATGTTCTGATTTAATTTCAGAATATTGAACAATATTCACATAAAGGTAGACAAAAAATGCTGTGGAAACTCAGCGGGTGAGGCAGCATCTATGGAGAGAAGGAATAGGCGACGTTTCGGGTCGAGACCCTTCTTCAGACCCTTCTTCACATAAATATCTGAAAGATATAAATTTGCTGATTTAATTTCAAAATATTGAATAATATTCAGTTAAATCTGAAATATATACATTTGTTAATTTAATTACAGAATATTGAATAATATTCATATGTATATGAAATTTATTTATTTGTTGATTTAATTTCAGAATATTGAATGATATTCAGTTAAATATCTGAAATATATATTTTCAGTATAAATAGAATAAAATTCATATTCTGCAGAATAAAATTAAACGCATAAAACCACTAACAGTTTGGCATTCAAATATTTTCCGTTTTAGTGCTCACTGAACCATGGATTCCTCGCCAAGGAATAGGACGATTTCTTATTCTTTTCTGGGAATAGGGTGATTTAGTTTTAGTTTTTTAGGTTAGTTTTAGTTTTTTAGGTTAGAGATGCAGGCCCTTCGGCCCACTGAGTCCGCACCGACCAGCGATCCCTGCACCCTAAAATCAACCTAGGGACAATTATTTTTACAATTTTACTGAGCCCATTACCCTTCAAACCTGTACGTCTTTGGAATGTGGGAGGAAACCGAAGTCTCGGAGAAACTAACGCAGTCACGGTGATGTTTTTTGTTCATCTTTAATTGGCGTTAAGAGGGTGGTGGAGAGTCACTTTCATGAGCCACTGTTTTATGGGAAGATATGAATGAATATCCTTATATACCATGGGGTAATATTGATTGATTGATTGATTGATTTAAAGATTCAGCATGGAAGCAGGTCAAACGGCCCACTCGGTTAATGCCAACCACCCCTTTACACGAGTTCCACATTATCCCACTTTTGCATCTACTCCCTACACACTAAGGACAATTTCCAGAGACCAGCTAGCTTACAAACCTGTACGTCTTTGGGAGGTGGAAGAAAACCGTAGCACCCAGAGGAAACCCACGTGGTCACAGAGAGAACATACAAATTCCATTTACATCACCTGAGGTCAGGATTGAACCTGGCTCTCTAGCGCTGTGAAGCAGCGGCATTACCAGTTGCGCCACTGTACCACCCTTGGAAATATGGGCTAAGTAATGGCCACTCTTCCGAGTGTTTCCTTAAATTCATTGGGGGGAGTCAGGAGTCAAGAGTCAAGAGTGTTTTATTGTCGTAAATGGAGCAATTAAACTGGGTGGTGCAGCGGTAGAGTTGCTGCCTTACGGCGTTTGCAACGCCGGAGACCCGGGTTCGATCCTGACTACGGTTGCTGTCTGTATGGAGTTTGTACGTTCTCCCCGTGACCGCGTGGGTTTTCTCCGAGATCTTCAGTTTCCTCCCACACTCCAAAGACGTACAGGTATGTAGGTTAATTGGCTTGGCGTCTGTGTAAATTGTCCCTAGTTTATGTAGGATAGTGTTAATGTGCGGGGATCGCTGGTCGGCACAGATTGGTGGGCTGAAGGGCCTGTTTCCGCGCTGTATCTCTAAACTAAACTAAAGTAAACTAGATAATATATGCATCCTGATAAAATGGTTTCTACGACGCATCTGTAGAAGTCGGTGAGGGTTGTTGGGGACATGCTGAACTTCCTAAGCCTTCTAAGGAAGTAGAGGCATTGGTGTGCTTTCTTGGTCATTGCTTTGATATGTATGGTCCAGGAAAGGCTAACCACAAAGGCCCATTGCAGCTGTTGCCTCCATTCCTGTCATCCCATGAACCGCCGTCCCTCTCCTCGCACAGTGCTCTTCAGCCCTCGTTTCTGGTGGGGGGGGGGGGGGGGGTGGAGGCGCCTTTTACAATTATAGCTGTGAATATTAGCTGAAGAATGCTTGCCATGCTAACTTTAGATTCATTTGCTGCTACTGTTGACAGTAACGTTAAGCAGTTTATTTTAAGAAGACAATTAACTCTCTTAAATACCGTTACCAGATAAAATAAGGGTTTGTATCATTTACGGAAAGTAAAATTGAAATAAAGTGGACACAAATCTAAAGAAGTGTAAGACACTAACCAATTTCTGTAGTGAGTAATTGTTTCAAAGTTAGGAAATACCAAAAGGAACTCATTACGTGCACTCTAATCAAGAGCTTCAAATTCCTGGGCGTGCATATTTCTGAAGATCTCTCCTGGTCCGAGAACACTGATGCAATTATTAAGAAAGCACATCAGCGACTCTACTTCCTGAGAAGATTATGGAGAGTCGGTTTGTCAAGGAGGACTCTCTCTAACTTCTACAGGTGTACATTAGAGAGCATGCTGACCGGTTGCATCATGGCTTGGTTCGGCAACTTGAGCGCTCAGGAGCGGAAAAGATTACAAAAAGTAGTAACCACTGCCCAGTCCATCATCAGCTCTGACCTCCTACCATCGAGGGGATCTATCGTAGTCGCTGCCTCAAAAAGGCTGGCAGTATCATCAAGGACCCACACCATCCTGGCCACACACTCATCTCCCTGCTACCTTCAGGTAGAAGGTACAGGAGCCTGAGGACTGCAACGTCCAGGTTCAGAAATAGCTACTTCCCCACAGCCATCAGGCTATTAAACTCAACTGAAACAAATCTCTGAACATTAATAGACCATTATCTGTTTATTTGCACTTTATCTGCTTATTAATTGATGTGTGTATATATTTATATAATGGTATATGGACACACAGATATGTTCTGTATTCATGCCTACTATATTCTGTTGTGCTGAAGCAAAGCAAGAATTTCATTGTCCTATCTGGGACATGACAATAAACTCTCTTGACTCTTGACTTGACGACTAATTTTGAAAGTAAACATGTTTCTCTCAGTGTGACCATTATGAGTGAAACTGGGACAGCGGTTTTTAAAAAAGCTGCTTTAATTTACATTGAGTTATTTTTAAGCTTTCTTTATTCAGATGCCATGGGGAAGGTCTACAGGACATTACTGTTCCTTCCATTGTTTAGTTTAGTTTGGAGATACAGTATGGAATCAGGCCATTCAGCCCACTGAGCCTGCTCCGACCAGCGATTACCCCGTACACTAGCACTGTCCTACACACCAGGGACAATTTACAGAAGCCAATTAACCTACAAACCTGCAGATCTTTGGGATGAGTGAGGAAACCGGAGATACCGGAGAAAAAGCATGCAGTCACGGGGAGAATGTACAAACTGCCTACAGACAGCACCGGCCTTCAGGATCGAACCCAGGTCTCTGGCGCTGTAAGGCAGCAGCTCTAATGGGTGGGTGACCTGTTTTTCTGGGGCTCCCGCAACTACAGCTGTGTCCGCTGGACTGGAGGGCGGCAGCTTCGGCAGCTTCGGCCACCCCGGGCCGCGGAGTTTGAACTGGCCCGTCGCGGACGGAGCACGGATTCAGCCGCGGGATTGACTTACCATCACCCGGCGGGGTCACAACATCAGAAGCCTGGATCGCCTCAGCGCAGAGGGAGAACAAAGAGGGAAGAGACAGAGACTTTAAGACTTTTGCCTCCATCACAGTGAGGAGGTGCCTGGTGAACTCACTGTGGTGGATGTTAATTTGTGTTTATTGTGTGTTTTGTTATTTATTATTATATGTATGACTGCAGGCAACGAAATTTCATTCAGACCGAAAAGTCTGAATGACAAATAAAGGAATCTCTCTAATCTCTAATCTCTATCGCTGCGCCACCCTTTGCGCCACTGTGCTACTTTTAAGAGGCTTTTAGGCACATGGATTTGCGTGGAATGGAGGGTTATGGATCGCATGCAGGCAGAGGAGATTAGTTTAATCTGGCATCATGCACAGTGTGGACATCGTGGGCCAAAGGCTCTCTCCCCGTGCTGTACTGTTCTATTCATTTTCATGTGTCTGTCCTTAGCCCCAGAGAAATTGGTGAAGGAAATTGAGGGTTGCCTCCTTGAACATTTGCAGACTTTCTAGCAAAGGTGGTGGCATGGTACCGCTGAGGAGCGAGTTCCAGGATTCAGACCCAGCGATCATAAAAAAACTGGGGATATATTTCAATAGTCAATAGACAATATGTTCAGGAGTAGGCCATTCAGCCCTTCGAGCCAGCACCACCATTCAATATGATCATGGCTGATCATCCCCAATCAGTACCCCGTATCATCAGGGAGCGTTATATGCAGGGGAACCTCAAAGTGATACATCTCTAACTTCAAGAAACCCTTACTTTCCCTCTCTCTCCATCCCCCATCCTAGTTCTCTGATCAGTTTCACACTCCTCCTGATTAAGTTTTACTGATTGCATGCCTTGTTGTCACCTACCCCTCAGCTAACAATGAACCATTCTACATTTTTCTTGAACTTCTTCACCTTTGATCTGTAGTTTTAACACCTTACCCTTCCATATCTCTATGGCACCCTCTCCCCTGATTCTCAGTCTGAGGAAGGGTCTCGACCCGAAACGCCACCCATTATTTCTCTCCATAGATGCTGCCTTCAATACTTTTCATCTGCTGGCCTTGCCCTCCTTAGTAGCAGAGGTTGGGAATGGCCTCATTCTGTTCCTATGTCTTAGGATCTCATGATCCAATGATACTTTGTTGTCACTTTTCTAGATAAAGCACAGCAACTCTGCCGCTCACAGGTACCTCGGTTCAATGAAATTCTTTGTGTTTGCATACAATCTGGTAAAATCAGACAGCAGACTTCACCTTGGCAGTACACAAAGAGTCACTGCGTTTCTGACAGTGTTAATCGAACAGTCTTATATATCCATGGCGGTGAAATAGTCCAGACGCCACACGTGACCACAAACGGCCCCCTGCCGGGTCCCCCTTCATTCTTGGCCGCATCCCGCTGGCTTCCCCTACACTAACGGAACCCCACCTCACCGGCATCCACGGCACATCTCGTGTCTGACCTGTTCCTGGAGCCATTGCTTACTCTGCTTCATGAGACTGAAGTACTCACCTTACATCCTTACATCAAGGAAGATTTGGCCAGGATTGATTTTTGTGATTATTTCCAGTTAGGAATCAACACCTTAACCTTCTTGTTTTCTGCGTTCCCTCTTGCGATTAGTTCCTACATTGTCACTTTTAGGAAGGAGATGAGGAGAAATGTCTTTAGTCTGAGGGTGGTGAATCTGTGGAATTCTTTGCCACAGAAGGCTGTGGAGGCCAAGAGTTGATATTTTTAAGGCAGAAATAGATAGATTCTTGATTAGTACAGGTGTCAGAGGTTATGGGGAGAAGACTGGAGAATGGGGTTAGGAGGGAGAGATAGACCAGCCATGATTGAATGGTGGAGTAGACTTGATGGCCTAATTCTACTCCTATTCCTTATGACGTTATGACCTAATGATGATCTACACTGCGGTTGAACAAAGAAAGCTCTTTATATTGATTGTTGTAACCAGTCCTGAAAAATACAAGGAATAAATTTGGGGCAGCATGGTGGCGCAGCAGTAGAGTTGCTGCCTTACAGCAGCAGAGACCCGGGTTCGATTCTGACCATGGGTGCTGTCTGTATGGAGTTTGTACGTTCTCCCTGTGACCACGTGGGTTTTCTCTGCGTGCTCCGGTTTCCTCCCACATACCAAAGACCTGCAGGTTTGTAGGTTAATTGGCTTTGGTAAGATTGTAAATTATGTGTAGGATAGTGCTAGTGTATGTGGCGATCACTGGTTGTCACGGACTCGATGGGCCGAAAGGTCTGTTTCTGTGCTGCACAATAAAAACACGGTCAATTGCTCTTAAAATAGGTGTGTGCTGAAAGCCTGTATCCTGCACACTTTGCAACAAAATGTTGGATTTGCAGAGCAGGGTTCTGTCAGTGTGAATTATGTGCTGAGCCTGTGATGGCATTTTGAAATCTCTGCTTCTGGAAACTAGTAACCCAAGGCTGAGTATCACTCTGCCTAATGTCATGAGCGAATACTTAACTCATGCTGCGTTGATGTCTCTCGTCCACCCTTTGCAAGGGAGATGTCAACATAACATACATGGGAGGTTAATATCCATAGATTAAGCATTCATTGAATAATTTCCAATGCTGTGGCACGGAGAAGTACCCATGGGTGCTTGAGTCTTTAAAATGTAAGCAGAAGAGTGAAGGTGTGGTGTGTTGTACTGGGCCAGTGAGAGGAGTCTCCATTTTAAGGCAGGACTTAGGCAGCAAGCTATTCATGAGAAATTTAATTAGCAGTCTGCCATCTGATGAGTAGTGATAAACTGAGGCACTGCCTGATATATTGCCTGAGAACATAGTAGCATGAAGAGCGTCATGGTGGCACAGCGGTAGACTTGCTGTCTTACAACACCAGTGACCCGGCTTCGATCCTGACTACGGGTGTCTGTATGAAGTTTGTACATTCTCCCTGTGACCACGTGGGTTTTCTCCGGGTGCTCTGGTTTTCTCCCACACTCCAAAGACGTACAAGTTTGTAGGTTAATTGGCTTTGGTAAAATTGTAAATTGTCTTTTGTGTGCAGGGTAGAATGGGCGGCGCGGACTCGGTGGGACGAAGGGCCTGCTTCCGTGCTGTAGCTCTGAAGTCTATAGTCTAAAGATCCGCTGAGTTATTCCAGCACTCTGTGAGTTCTTTTGTAAACAATTGCATCTGCAGTTCCTTGTCTCCACAATAGACGAAAGAATTTGGGAGGTGCATATAATTTATGCAGATAAGTGTGAGGTGTTGCTTTTGGGATATCAAACCAGGGCAGGACCTTCATGGTAATTGGTAGGACCCTGGAATTGTTGTGGAGCAGAGGGATCTTGGAGTACATGCACATTGTTCCCTGAAAGTGGCATCACAGGTAGGTAGGGTGGTCAAGGAATCTTCTGGTACATTGGGCTTCATCAGTCAGGTTATTGAGCATAGAAGTTGTGACATGTGGTTATGGTTGTACAAGACGTTGGTGAGGCCACATTGGTTCACTTTTGGTCACCTTGTCGTAGGAAGGATCTATAAGCTAGGAAGAGTGCAGAGAATATTTTCAAGGATGTTGCCAGGACCTGAGGGACTGAGCTATAGAGGGAGGTTGGGTAGGCTAAGACTTTATTCTTTGGAGCACAGGAAGTTGAGGGGTGATCTTATAGAGGTGTATAAAATCATGAGGAAAATAGATAGGGTGAATGTGCAGAATCTTTTCCTGAGGGTAGGGGAATCAAATGCAAGAGGACATAGGTTTAAGGTGAGAGGGGCAACAACCCTGAGGGGCAACCTTTTCACTCAAAGGGTGATGGATGGGTATATGGAACAAGCTGCCAAAGGAGGCAGTTGAGGCAGGTACTATAGCAGGATTTAGAAGTCACTTGGACAGCTACATGGATAGGAAAGGTTTAGAGGGATGTGGGCCAATTGAAGGCAAATAGGGCTTGCTAAGGGGCGTCATGGTCAGCATGGATGGGTTAGGCTGAAGGCCTGTTCCCATGTTGTTTGATCCATGACTCCAAAAAGAGACATACCCGGCAAGTTGCTGGACATGTAGTGCACTCCCAGAGAAAAAAATAAGATGACGAATAAGATCCGATTGAAGATAGTTCCAAAGTCTCCAATGAGGTAGATGGGAGGTGAGGATCGGCACTCTATCTGATGAGAGGGCAGTTCAGTTGCCTGATAACAGCTAGCAAGAAACTGTTCCTAAATCTGGAGGGACAAAAAACCCTTGTTTTTGCAGTCTTTATAACGGATTTCGGTTACAGTGGACGGGCCTACCAAACTTCACCGCCAGGCCAGACTGCCAACGCTACCCCTGGCCTCTTCCTCAGCCACATGTATGGCTGTATTGAGAACTTAAGAGTTTTGTAGTTCAGGGCAGGTAACGTTTTGCTTTGATGTTTCAGCTGAAGAAACGGCACCTCTGTCAGTGCAGTTATTGCTCAACCTAAGTTTTATTGTTGGGTTTCTAGAATCGCAGTAGAAATAAGCCATTCAGCCCATCAAGTCTACCCCACCATTCAATCATGGCTGACCTATCTCTCCGTCCTTACCCAATTCTCCTGCCTTCTCCCCATAACCCCTGACGCATATTACACTCGGTTATGGCAGAAAATCGGCAGTAACGGATACCATTCCACAACCAACCCCCCCACCCCCGCTATAGTCTGTTGTAACGAGGATTTATTTTATGCATTATCAACATTCTGTAACACTGGCTTGATGGGAGAGGGTGTGAGAGTGGGATGGGGAATTAAAGCGACAGACAACAGGAAGCTCAGGGTTGCCTCTGCAGACTAAACACAGATGCTCTGCAGTGTGGTCACCCAATCTGCATTTGGTTGCTCCAATGTAGAGGAGGCATTAGAGCGGCACAGTGACGCAGTGGTAGAGTTGCTGCCTTACAGCGCCAGAGACCCGGGTTCGATCCTGACTACAGGTGCTGTCTGTACGGAGTTTGTACATTCTCCCTGTCACCACTTGCATTGTCTCCGGGTGCTCCGGTTTCCTCCCACACTCCAAAGACGTACAAATGTGTAGGTTAACTGGCTACAGTAAGTTGTAAAAAATGTCCCTGGTGTGTCGGGCAGTGGAGTGTATGGGGTGATCGCTAGTCGACGCAAATGAAGGATGCATTTTCACGCAGTATTTCTAAAGTCTAAAGAGACCACACTGTGAACATCTAATGCAGTCGCACTAGACAGGAAGAAGTGAAGATCAATTATTTTTTAGTTTAGGTTAGAGATACAGTGCAAAAACAGGCCCTCTGGCCCACCGAGTCCGCGCCGACCTACGATCCCCGCACGTTAACACTATCCTATACCCACTTTACACTTTACACTTTACACTTTAATTTACACTTTAACCAAGGCAATTAACCTACAAACTTGTACGTCTTTGGAGTGTGGGAAGAAACCAAAGATCTTGGAGAAAACCCATGCGATCACGGGGAGAACGTACAAACTCCGTACAGACAGCACCCGTAATCAGAATCGAACACGGGTCTCTGGCGCTGCAAGCACTGTAAGTCAGCAACTCTACCGCTGCACCACCGTACCGCTTATTGATTAATCTGGAAAATAGTGTTTGGGTCATTGGATGGAGCAAAGGGAAGAGATGAACTAAAGCGTTACTTCGCCTAACTTGGGGAATGGTTGCTGGGAATGAAAACATGAGCAAGGGAGTCATGAAGAGAACACTCCCCTTCAAATGCTGAAAAAGGGAGGAGAGGAGATTGTCTGGTGGTGGAATCTATGTGAAGGTGGCAGAAATATTCAGAGAATGATCTGTTGACTGCGACAGCTGGTGGGTGGAAGGTGAGGACCAGGGGAAACTCCACCCCTGTCCTGCTCTGGAGGAGAGGGGGGAGGTTGGAGGGAGGGGGGGGGGGAGTGAGATGAGAGGCAGGGGAAATGGATGAGGTGCAGTGAAAGGCTTTATTAGCAATGGTAGTAGCCAGGAGTCCAGGAAGGAGGAAGCCATTTCAATGCTTGGATGTTTCCTATCTCCGAGAGAGAAGGTGGTGAATAACGAACTGAATCGTCCAGATTATTATTACTGAAACAAACAGCGGTAGTTGCAATCAGTTACAAAGCGCGGAATGCAGGGCTATGTAGGTGTCAGTTGATGAAAGGAAAATGGGCGATTAAAAAAGGTAGCCTTAATGTTATTTATGGCGCATATATGCAACTACAGAAGCATAACAGTATATCACCGTGGCAGGAAGCTCAGTATGTGTACTTCAAAGGGCATAAGTCTGTTGCTCACATCAGTATGCCTTCGAATGAGTCCAGTACTGAATAATAGTGAGAGAGTGAGGTTAACCACCCGAGTGCACACAAAGAGTGGATTAGTTCAATATTCAACCTCTAATCACGATAATTTACTGTTTCATTGCCTGAAATGTTTTAATTATAATCTGCACTCCTTGATTTGTAGGCCCTGCTATTGATTACAATGGCAGACATCAATAGTGCGTCTGAAGATGGATCCCGACACGAGATGTCGCCTATTCATTTCCTCCAAAGATGCTGCCTGATCTGCTGAGTTACTCCAGCACTTTGTATTCTACATGAGTTCGACATCAGTGTCCCACATAATATACTGGAAAAAGTGGCCTCATGTTTGGCGCAAACATTGTGGGCTGAAGGGCCCATTCCCTATGCTACAGTTTAGTTTTAGTTTAATTTAGTTTAGTTTAGTTTATAGTCATATGTACCGAGGTACAGTGAAAAACCTTTTGTTGCGTGCTATCCAGTCAGCGGAAAGACAATACGTGATTACAATCATGCCGTTCACCGTGTACAGACACAGGATAAAGGGAATCATGTTTAGTGCAAGATAAAGTCCAGTAAAATCCAATTAAAATAATCTGAGGGTCTCCAATGAGGTAGATGGTAGCTGAGGACCGCACTCTAGTTGGTGATAGGGTGGTTCAGTTACTGTTCAATGCTGTATGCTTTATGCTCTAAGAGAAGTTGCTGGAGTTCTTAAAAACACATTAAGGTATATAAATCCCTGGGATACGATTATATGTATCCTGGGATATTGTGGGAAGCTTGGAAAGAAATTGTAGGCAGAGATATTTGTATTACTGATAGCCATGGGTGAGGAGCTGGGAGAACAAAGGGTGGGTAATGTTCTGCCTTAATTCAAGAAAGACTGCAAGGAGCAGCACAGGGGTTTTAGGAGCGGCACGGTGGTGCAGCGGTAGTGTTGCTGTCTTACAGCGCCAGAGACCGAGATTTGATCCTGACTATGGGTGCTGTCTCTATGGAGTTTGTACGTTCTCCCCGTGACCTGTGTGGAGTTTTTCCCGGTGCTCTGGTTTCCTCCCACACTCCAAAGACGTACAGGTTTGTAGCTTAATTGGCTTCGGTAAAAATAGTAAATTAAGGCCATAAGGAATAGGTGTACAATTAGGCCATTCAGCCCATCAAGTCTACTCCGCCATTCAATCATGGCTGATCCTCCCTCCTAACCTGCAAACCTGTACATCTTTGGAGTGTGGGAGGAAACCTGAGCACCCAGAGACAACCCACGCGGTCACAAGGAGAACGTACAAACTCCATGCAGAAATTGTCCCTAGTGTATAGAATAATGTTAGTGTACGGGGTAATCGCTGGTCGGTGTGGACTTGATGGGCCAAAGGGCCTGTTTCCACTTACGCAATTTTTTCGTCGACTGCCGGCACCCGTCATAGTCGCAACAAGTCGCCAAAAATTTTCAACATGTTGAAAATCCAGCGGCGAACCATAAAAAGGTACGACTCTTTGAGCGACTACTCACGACCATACAGGCATCACCCCGCGACATGGTCGTGAGTAGTCGCTCAAAGTGTCTTACCTTTTTCTGGTTGCCGCTGGATTTTCAACATGTTGAACTTTTTTGGCAACCCGCAGCGACTATGACGGGTGCCGGCAGTCGCCGAAAAAATCGCGTAAGTGGGACAGGCCCTTAACATCAACTATGAATAAGTTATGGGAGGGAGTTCTGAGAGACACATTCTACATACAGTTGGAAAGGCAAGGACTTACTGGGAAAAGTCAGCATGGCTTTGTGTGTGGGAAATTGTGTCTCTCCCATTTTATTGATTTTTTTTAAGAAGTGAGAAGAAGATAGGGAGCAGTGCAATAGACTTTGTCCACACAGACTTTAGCAAGGCCTTTGACAAGATACTGCAGAGTAGGTTGGTGTGGAAGGTTAGATCACATGGGATCCAGAGCGAAATAGCTAAATGGACTAAAAATTGGCCTGAAGGTAGATAGAGGGTTGTTTTTCAGACTGGAGGCCTGTAACAAGTGGTGTCTCACAGTGATTGGTGCTGGAAGAGATATTCTTCATTTTTTTACTATCGATTTGGATGTGAATGTCGGCTGCATGGTTAGTAAGCCTGCGGATGACTTTGATGGTATACTGGGAAATTAAGCAGGTTATGCACAATTACAATGAGATCTTGATCATCTGGGACAAGATTTAGGAATATGGGCCAGACGCAATCAAACAGGACTAGTTTGGTGGCAGTGACAAGTTGGGCCAAAGGGTACAGCTCAATGAATAATAATAATAATAATAATAATCATTTTATTTACTGGCGCCTTTCTAAAACCCAAGGACACCTTACAATGCATAGAATCACAACAAAACAAAAAAAACACATAATCGGAATAAATTAAATTAAAAAAAAAATAATAATTATAATTTAAAAAAAATTAAAAAAAAACACCACAGTACACAAATCAAGGACAAAATTCAATTTCAAAAGCACCAAAAGAAAATAAGAAACACAAGTTTGAGGAGAGAGCAGCGGCGACCAATTCGCGCCAGCGTCCACTCTCCCCTCCGACCGCCATCTTGTACACGGACTGACAGGCACAGGCACAGGCACAGCACACAAAATCATCCCCCCCACAATGACCACCACTGTGGGGGAAGGCACAATGTCCAGTCCCCAACCCAGTACTCTAGTTGCCTCTACGGAGGCCCGACGTTCCTGGCCGTCGGGAGAGTCCTCGGAGCGGCTGGAACGGCCGGTTTCCCGACGGAGTCGATGGCACCTGAAGTCGACAGGGCCGCGCCGATTTGGAGCCACGAGGCTCCCGATGTTGGAGTCGGCGCCGCCGCCCGCAGCCCCGCAGCCCGGATGTGTTGAAGTCGGCGGTCCAGCTCACCGGAGCTCCAGCGCGTCGATCCAGCGCGGCGACCCAGGCAAGGCATCGCCCGCTACGCTCCACGATAGTGCTCCAGCGCTGTGCCGCCACCGAAGCTGAAGGTGCTGGGCGGTCCCCGTCAGGAAACGGCGCTCCATGCCCGCTGGTAGGCCACGAGGACGGGTCGACGAGGCAGCCTGGAGAAAAAGCTGCCTCACCGACCAGGTAGGGACCCAGAAATAGTTTCCCCCTTACCCCCCCACATTAAAAGTCAAAAAACCCCAAACAGACAAAGAAATAAAAAACACTAAAACTAAAGAAACAGTGAATTTGACGGACGGCTGCTGTTTAGCAGCCGGTCCTCCAAGATGGCGGCTCCCGGTGATGATGATGGGCCAAATGGCCTGTTCATAGGTCAGCAGGAAATCCAATAACAAATTAAAAATAAACCTCTTCATTCAAAAAGTGGGATTAGTTTATTTTAGTTTAGTTTAGTTTAGAGATACCGTGTGGCAACAGGCACTTCTGTTCACCGGGTCAGCACTGACCATCGATCACCCGTACACTACTTCTATGTTATCCTAGTTTCGTATCCTAGTTTCGTAGTCAGGATTGAACCCTGGTCTCTGGCGCTGTAAGGCAGCAACTCTACCGCAGTGCCATTGTGCCATATTAAGACAAGGCTGGCTAATCAAAAGAGGGAGATTTAATGCGTGACGATGAAAGGAAGCTCCAGTGGAGCAGAAATGATAGCATCGGCAGTGTTGTGGGGAAAGAATAGTGAGGGCTGATTACTAATAAATAGGGACGTGGATTATGCTAATGTGGTGACAGGGAACCGCAGACAAAGCCTAAAAGTGGAGACATCGAATGCAGCAGTGATGACTATCGCTGCCAAGTTTCAGGAACTTCTTTGATTATGTTATAGCGTGCACCCATCATTGTAACAGAAAATTGGATCTACTGTTAACAAATTTAGACCTGTGGATAATCTGTAATTAAGACCTAGTTTGTTACCTAATTAAGCCTTTCTGTAACCGTTCCATAATCAAGACCTAGTTTTTCTGTTAATCACGTTTCTGTGTAATCTTGTCAGCAGAGAATGCAAAAGCTGTGCCAAAGTCACGTTCAGAAGATCAGCTGGTCTCCTGGTGCGCACCAGGTTTAATAGATACAGTAGATGACACAGTCCAGTATCAGTTCACACAGTCCAGCCACTGTCACAGTCTCCTCAGATGCCAATCCCAACCAAAGAACAGCTACCACCTAGTCACAGGTGTGACTGGAAGATCTAGAAATCCCTCAATAGGCTTCGTACAGGGATGGGCTGATGCAAGACCAATATGAGCAAATGGCTATGCAGATGCGGCAGACACAGAATGTGAATGTGGAACATCTGTACAATCCATGCCACACCTACTAGATGCCCACTTCTTGGTGAACAATGCTGCCTGGAGGATCTAGTGGTGGCAAACGAGAAGGTCCACTGTGCAAGAGCCTGGCCGAACATTTGAAACATAGATGATGGACACGAAAGAAGAAGACCAGGTTTAATAAATTGCCTGTTACTTTGAACACCAACTCCACTTGGCCTTTCCATTTGCTCCCACAGGCTGGTTGGGTTGAATGGACAGTTCCTGCTCCATGTGCTCCTTGTAGTCCTACAAAGAAAAACTAGACTGCTATTTTATTGTGGTAATATATTGGCTTGGACTGAAGTTAGATCAATGGAGAAAAAGCAGAGAGAAGGAAAACAATAGGTCATCCCAGGTTGGGAGGCTGTGATGAATGGGGTTCTGCAGGAATTGGCGCAGGGGCTTGGTTATTCACAGTGATATCACTTCAGGAGTGATCATGTGTAATACATCTACATTTGCTGATTATTCTGAGCTGTGAGCAGTCGCGGCTGTGAGGAAGATGTAAAATAGTTTCATGGGGATATAGAAACGAGAAATTCAGATGCTGGTTTACAAAAAAAGACACAAAGTGCTGGAGTAACGAAACAGGCCAGACAACATCTCTGGAGAACACAGACAGGCAACACTTCGACCCAAAATGTCACCTACCCCTGTTCTCTAGAGATGCTGCCTGACCCGTTGAGTTACTCCAGCACTTTGTGCCTTTCTTCATGGGGATAAAAATCTGCAAAGACATAGCAGATGGAATATTATGTGGGAAAATGGGAAATATTGAAAAGTGATTTATTAAATAATGAGATTGAAAGAGATTAATGTTCAGAAGGATCCAGATGTAGATTTCCTCCCCCATCCACTCCATGCCCACCTACAATCAGTCGACCAGAATGGACCTTGTCTCCTGTCCATGCTCTTCAGAGATGCTGCCTCACGCCTGCTGACTTACTTCAGCACTTTGTGTCTATCTTCAGTATCAACCAGCTTCTGCAGTTCCTTCCTACACAAAGAAAAGACTGTACATGATTACAATCAAGCCATCAATAGTGTAACTCCAGCACTTTGTGTATTTTTATTGTACATAGAATGTCCTTGTTCAATGGTACAACGGACCCCTGCCAGTGTTGCTGCTAGGACAAACTGGAATTTAAGGCCAAGATAAGATCTATGCTCTTAAGAACTTGAAACTTGAAGGGCACGTTTGTGCTGGAACGTGCCCTCACTTTGTGTACTGCCCCTATGAAACCTACTCGAAATATAGAAACATAGAAAATAGATGCAGGAGCAGGCCATTCGGCCCTTCGGGCCACCACTACCATTCATGGCTGATCATCAAAAATCAGTACCCCGTTCCTGCTTTCTCCCCATATCCCTTGATTCCATTAGCCCTAAGAGCTACTGTATATCTTAATCTCTTACATCTCTTATACTACTACTACACTAGATACCTGTGACAATAAAATACCATTGCCCATTGAATCATTGAATGTAACGACAGGCATGTACTGATTGCAATGTAGATCTTGTAAGTAAATAAAGTATATTTGTCACATCAAAAATGTTTAATATTTGCTCCATATTTTTTTTTATAAATTATTTCAAACTGTAAGACTCATTTCAAACTAACTCCATCAATCACTTCACAGCAAAACTGTACAATGCTTCCAATACTGTAGTGTTAGTGCAAAGACAGCATGGTGGCACAGCGGTAGAGTTGCTGCCTTACAGCGCCAGAGACCCAGGTTCGATCCACTACAGGTCTGTACAAAGTTTGTACGTTCCCTCTGTGACAGTGTGGGTTTTCTCCAGGTGCTCCAGTTTCCTCCCACACTCCAAAAACATACAAGTTTTTAGGTTGTAGAAACAAAGAACTACAGATGCTGGTTTATACCAAAGATAGACACAAAGTGCTGGATTAACTCTGCGGGACAGGCAGCATCTCCAAAGAAAAAAGATGTGTGATGATTTGGGTCGGGACCCTTCTTGAGAGGTTTAATTGCCTTTGGTAAAATTGTAAAATTGGTTCTATTGCGTTAGTGTATGGGAATCCCTGGTATGCTTGAACTCGGTGGGCCAAAGGGCCTGTTTCCATGCTGTATCTTTAAAGTCTAAAGGTCTAGAGGCTTCATGCACAAGTTCAATTCCCAAGCCGCATCAATTAAGTTAGTTAGCCTGGTATAAAAACAAATGGAGTTTCACAGTTATTGCTGAAGGCAGGACTGGAATAGTTAACTATTAATGGCAACAGAAGGCATCAGTAATGATGATAAATTACATGTTTGTCACAATGTGGATGTAAGGGAATTTGTGATACTATTCTGGTAATGAACAGCGGGCTTTCCCTGGTGCCTCAGATGATATGTATCCCTTGACATGCATCACCCAGCTGGTCTGGTTATTATCTGTACACTTCAGACTTTAGCATTACAGCGAGAAAATAGGCCCTTCGGCCCACCGAGTACGCTCCGACCAGCGATCACCCCGTACACTAGAACTATCCTACACACAAAGGACAATTTACAACTTTTACCGAAGTCAATCAACCTACAAACCTGCACATCTTTAGAGTGTCGAAGGAAACCGGAGCATCTGGAGAAGACCCACGCGGTCACAGAGAGAACGTACAAACTCCATAAAGTCAGCACCTGTAGTCAGGATCGGACCTGGGTCTCTTATGTTTTCAACTATAATCTTGTTTTTTGCACAGTCTTCTTTCTTTTAGAAATGTTATGTGTAATTTATATAAAATGTATGTATTATGTAATTTTATGTTTACCTGAGTCTATGCTGCTGCAAACAAGCTTCTCATTGTACTTGTACCTCACCATACTCGATCATATTATAATAAACTCTACTTGACTTGACTTGAGCATAATGGTGACATTTGTTTTTTCTACATTGTTCCAGAATTTTAATGTAGCTTTTTATGGAGGAAGAGTACTGCCCTTCTCTTTCAGCAAGTTTCTGTTGGGTGCAGGTTTGTAGGTTAGTTGTCTTCTGTAAATTGTCCCTGATGTGTAGGATTGAACTAGTGTAAGGGTGATCGTTGGTCGGCGCGGCCTCTGTGGGCCGAAGGCCCCGTTTCCACGCTGAATCTCTAAACTAAACTAAACTATCATTAATAATGTCCATGATCGTCCAAGAGGTGGAGCATTGCGTTCCTTTGTTGAGGTAGAATTAGGGTTGTGCAAGTTATTTCAAGAACCTGATGGTTGTAGGAAAGTAGCTGTTCCTGAACCTGGAGGGGGGGGGCTTCAGGCTTCTGTGCCTTCTACTCGATGGTAGCAGTGAGAAGAGGGCACGGACCGGTTGATGGAGGATCCTTGATAATAGATGCCACCTCCTTGAGGCAGCACATCATGTAGATGCATTCTGATGGACTGGACTCGTTCATGAATCCTTCATTCATCCATTTGTCTTGGTTTGCGTGTCACCAGCACTGTTAACATTTAATGCCTATGTTTAAAGCCCCTGGGGGTGATCCATCTATTTACACTGCCGCTGTCCTTCTATTGAAAGTAACTACTACTAACTTAGTTTAGTTTAGTTTATTTTCACATATACCAAGCTTTAGTGAAAAGCTCATCTTGCTTGCTATCCAGTCAGCGAAAAGACTATACATGATTACCATCAAACAGTCCGCAGTGTACAGATAGAGGATGAAGGGAATCCGAGGGTCTCAAATGACGTAGATGGTAGCTCAGGACCCCTCCCTAGTTAGTGATAGGATGGCTCAGGTACCTAATCACAGCTGGGAAGAAACTGTCCCTGAATCTGGAGGTGTGCGTTTTCACACTTCTGTACCTCTTGCCTGATGGGAGAGGGGAGACGAGGGAGTGTCTGGGGTGAGACTCATCCATGATTATGCTGGTGGCCTTGCCGAGGTGAAGTGAAGTGTAAATGGAGTCAGTGGAAGGGAGGTTGGTTTGTGTGATGGCCTGGGCTGCATCCACAATTCTCTGCAATTTCGTGTGGTCTTGGATGGAGCCAGGGTGTGATGCCTCGGGGATTGGGTTCCTAGAGGACACCTCAAGAAACCTGTGCTCCTCAAACTCTCACCTCTTGATTGTCTAGGACTGCAATGGCTCCATGCCTGCAACTGTGGAGGTCATCAGGTTTGGAAGTCTCTCCCTGAATCGATGTCCTCCCTTGATCAATGAACTATTGATTAGTTGTTGACACAATTTAGTCCATTCAGTCTACGCTGGAAAATAAAGGAAAATGAAACAAAATTGCAGGTGTTGGAAATCTGAAGCAAAAACAGAAAGCACTGGAAACAATCAGTAGGTACGATGTTTGTGCAAAGGGTAATAGTTAATGCTGCAGGATTGAGACCCTTCTTAATACTGGGAAGGAGAGAACCAGAGGACATGGGTTTAAGATGAGGGGGGAAAGAATTAATAAGAACCCGGAGGGAATATTCTTTACACAGAGGGTGGTAGGTATGCTGGAGGGGGTAGTTGATGCAGGTACTATCATAACATTTAAGAAACATTTAGACAGGTACATGGATAGGATAGCTTTAGAGGGATATGGGCCAAGTTGGTCGGCATGGGCAAGTTGGGCTGAAGGGCCTGTTTCCACACTGTATGACTCAATGACTCTATAAAAATTGTCCCTAGTGTGTAGTAAAGAACTGGCGTATGGGTGATCACTGGTCGGCCTGGACTCTATGGGCCGAAGGGCCTGTTTCCGCACTGTATCTCTAAACTAAACTAAAACTAAACAAAGGGTTAATTAAAAGCCTTCCATCCACAGAGATTACCAGCACCACTCAGCAAGTCAATGATGGTCCCAAATAACATCTGGCATTCTTGCGCACCCATTAAGGATACAAGGTTTAGCAGTCGTGATATTTGTTTATCAAGTCAGAAGTGCAATATTGCAGGGAGCTGCCAACAAAGTCTTGCATCAAGCATCAGTAGTAAGGCAAACCCGGTCTCCCAGCGCTCTGAGAACTAGTCAGTTTCTCTGGCCTTTGGACTAAAATAATATTCAATGGCTCCAGCCTCAAGCCTGTTTAATGCATCTGTCCAAAGAACCATAATTACTCGGTCAAGACGTTACCCGGACAGTCAGCCTGAGTTCCTAACTCTCAGCAATGATTTTTTTTTTTGCCTTTTGATCTTTAGGTAAAATGTTCACAAAGGTTGAAGAACTTAAAGATGAAGCAAACTTTGGAAACTTTTAATTCCAAATGGTTACAATAAAAGTGAAACAAATTCTAAGATACTTTGGCTCAATCAGCCTTACCAGGGTCAAAATAATAGAAATAAGGGTAGACAAAAATGCTGGAGAAACTCAGCTGGTGAGGCAGCATCTATGGAGCGAAGGAAATAGGCAACTTTTCGGGTCGAACCCCGTCTTCAGACTTTCGATTTTCCAGCATCTGCAGTTCCTTCTTAAATAGAAATAAGGGTTAAGGTTTAGTTTTAGTTTGGTTTATGATTGTCACATTTTGGGCGGCACAGTGGCACAGTGGCACAGTGGCACAGTGGTGAAGTCGCTGCCTTACAGTGCCAGCGTCCCAGGTTCGATCCTGACTACAGGTGCTGTCTGTACTGAGTTTGTACGTTCTCCCCGTGACCGCGTGGGTTTTCTCCAGGTGCTTCCGTTTCCTCCACATTACAAAGAGTATCGGTTTGCAGGTTAATTTCCCCCGGTAAGAACTGTCAATTATAAATTATGTGTGTAGGATAGTGTTGGAGTATGGGGATGACTGGTTGGCATGGACTCAGTGGGCCGAAGGGCCCGTTTTCAAGCTGTATCACTTAACTAAACCAAACGTGTACCGAGGTACAGTGAAAAGCTATTTTTGTTGCTTCCTATCCAGTCAGCGAAAAGACCATGCATGATTACAATCAAGCCGTCCACAATGTATAGATACAGGATAAAGGGAATAATGTTCTTGTCATCTCTGCCAAGTTATGTTGTTTTGACTTGGTTGAGGTGATGTATACAGTGTCATTTTGGTGGCAATTTCTATTTCACTTACCAAGGAAGCCTGCACAGAGAATTAAATTATATTTCAGAACTGCTGACCAGCCTGACTTTTTACAGCCATTGAATTGTGTTTGAGGTGGGTGTTCTCTCAATCCCTTACTGCTGTTGGGTGATAAGTTATCCTTCTTGTAGTTACAGTGAGTCAGAGTCTGGGCTGTTCCCACAGGCCCACACAAAGCCATCCCACCTCTCCTGACAAAGTGCAGGTTTGATGTCGACGTTATTCCGCAGAGAGAGAGAGAGAGAGAGTGAAAGAGACGGGGAAAGTATGCCCATCCATCCACATTACGGGCTCCAGCGCTTCTCCTCCACCGAGGTGAGTTACAGCTTCACGTATACCATGACGAGGGCCTTTATCAGAGCATATAAATCAGGGGATTTCGAGTAGGTTTTGCCTTTCATTGCATGCTGACCTTGTTCTTGCACTCAATAATTTGGTGCAAATCCCAAGCAATGAGGTTGGGTGTCGAAGAATTTACCCACTTCAGACTTAAGCACGTATCACATGCAATCCAGTAAGTTGGGCACGCCAGGGACCTGTGATGTGAAGCACACAGACGGTGCTCATAACATGAATGACACTAATGTGCTGAATGATGAGAGACAGACTTCTCAACTCAATAAACGGGCCAGAGCAGGAGCATCCACATTATGGAGTGGGGAGTCTTGCCGGCTTGTTGATTCTGTTATCACTACACACGGAGTATACATAGTGATGTGGGTGAGGACGCAGTCATAATTCAATGTCACAGTAGGAAGCCGGTGTAGGCCACTCAGCCCCTTATGTCTTCTTAGGGCCATGGAGCCACAGAGTCACTGACATGTAGTTTGGGGTGGCAGAGTGGCGCAGCGGTAGAGTTGCTGCCTCACAACGCCAAAGATCCACATTCAACCTGACTGCGTGTGCTGTCTGTATGGAGTTTGTACGTTCTCCCTGTGACCACCGCATCCACATGTGTCGCCATCTTCATGGAACTTTGTACCTGCACTCAAAGATCTCTCTATTCTACAACGCCCCCCAAGACCCTACTCTTCATCACCTCACATTTACCCGAATGAAACTCTTTCTGCTATTCCTCATCCCACAGGTTCCATCGATCAAGATTACACTGTAATCTTAAATAACTTATTCGCTATCCACCATGCCACCAATTTTAATAATGAATAACAGTGGTGACTTGAACACGCAGGAATGAAGGAGGCTTCAGAAAGTGGTGGACACTGCCCGGTCCTTCACCGGTATTGACCCTCCCCACCATCAAAGGAATCTACAGGAGGTGCTCCTCCTCCTATTGTAGTTGAGTTTGACTTGATTGTATGGATGTATAGAATTAACTTATCTGATAGCATGCAAAACAAAGCTTTTCACTGTACTTTGGTACACGTGACAATAATAATCTTAAACCTAAACTTATCTCCGTGGCTCATCACTTGTTACAGGTCTCTAGTCTGGAAAAACAACCCTCTACCACCACAATCTCTTTCCTACTTTTACCAATTTGTACAGGTAATTTGTCTGTGTGTAGGAAGGAACTGTAGATGCTGGTTTAAACTGAAGATAGACACAAAATGCTGGAGCAACTCAGTGAGACAGACAGCATCTCTGGAGAGAAGGAATGGGTGACGTTTCGAGTCGGGTCTGAAGAAGGGTCATGATCCGAAACGTCACCCATTCCTTCTCTCCAGAGGTGTTTGTATCTGATTGGCGAGATCGTCCAGTGGGAGGGCTTTGTCGGCTGATAGCGGTTTCCCTGCAGAGATGGGAGAGTTGTTGTGGCTTTACAAAGAAACACAATTGGATTATAATGGTCTCGGTGGTTTAGTGATGATCCTCATAGCTCCGGGCAATGGATATCAATGGCCTGAGCCAGGCTGAGATCCAATCTTCTGCTCATGGATAGACAAGGGCAAATGGTGGCACAGTGGCGCAGTGGTAGAGTTGCTGCCTTAAAGCAGGGGTTTGATCCTGACTACGGGTGCTGTTTGAAGGAGTTTGTACGTTCCCCCTGTGACCACGTGTTTTTTTTTCCGCGTGCTCTGGTTTCCTCCCACATTCCTAAGACGTGTTGGTTTGTTGGTTAATTGGCTTTGGTGAAAACAAATTGTAAAATTGTCCCTAGTGTGTGGATAGTACTAATGTACGGAGATCGGCACAGACTCGGTCGGCTGAAGGGAATGAGGGGTGATGGTATAGATGTGTATAAGATTGTGAGAAGAATAGACAGGGTAAATGCTCAGAGTCTTTGCTCAGAGTATGCGACTCAAGAACCAAAGGACATAGATTTAAGGTGAGGGGAGAAAGATTTAATAGGAACCTGAGGGGCAACGTTTTAACACAAAGGGTGGTGGGTATATGGAACAAACTGTCCGTGGGAGTGGTTAGGGAATATAGAATCACAATGTCTAAAAAACATTTGGACAGGTACGACTCAAAACATCACCTATTCTTTTTCTCCTGAGATGCTGTCTGACCCGCCAGCATTTTGTGTCTATGGACAGGTACATGGATAGGATAACTTTAGGGGGATATAGGCCAATGCAGCTAGATAGGACTAGTGTCGATGGGGCATGTTGGTCGGCGTGGGCAAATTGGACTGGTGGGCCTGTTTCAACGCAGTATGACTATGGCTCTAATTGTTTTAAGTGTCTTTGGATAGGCTTTTGATGTGGATGTTATAAACAGCAAAGGATCCTATGATTGATGAGTCTGATGAAGGATCCCGACCCGAAACGTCACCCATTCCTTCTATCCAGAAGATGCTTCAGATCAGATTCAGATTCAACTTTATTGTCATTGTGCAGTGTACAGTACAGAGACAACGAAATGCAGCTTGTCCCGCTGAGTTACTCCAGCATTTTTTATCCATCTGGTGTAAACCAGCACCTGCAGTACACACTATGAAGGAAAAAACAGCTTGGAGCAAAAAAAACATATGCAAAGGCATTTTAAGAGAGTAAAGGGCCTGTCCCACATAGGCGATATTTTCGGCGACTGTCGACGACTGTCATAGTCGTAGCAGGTTGCTGAAAAGCCGGCTACTGGACCCCCCCCTTCGACAATGTCTACGACAAGCTACAACAACCTACCACCTAGTCGACGTCAAGGTACGTCAAACTACCGACAACCGGCGACCCATTAGGACGTCCACCTACGACCACACCTACGACAACCTACGTCCACCCACGACAAGCTATGACAAGCTACAACCCTGTCGGTGACAACTGAAGACAACTGAAGACAATTCAGTTGCCGGTACCTGTCGCCGGTTGACATAGGTTGACGTAGGTAGTCGCCAATGGAATTCACCGAAATTAGCACCGGCGACAACCTACGTCACCTGGTGACAACCTACGTCAGGAGAAGCCAAGCTAGCTCATTGGCGTCAAGCCTGCTGGATTTTCAACATGTTCAAAAAATGTTGCCGACTGTCGACAACATTTTTTGAACATGTTGAAAATCCAGCAGCGATCAAAAATATGCTACGATTCTTCGGACGACTGAGGAGACTACTCATGACCATACAGGCGACACCACGGCGACCACGTGGCGACAACCAAGTCGCCTGTAGTCGCCTAAAAAATAGCATAAGTGGGACAGGCCCTTAACTGTATTTATATTGATCCATGCCCGAATTTGAATAGATGGGGCATCAACGAGAAATGGGAGAGAGAGCAACTCTACTTTATCACCTGGACAAATGTTGGATGCATCATGGATGTTTTAGTTCCTTTATTAAACTAAAGCTGTTCGGTACAAATACTCAAACATGAGCTAACTTGGAGTCTGACAGCAGCAGATGCCAGACATTGTTTATTTAATGGTAATCAATGTAGTAAATTTGGAATTTACTAGAATTAATCATGATTAATTTACTGTCTAAAGGAGAACACTGGGTGCCGTTCTTGGCCAGTGCCCTGCTACACAATAGGAAAGGGTTAACTTGTCTCCTTGATTGCTTAATTAACTACTGGTTCTGTGCATTTGCACTGATTTGTTTTATAATGGTCTCTTTGCAATGCTGAGCAATGAATTAAAGCCATGAAAAGCTGGGGAAGGAGAAATGGATTTGCAATTGAATGCAAAAAAACCCTCTCCTAAGGATTAATAATGAACTTCCTTACTGAGAGGGGAGGAAATGAAGGAATCCAATAAAATGCGGACACAGTGAAGGATAAACAAGCAGGGCTGAGCAAGCAGGTAGTGTTCAAATTAAAATATGGTGCAATGCGGCAGAATTTTTGTAAAACTGCTCTATTCTTACATTTTATCTTGGATATTCTTGCTATGGATACCTCTCCAGGTCGACACAAAAAGCTGGAGTATCTCAGTGGGTCAGGCAGCATCTCTGGAAAAAAGGACAAGGTGACGTTTTCGTTCGAGACCCTTCATCAGACCCTACGGGTCTCGACCTGAAAGCTCACCTAGTCCTTTTCTCCAGAGATGCTGCTTGACCCACTGAGTTACTCCAGCTTTTTGTGTCTATCTTTGGTGTAAAACAGCACCTGCACTTCCTTCCTACACAATGGATACATAGCGTCATAGAGTGATACAGTGTGCAAACAGGCCCTTTGGCCCAACTTGCCCACACCAGCCACCAATGTCCCAGCTATACTAGTCCCACTTGCTTGCACTTGGTCCATATCCCTCCAAACATGTCCTATCCATGTACATGTCTAACTGTTTCTTAAACGATGGGATAGACCCAGCCTCAACTACCTCCACTGGCAGCTTGTTCCATACACCCACCACCCTTTGTGTGAAAAAGTCACCCCTCAGATTCCTATTAAATCTTTTTCCCTTCACCTTGAACCTTTGTCATCTGGTCCTCGATTCCCCTACTCTGGACAAGAGACGCCATGCATCTACCCGATCTATTCCTCTCATGATTTTGTACACCTCTATAAGATCACCCCTCATCCTTCTGCGCTCCAAGGAATAGAGACCCAGCCTACTCAACCTCTCCCTGTAGCTAACACCCTCTAGTCCTGGCAGCATCATCGTGAATCTTTTCTGAACCTTTTCAAGCTTGACAATATATTTCCTATAACATGGTGCCCAGAACTGAACACAATATTCTAAATGTGGTCTTATACAACTGTAACATGACCTCCCAACTTCTATACTCAATACTCTGACTGATGAAGGCCAAAAAAGCCTTTTTGACCACCTTATCTACCTGCGACTCGACCTTCAAGGAACCATGCACCTGTACTCCTAGATCCCTCTGCTCTACAACACTAGCCAGGGGCCTACCATTCACTGTGTAGGTCCTGCCCTTGTTCAACGTCCCAAAATGCAACACCTCACACTTCCCTGTATTAAATTCCATCAACCATTGCACCTGGTCAATTGATCCAGATCCTGCTGCAAATGTTCACAACCATCTTCACTATCTACAAAACCACTCACTTGTGTATCATCAGCAAACTTGCTAATCTTGCCTTGTATGTTCTCATCCAAATCATTGATGTAGATGACAAACAGTAACGGGCCCAGCACCGAACCCTGAGGCACACCACTAGTCACAGGCCTCCAGTCCGAGAAGTAACCTTCCACCATCACTCTCTGCTTCCTTCCATGGAGCCAATTTGCTATCCATTCAGCTATCTTTCCCTGGATACCATGCGATCTGACCTTCCAGCGCAGCCTATCATGCGGAACCTTGTCGAATGCTTTACTGGTCCATGTACACAACATCTACAGCTCTGTCCTCATCGACCTTTTTGGTCACTTCTTCAAAAAAAATCAATCAGATTTGTGAGACACAACCTCCCATTTACAAAACCATGCTGACTATCCCTAATCAGCCCTTGCCCGTCCAAATGCTTGTATATCCAATCCCTCAGAATACTCTCTAGTAAATTTCCAACTACAGATATTAAGCTCACCTGCCCATAGTTCGCAGCATTTTCCCTGCAGTCCTTCTTCCAAAGAGGCACAACATTTGCCACCCTCCAGTCTTTCGGCACCTCTCCTGTATTGAAGGACGACTTGTAAATTTCAACCAGGGCTCCCGCAATTTCCTCTCTAGTTTCCCGCAATATCCTCTCTGTTTGATCTGAGGACAATTCCCCTTTCAGACAAAACTAAAACTAGGGAGCTATCAGTTTCAGACTAAGGGGCCATCCACTGAAGACTGAGATGAAGAGAAATTTCTTCTGCCAGAGGGGTCTGAATCTTTGAGTTCTCTGCCTCAGATAGTGATGATTGCTGGGATGGATAGATATCTAGCCCACACATACCAACCTCTCCCACAAACTATCAACTCCACTTCATGCTGCCTCAGGAATTGCCCCAGTCAATCTCACTTCTCCCCTCTCCCATTGGGCAGAAGATACAAAAGCTTAAAAGCATGTACCGCTAGATTCAGGAACAAACTTCTTCACAGCGGTTATCAGACTCTAGAAGGGATCTCTCATAAGCTAAGGATGTATTCCCAATCTCCCAATCTACCTCATTGCACACCTTGCGCTTTTTTGTTACCTGCACTTTCTCCATTGCTGTGACACTATATTCTGTTTCCTTTCTCTTTTTGCATTACCTGCTGTATTTATTTCTTGATGATGGTACTCATATATGATATTTGCCTGAATACGGTTATTCAATGTAACATGATTTGTGTGAGAATAATAAACCAATACCAATACTAATGCCAATTAAAGATGAAAAGGGGATCAGGCCAGATCCTGATGTTGAGGCCAACATTCCTATTATCATTAAGTGGTGTAGCGACTTTAAGGGGCCAGATAAACACTTTATGTTCCTTATCTTGTTATATTCTTTGTGTGCAACATAAATATAATTTTGTGACTGACTTTATTATATTTCTCTTATTTGTAGTTACAAACAATGGCTTCTCTTGTTTATAGAGTCATAGAGTGATACAGTGTGGAAACAGGCCCTTCGGCCCAACTTTCCCACACCGGCCAACAAGTACACTAGTCCCACCTGCCTGCGTTTGGTCCATATCCCTCCAAACCAGTCCTATCCATGTACCTGTCTAACTGCATCTTAAATGTTGGAATAGTCCCAGTCTCAACTACATCCTCTGGCAGTTTGTTCCATAGTTCCACCACCTTTGGTGTGAAAAAGGTTACCCCTCAGATTCCTATTAAATCTTTTCCCCTTCACCTTAAACCTAGGTTCATGATTCACCTACTCTGGACAACTACCCGATCTGTTCCTATCATCATCTTATACACCTCTATCAGATCACGCCTCATCCTCCTGCACTCCAAGGAATAGAGTCCCAGCCTACTCAACCTCTACCTATAGCTCAGACCCTCTAGTCCTGGCAAAATCCTCGTAAATCTTCTCTGCACCCTTTCCAGCTTGACAACATCTTTCCAATTACACGGTGCTCAGAACTGAATGCAATACTCTAAATGCAGCCTCACCAACGTCTTATACAACTGCAACATGACCTCCCAACTTCTATACTCTATACTCTGGCTGATGCTGGACAATGTGCCAAAAGCCTTTTTGACCACCTGATTTACCTGCGATTCCTCCTTCAAGGAACCATGCACCTGCACTCTTAGAGCACTCTGCTCCACAACACCACCCTGACACCTACCATTCACTGTGTAGGTCCACCCCATGTTAGACTTCCCAAAATGTAACACCTCACATTTCTCTGCATTAAATTCCATCGATATCTCTCTGAATCAGCATCTACATCTCTCATTTCCCTTTCCCCCAAGTCTCAGTCTGAGGAAGATTCTCCACCCAAAATTAATCCCAGATTAATGGACAAGTAAATGGATAGGAAAGTATTGTATAGAAGTTGGGAGGTCACTCCTTGTAGTTCACTTGGCTTTGGTAAATTGTAAATAGTCCCTAGTGTGTAGGATAGTGCTAGTGTACGGGATGATCGCTGGTCGGCGTGGACATGGTGGGCCGAAGCATGCTGTATCTCTAAACTAAATTAAACTAAACATTGAGCCTAGAATAGTTTCAGAATCACCTATCTCCCATTTAAGTTGGGGTCGTGGAGGAAATTCTTCTCTCGAATGCTCATGAATCTTTGTAATTCCCCCTCCCAGAAAACTGTGGAAGCTGATTAACTGAGTGTAATCAAAACTGAGATAGAAAAAAAAGGTTGATAGGGAAATCTAGAGTGAGGCAGGAAATTGGTATTGAGACCAAGATGAGGTTGGCCACAATCTGAATGAATATAGTGTTGCAGTCTCACGGGGCAATATCCAGTTTATTTTCTCTTTTGTTCTTAAGTTCTTCTTATTCTTTTGGTCCTGTTTCGGGTTTACTCTCAGTTTAATATCAGCTGTAGATGCATTTGTGCCTTTGCTAATGCGCCCTGTTGAAAACAGACATCCCCTCTCACAAGCCCTGTGCGCCTGGCACCGTGACAAGATTCATCCTCTCTTTGAACTTGATATCTATTTCAAATTCCAGACCAAAATCCATTGCATCACCCGATGCTTTAAATTTCACTTCTGACTATTATTTAACAAAAGACATGTTTCTTCTCAAATGTTACGATAGTTTATTTTAGAAGTGGGAGGTCACGAGGGGAAATTGTTTTGCAGAACCCATTTCCCTCCAGTATAAATACTCACGATAAGTATGACCACAAGAATGGAATTGGCACTACTATGATGTAATCACGTTTGCCTATGCTAATTTATGGGCTTTTTCTTGGTTTTATGAAAAGTCAAGAACAAGGAATAAATAAACATTTGGGTTGACTGTGGTGATGTTATCAGCATTGGAGTCAGCCAGGCAATGTGGCCTCCACCTTTCTTTGATAATCACTACGTTTTGCATATCTTTCATTCATTTATTTGTTCTATATCTCTCTGTATCAGCGTCTATATCTTTCATTTCCCTTTCCCCTAAGTCTCAGTCTGAAGAAGATTCTCCACCCGAAACGTCACCTACTGTATTCCTTTTCTCCAGAGATGCTGCCTGTCCCGCTGAGTAACTCCAGCATTTTGTGTCTATCGTTGGTGTAAACCAGCAGCTGTAGTTCCTTCCTACAAATCATTTTCGGTACTTGTTTCCTCTTACCTCTGTAGGCATGTGATTTATTTTTTTGGGTGGGAGGATGTTGCCAGGACTTGAGGGCCTGAGCTACAGGGAGAGGATGTGCAGGCTAGGACTTTATTCCTTGGAGCGCAGGTGGATGAGGGGTGGTCTTATGAAGGTGTACAAAATCATGAAAGGAATAGATCTGGTAAACATACAGTCTTTTGCCCAGAGTAGGGGAATCGAGAACCAGAGGACATAGGTTTCAGCTGTTGGGCCGAAGATTAGGACCTGAGGGGTGACCTGTTACACAGAGGGTGGTGGGTAAATGGAACGACCTGCTGGAGATAGTTGATTCAGGTTCTATCACAGGATTTAAGAAGTATTTAGACAGGTGTATGGCAGGATAGGTTTAGAGGTATATGGGCCACATACAATTTACTGATGCCAAGTAACCTACAAACCTGTACATCTTTGGAATGTGGGAGGAATTCCACACCGGAGTTCCTGGAGAAAGCTTCTGAGGCCAGGCGTTAAATTCTGTCAGATAATCTGTTTCTCACTCCGCAGATGCTGCCCAACCTGCTGAGCATTTCCAGCATTTTCCGTTTTACTTAAATTCAGAGCTAGGCTGATCAGAGATGAGAGAAGGAAGCATTTCATGGAGAGGGCAGCAGGGAACCAAAATGCAAAAGTACTCAGTATGAAGTGGAGGGAGGGTCTTGCTTGGTTCTGTTTGCCGAGCGGGATGCTGGCGCAGCGGTAGAGTTGCCGCCTTACAGCGCCAGAGACCCCGATTCAATCCTGACTACAAGTGCTGTCTGAACAGAGTTTGTACGTTCTCCCAGTGACCACATGGGCTTTCTCCAGGTGCTCCGGTTTCCTTCCATATTCCAAAATGTTTGTAGGTTACTTGGCTTCTGTAAATCGTGAATAGTCCCTAGTTTGTAGGATAGTGCTAATGTATGGGATGATCGATGGTCAGCACGGACTCGGTGGGCCAAAGAGCCTGTTTCCACACTGTTACATTAACGTAATGTTAAAAAAGTGAAGGGTAGCCTAAACCCTATGCTTTGAATATTGAATGCTCCATATTCAGCTAACCCTCTCCCCTTGTGTTCCTTTCCCATTGCTATCGGCTGACACAACGTCTCTCTCCGTTTGTTCATCTTTCCCATCCATCTCCCCTCCCATTTCTGAGACATAATCTGTTCCAACCTGGTTCCATCTACCCATCTTGCAGCCACCTAACTACTTAGGTCAGGCAGCACTTTTCCCATTTTCTTCCTCACCTGAATGCACATGCCCATCATCCCTCCCTTATCTGCTTCTACCTATCACCCGGCAACCTTAATCTCTACCCTTGCCCCTCCCATCCATCTCCATCGGACCTTCATCGTCCCCACTCATCCAATTCCATCCATCATCTCCCAGACCCTGTCTCTCCTCTCCCTCTCACTTCGACACACCGGCTATCTTCTCTCTACACTCACAGTCCTGATGTAGGGTCTCGGCCTGAAACATTGACCATTCCTTTGTATCCACAGATGTGGCGCAGTGGCGCAACGGTAGAATTGTTGCTTTGCAGCATCAGAGACCTGGGTTCAATCTTGACATGCTGTCTGTACGGAGTTTGCACGTTCTCCCTGTGACCACGTAGTTTTTCTCCGGTTGCCTCCCGCACTCCAAAGACATGCGGGTTTGCAGGATCTGTAAATTGTAAATTGTCCCTGATGTGTAGGATAGTGCTAGTGCACGGGGTGATCGCTGGTCGGCACGGACTCGGTACGTCGAAGTGCCTGTTTCCATGCTGTATCTCTTATGTCTAAAGTCTAAAATCTAAAGATGCCATTTGATCCGCCCAGTCACCCAGCAGTTTGTTCTTTTGCTCAAGATTCCAGCATCTGCAGTCTCTTATTGAGGAAGGATTTTAAAGATTAATTATTATCCGAATGGTGAGATATTGGATGTAAAGGAATCCTGTGCATCATTCGCAAAAGGCTAGCGTACATACAAAATAAATAGTAAGGAACTGTAATATAATTTATTGTGATGGTAAATTGAATGCAAACATAGGAAGGTTATGAAGTGCAGGAACAACTTAACAGGTCAGGCAGCATCTCTGGAAAACATAGATTGGTGACATTTCGGGTCCCGACCCATAACATCACCTATCCATGTACTCCAGAGATGCTTCCCAACCTTCTGAATCACTCCTGCATTTTGTGTCCTTTTTTTTGCAAACCAACATGTGCAGTTCCTTGTTTCTATATTGGAAGGTTATACTTCAGTTATAAAGAACACTGGGAGAACACATCTGAAGTGTTTTGTACGGTATTGGTCTCTTTATTAAAGAAGGATGTTATATTAGAAGGAGTTCAGAGAAGTAGGCTGATATGACACAAAGCTGGGTGGCAGGGTGAACTGTGAGGAGGATGCTATGAGGATGCAGTGTGACTTGGACAGGTTGGATGAGATGGCAGATGCAGTTTAATGTGGATAAATGTGGGGTGATCCACTTTGGTGGCAAAAACAGGAAGGCAGATTATTTTCTGAATGGTGTCAAGTTGGGAAAAGGGGAAGTACAGCGAGATCTGGGGGGTCCTTGTTCATCAGTCACTGAAAGTAAGCATGCAAGTATAGCAGGCAGTGAAGAAAGCGAATGGCATGTTGGCCTTCATAACAAGAGGAGTTGAGTATAGGAGCAAAGAGGTCCTTCTGCAGTTGTACAGGGCCCTAGTAAGACCACACCTGGAGTATTGTGCGCAGTTTTGGTCTCCAAATTTGAGGAAGGACATTGTTGCTATTGAGGGAGTGCAGCGTAGGTTCACGAGGTTCGTTCCCGGTATGGCGGGACTGTCATTTGTTGATAGAATGGAGTGGCTGGGCTTGTATACTCTGGAATTTAGGATGAGAGGGGATCTTATTAAAACATATAAGATTATTAAGGGTTTGGACACGCTAGAGGCAGGAAACATGTTCCCGATGTTGGGAGATTCCAGAACCAGGGACCACAGTTTTAGAATAAGGGGTAAGCCATTTAGAACAGAGATGAGGAAAAACTTTTTCACAGAGAGTTGTGAATGTGTGGAATTCTCCGCCTCACCTAAGGCAGTGGAGGCCAATTCTCTGGAGGCTTTCAAGAGAGAGTTAGATAGAGCTCTTAAAGATAGTGGAGTCAAGGGATATGAGGTGAAGGCAGGAACGGGGTACTGATTGTGGATGATCAGCCATGATCACAGTGAATGGCGGTGCAGGCTCAAGGGGCCGAATGGCCTACTCCTGCACCTATTGTCTATTGTCCACCTGGAAAGGGCAGGTGGCATCCTGAAGAAAAGTTGGACAGTCTGGTCTTATATCTATTGGGGTTTAGAAGAGGTGAGACTTATTGAAACATAGGATTTTGAGAGATCTGGTCAAGGAAGATGTGGAGTGCATGTTTCTCTTATAGGAGAAACTAGAACTAAGTTTCATTGGTTTAGTTTAGTTTAGTTTAGTGTAGTTTAGTTTAGTTTAGAGATACAGCATGGAAACTGGCCCTTCAGCCCACTGAGTCCATGCTGACCAGAAATCATCCATACACTAGTTCTATCCTAAACACGAGGGACAATTTACAGAAGCTAATTAGCCTACACACCTGCACATCTTTGGTTATGGGGCGAAGGCAGGAGAATGTGGTTGAGAGGGAAAGATAGATCAGCCATGATTGAATGGCAGAGTAGACTTGATGGCCCGAATAGTCTAATTCTGCCCCTCGTACGTATGAAATTATGAATGTGGGAGGACACCGGAGCACCCGGAGAAAACCCACGCAGTTCACTGCTATGTACAGACTACAAATCCTAGTCAGGATCGAACCCGGATTTTTGGCGCTGTAAGGCAGCAACTCTACCGCCACTGTGCTGCCTAGTGGGATATCACTGGGATAATGCGGAGGCTCAATGAAAAAGGTGGAAGGGAAGTAGTAAGTCCTGAACAAGCCACCCACCCTGCTGAGTGGTTCCCAGAGGCCACAGAACCCACAGAGCTGAACTGAGAATAAGTGGCCCTCCGTCCATGTATCAGCCTGAGATGAGAAGAATGGTTCGATGGCCGATACTTAGTGGGCATGACTTTATCATCCGGAAAAATGATTCTGGCTTCCTGCCCGTCATTTTCTGCATGATTTAAATATTTACTGCCTGTGGAAATCGAATGTTTGTGTAAGGGAAGGGTTGTTGAACTTTTTCTGGAGTTTATTTTAACGCTGCTCAGTGTCTCGATGCAGAAAACCAGGAATAGCAACTGACATGAAAAGAAAGACTTGCACAGTCCCCAATGGACCTCACAGAGTATCTTGCAGTCAGCGGAGTCCTGTGGAACCTTGGTTACCTCTGGAATGTAGAAAACATGGAGATGAATGTGTGGACAGCAAGATCCCATGGACAGAGGTAATAAACCAGGAGATAGACACAGAAAGCTGGAGTAACTCAGTGGGACAGGAGGCATCTCTGGAAAGAAGGAATGGGTGACATTTCGGGTCGAGACCCTTCTTCAGACTGAAAGTCATGGGAAAGGGAAAGTCATGGGAAAGAGAAACAAGAGATATAGATGGTGATGTAGAGAGATATAGAACAATGAATGAAAGATATGTAAAAATGTAACGATGATAAAGGAAACAGGCCACTGTTAGCTGTTTAAGAACCAGGAGATCTGTTTTATTGATGCTCAGTTCTGGGCACCATGTTATAGGCAAGATGCTGTCAAGCTCGAAAGGGTGCAGAGAAGATTTATGAGGATGTTACCAGGACCCGAGGGCCTGAGCTATATGGAGAGGTTGAGCAGGATAGGACCCTATTCCTTGGAGCGCAGGAGAATGAGGAGTGATCTTATAGAGATATGCAAAATCATGAGGGAAATAGATCATGTATACGCACAAAATCTCTTGCCCAGAGTAGGGAATTCAAGAACCAGAAGACATAGGTTTAAGGTGAGGAGGGGGAATGATTTAATAGAAATCTGAGGGGTAACTTCTTTACATAAAGGATGGTTGGTGTATGGAACAAGCTGCCGGAAGAGCTAGTATAGGTAGGTAGTATTGCAATGTTTAAGAAACATTTAGACAGGTACATGGATAGGACAGGTAATGAGGGATATGGGCCAAATGCAGGTAGGTGGTATTAGTGTAGATGGGACATGTTGACCGGTGGTGGCAAGTTGAGCAAAAGGGCCTGTTTCCACACTGTATCAATTTATGACTCTATGACACTATCTGTTTCAACATTGTTCCTGTTGTGTATTTGGATGCTTGGAACAAACTTCAATAAGGCTCGGACACGGGAGTAATCTTACAAACTACTTTATTCTAGGACGCCACCTTGAGTCTCCCCCGCACATGCGTACTTGCACTAGAAATCACAAGACATCACATATACTGATTACATATGCTAATTATCACATAACTAACACTCCTCCCCCTTTAACTTGGAGGCAGGTAACACCATATCTATTACATACCTAACACTCCTCCCCCTTTAACTTGGAGACAGGTAACACCATTTCTATTACATACACCGCACTCCTCCCCCTTTAACTTGGAGGCAGGTATCACCATTTCTATTACATACACCGCAGTTCCACTCTCACTGCCTTGGGGAAGAGATCATGAGTCCCAATATCGCATCAGTAATCTGACCCATGTCTACACAGTGCGTGGGTAAATGGCTGCTTTTGCTTTGTGCACCCAATGACAACAATGGCATTGTTGACACAAAGTTAGTGTGAAGGTGCCCAGTCACGTGAATAATCCATTAAGGGGGTTGGCCTATCAACTTCACATTGGAACTATAGAAACAAGGAATTGCAAGATGCTGGCTGACACAAAAGCTCACTGGAATTCATTGCCACAGACGGCTATGGAGGCCAAGTCATTGGATATTTTCAAGGCAGAGATTGACAGATTCTTGATTAGTACGGGTGTCAAGGGTTAAGGCAGGACAATGGGGTTGAGAGGGAAAGATGGATCAGCCATGATTGAATGGCGGAGTAGACTTGATGGGCCGAATGGCTAATTCTTCTCTGATGAGTCAACTAATGATCCGTATCTCTCTAATCCCTGCATATCCATGTGCCTATCTAAAAGCATCTTCAATGCCACTATTGTATCTGCATCTACCACCATCCATGGTGGAGCATACCAGGCATCCACTGTCCTCTGTGTACAAAAAACTTGCCCACACATTTCCTTTACATTTTGCCCCTCTCACCTTAAAGCAACTGCTTTGAGTCTGTGACAATTTCCACCCTGGGAAAAAGGTTCTGACTGTCTGTATAAAGAGAACATGCTGCTGCCATCTTCTATGTGTAAGTGCTGGCATAATGATTGCCTTTCAACATTCATTATTGTGAGTTTCCACAGTAGTGGTGGGAGAGGGGAGGTGACTCAAGAAGACATTTCCTCACATTGGATAATGTCCAGTTCAAATTCTCTGAGACCCGTGGTATTTGGATTAATGATAAATTCAAATTATCAATCATCGGCAGTGTATACAGTAGCTAATGTATTTTTTTAAATGTTACTTCTATGTTATATTATGTTTAATGATTAAGTGTACACCATGAAACCATGTAAAGCTTTTAAAATATACTTATTAATTGGATTTGTCAAAATATTTTAATATTCATTGAAAATGTACTTGCCTCATGAAGTTCAGCGTTTGAATCATTTAGGAGCAGTGGAGAGACCATGAACATAGGTTTAACAGAGATTAGAATTAACAGTTATTGGTATTGGTAGGGTCTCATTGATCCCACAACGGTTGTATTTCAATGACATTGGAAAATAACCAAGGAGTGAACTAATTTTGAGAATTTATGGGAACTTACTCTTGTAATTGATCCCTTTAATTGTATTTTATAAATTAATTAAACATAGCTAACTTAAAAACATTAATGGAACAAACCCAATGAACAACCTTTCATGATTTATTGGAAATTGAACAAATAATTATGTAGTGTTGATCTATAACAATCCATAGTCATACAACAGGGAAACAGGCCCTTCGGCCCAACTTGTCCATGCCAACCACGATGCCCCATCTAAACTAATCCCATTTGCCTGTGTTTGACCCATATTCCTTTAAATCGTTCCTAATCATGTACCAGGCCAAATGTCTTTTTAAATTGTTAAATCTAATATTTGGCGATTAAAGTTGAATACTTTATTGGAATGTGATCAAGCAAATATCTAATTTTAATAATCGTTGGAACTGAATTTTGCAAATGTTATAATTTTTAGTATTTCATAGGAAACTCACTTTAGAAAGTGATATTTTGAATAATTTATTGTAAATAAATCAAACAATGATTATACTTTATCTAATTTTAAAATATTTCCTTATTTTAATCATATTTTATCTGATTTATTTCAACCTTTAAAAAAAATTAATTACGTTTAGTTTTTTATTGGTGCGTGTTCCGAGGTACAGTGAAAAGCTTTTGCCTGCTTGCAATCCTGTCAAAGAAATGACTATACATGCTATGCTATACTAGTCAAAGATAGACACTAAAAGCTGGAGTAACTGAATGGCTCTGGAGAAAGGGAATAGGTGATGTTTCGGGTCAAGACCCTCTGAAGCAGGGTCTTGACCCGAAACGTCACCTACTCCCTTTCTCCAGGGATGCTGTCTGACCCGCTGAGTTACTCCAGCATTTTGTGTCAATCTTTGGTTTAAATCAGCATCTGCAGTTCCTTCCTAAACATGCTGTACTTGTCAGTTCTCCTTGTGATTAAGTTATTCTTTTAAGGTGGGCTATTTTGCACTGATATGGATGATGCAAAACTGATGCTTCTTCCTCCCAAATTTTCGCACATATTTGTCATGCCAGAGTTAAAAGGAAGCTTTTAAGTTTTGAGATTTCACTCGTACCCATCAGACACATTATAAAACAGGGCTGCAACTGTCAGGCTGAGGTTAGGCCTGTCGAAAGGAGCAGCCTCTAATCACATCGTTTCCTGATACACCAAGACTGCTGTTTACAGTTCACCCCTCATCCCACCACCATTAATACAGATGTCTCATAAATAGAGGATGCCACACAGCCTTCAGCATCGAACGCCAGGAGCCTAAATGGTCAAACGATTGGAGACAATCCATTATGTCAGAGTTCTTTCAGTTTGCCTCACTGTTTATAAATTACTGATAAGGGATGCGAAGCATTTCTTTGGGCTTGGAGCTTAAACACAAATGCTGAAAACCTGAAAGTATACACGATCTACAATCATTACTCCATAGAAATGAACATGTTAGCTTTCCAGATGGACACTCACCCATAGGTTTGATGAGATCGCTTCACTTTTCAGATGCTGATATTTGTTGGTATTGGTTTGCTGTGTGGGGGGGGGGGAGAAGAGAGAGAGAGAGGGAGAGAGGGAGAGAGGGAGGGAGGGAGGGAGGGAGGAGAGGGAGGGAGGGAGAGAGGGAGAGAGGGAGAGAGGGAGAGAGGGAGAGAAAAATAAAAGAAGGCTCAGTGAGCTAATTCACTCTCTGTTTGGATGGCTTGCATCCAGTTCCTTTTAATGAGGGGATTGTAACAGTGGCTGGGAATTAGAGTCTGGATATTGTTGAGTTGATTCTTTTACTTTAATTGGCTTCGGTAAAAATTGTAAATTGGCCGAGGGTAGTGTTAGTGTATGGGGTAATTGCTGTTCGGTTTGGGCCAAAGGGTGATCGCTGGTTGGCATGGACTCGATGGGCCAAAGGGTCTGTTTCCATGCTGTATCTCTAAACTAAACGAAACTAAACTAGAGTCTAAAACCCTCCTTCTGCAAATTGGCTCAATAACTAGACTTTTAGACTTTAGACTTTAAAGATACCTTTAAAGGTGACCCTTTGGCTCATCGAGTCCGTACCAACCAGCGATCACCCTGTACTATAGCACTATCCTACACACTAGGGACAATTTACAATTCTACCAAAGCCAATTAACCTACAAACCTGCACGTCTTTGGAGTGTGGGAGGAAAGCGGAGCACCTGGGGAAAATTCATGTGGTCATAGGGAGAACGTACAAACACTGTACCGACAGCACCCGTGGTCAGGATTAAACCCGAGTCTCTTGCGCTGTAAGGCAGCAACTCTACCGCTGCACCACAGTGTCGTCCCTTAACATGGCTTTTAAAAAGCTTTGTATTTATATTGTTTGGCGAGTCGAGACAGTCGGGTATAACAAAGTTCTTTATTTTTAAACGAAAATAAAGTGTTTACCCGAGTCGATATTGACAGCCAAAATAAACGATGCTCACTCAAATCGCGTGGAGCTCGAATGAATGGTTTTACTGAAATCTCGCGAAAAAAACTCACCCGCTCACTTGACCGCGCTAGCCAATAGCGAGGGTTCGCCATTACCAGGGCCACCACTAGGTGCCACTACAGGACCCCCCCCCAGAACCCGAGGTACGGAACCGAGCGGGAGGCTGGACATGACGACCGCAACGCGTGGTAACAACAGGGGGGGGGGGTCGGGCGATGCAGGTGGGGCTGGCAGAACAGAGCCAGGGGACCGTAACGGTGCAGGAAGAACCGAAACAACAGGTGAGAGGGGAACAGGCACAACCGGTGCGAATGGACCGGCCGGAGGCCAGCCCCTATGCCGAGGCAGCGCCACCACCACCGGGCTGTCGACATCCAGGTGAGCCGGATTAAGTCGAGTGATGGAGACGATCTCCTCTTTGCCCCCGACGTCCAACAGGAAAGTGGCGACGCCGGGGCGCTACACCTGGAACGGACCCTCGCAGATTCGCTGCAGTGGAGACCGATGCGAATTCTTGCGGATAAACATGAATACGCAGTTCTTGAGTTCCGGCGGCACGTGCACTGGGGCAGTCCCATGCCGCGAAGTAGGAACCGGAGCCAGGCCGCCCACTCTCTCCCGGAGACTCGCCAAAACCGCCGGGGTAGACTCTGGCTGCCTTCGAACCGCCAGTAGGAAATCCCCGGGCACCCGCAAAGGCGAGCCATACACCAACTCGGCGGACGAAGTATCTAATCTAAAGAAGCCGTGCCATCTGTGCCGATTTCAGGTGGCGATGGAATCGTTCCACTAGCCCATTGGCCTGGGGGTGATAGGCGGTGGTGTGGTGCAGCTGTGCCCCGTATAATTTCACCAGCGAAGCCCACAATGAGGACGTAAACTGAGCCCCCGGTCGGTGGAAATGTCTGCCGGAACCCCGAACTGAGCAATCCAGTGGCCCGCAAGAGCCCAGGAACAAGACGTGGCGGAGATGTCCGACAGCGGAATAGCCTCAGGCCACCTCGTAAACCGATCCACAACTATGAGGAGATGCGTGGCACCGCGGGACGCTGGTAACGGACCCACTAAATCCACATAAATGTGTTGGAAACGGCCTGAGGGAACCGCAAAGTCTTGCACTGGCGCCCGTACATGACGCTGAACCTTGGATGTCCGCCACCAGCGCGGAAGTCACCAGAATTGAAAGGTGGGCCAGGCCATGGATGGCGTTGAAAATCCGGCGGCGCCAACCCGCGGGAACAATGGGGTGTGGGCGCCCGGTGGAAACATCGCACAGTACCAATGCTCCCGTGGGACCGAACGGAACATCGGCCAACCGCAACCCTGAAGCGGCTGTCCTGTAGCCATCCATCCGGTCGTCCGAGCGCTGTGCTGCAGCAAACTCGCGTCGGCGACCATGTTGATCTTCGTGGCCACGTGCTGTACGTCCGTCGTGAACTCTGGCACGAATGGCAGGTGGCGTTGATATCGAGCAGACCAGGGGTCTGACACCTTGGCCGAGGCGAACGTTAAGGGCTTGTGGTCAGTAAAGGCCGTGAATGGCCTGCCCTCCAGGAAGTATCTAAAGGGACGGATGGCCAGGTACAGGGTGAGGAGCTCCCGGGCGAACGTGCTGTAGTTGCGCTTGGGGGGCCTCAGCTGACGGCTGAAAGAGGCTAGCGGCTGCCAGCGGCCATCAATGAGCTGCTCCAACACCTCACCCACGGCCGTGTCGGAGCATCTACCATGAGAGCAGTCAAGGCTGTGGCCCGCGGGTGTACTAGCAAGGTGGCTTTGGCCAGCGCCTCTTTCGCGCCGTCGAATGCGGCCTCAGCCGCGTGGAGCTTGAATGAATGGTTTTACAGAAAACCCGCGAAAAAACTCCGCCGCTCACGTGTCCGCACTAGCCAATAGCGAGGGTTCGCCATTACCAGGGCCACCACTAGGTGCCGCTACAACTGCACCTTTCACCACGCTTCAGTATTCTTTCCCAACAGTTATGGTCAATGGATGATAAGCCACTGTTATTGGATACCTGCATGCAAGCAGCAATAACAACAGAGCAATATTAGTGATGAGAAGATACTCTGCATCGGAAATATTAATAGAGGGATAAACCTGTCCTAACACTATAAGAAACTATACAAAGTGCTGGAGTAACTCAGTATGTTTGGCAGCATCTCTGGAGGACATAGATAGGTGACATTTTGGGTCAGAGCCCTTCCTCAGACTCATTTGAATAGGGGGAGAAAGCGGGAAAAGAGAGGTGGGAATAGGACCGAGCATGGCAAGTGATAGGTCGACACAAGCGAGGGATTTTATTTACGAATCTAGACCTATCATGCCCCAGACAGAACTGTGGGTTATTTACAGTCATCAAGCAAACAGATGGGACTTCACCCTAACAACAGAGAGATACAGCACAACTGCTGCAACAGTGATGTTTCTAGTAGTGGGAGAGTCTGGTACCAGAGGGCGCAGCCTCAGAATAAAAAGACATACCTTTAGAAAGGAATTTCTTTATTCAGAAAAAATGGCGAATCTGTGGAATTCATTGCCACAGTCGGCTGTGGAGGCCAAGTCATTGGCTAGTTTTAAGGTGTAGGAAGGTGCAGATTGACAGATTCTTGATTAGTACGGGTGTCAGGGACTATGGGGTGAAAGCAGGAGAATGGGGTTCAGAGGGAAAGATAGATAATCCATGATTGAATGGCGGAGTAGTGGCAATGGGCCGAATGGCCTAATTCTGCTTTAATGACTTACGACCTTCGGCCCATCGTGTCCACCTACATGAATCCTATTTTATGCTCTGCTCACATTGTCATCAACTCCCCCCAGATTTTACCGCACACCCACATGCCAGGGCAATGTATTGTGGTCAACCTGCATAACCTTTGAGATGTGGAAGGAAACAAGAGCACCGGGAGGAAACACAGAGTGATGGTATAAATTCTATGCAGACAGCACCGGAGGTCAGGATTGAACCAGGGACCCTGGAGTTGCGAGGCCGTGGCTTTATCAGCTGCGCCACAGTGCTCCCCTCTAAAAACCCTTCAGCACTGAGCCAGAAATTTCCGCTCAGAGTGAGACGTGAACTCACTGCTTTTTCCCCTCTGGGAGGAGATCACAGCCACAGCTGTTATTGACTGTGCAGTAAAGGATGGAGGGAAAAAAAATCAACGTTGTAAGTTCTAACTGAATGTGATTTCATTAACTCCAGGAAGGGCTTAATGGCAGCATTGCTATCCATGCGTCAATGGAGGTCAGAGAAGACACACGATCACTAAGGAACACAATCCTGTTGGCAATGCACCAGTTCAACTATCGACTTTTGGATTGTTCACTTTATGGGATGAGAAATTCACAGCTCATGCTTCAATCTAGTCTGCAAGTCGTTCACTGTTTGCTGGCGACACCTGTTCATAATTCTTCCACATTATAAAGTGAAATCACCAAGCGCATAACCTCTTTTTTAACTGCTTGCACGTTTAACTTGTATTTTTTCAGCACAACAGCCGTGGCACAGTGACCAAGCGGTAGAGTTGCTGCCTCACAGCGCCTGGGGCCCGGGTTCGCTCCAGGCTACAGGTGCTGTCTGTATGGAGATTGAATGATCTCCGTGACCGCGTGGGTTTTCATCGAGTGCTCCCGTTTCCTCCCACACTCCAAAGACTTGCAGGTCTGTAGGTTAATTGGCACAGATAAAATTGTAAATTGTCCCTAGTTTGTAGGATAGTGTGAGTGTACGGGGTGATCACTGGTTGGGATGGACTCGGTGGACCGAAGGGCCTCTTTTCATGCTGTATCTCAAAGTCTAAAGCCCACAACATCATCAGCATTTGATCGAGGATCCACGCACCTGTCTTCATTGGCGGAATGGCGGTGGAGAGAGTCAATAGATTCAACTTCCTGGGCCTACATACCTCTGCTGATCTGTCCTGGGCCCAGCATGTTGATGCAATCACAATAAAGGTTCACCTTCCTCAGAAGTTTGAGGAGATTCAGTTTTAGTTTTAGTTTTAGAGATACAGTGTGAAAAGAGGCCTTTCGGCCCGCCGAGTCCATGTCGACCAACGATCACCCATGCACTACACACTAGAGGCAATTCTACAGAGGCCAATTAACCTACAAAACTGCATGTCCTTGGAATGTGGGAGGAAACTGGAGCACCCAGAGAAGGCCCATGTGCTCGCAGGGAGAACGTACAAGCTCCTTTCAGCCAGCAACCGTAGTCAGGATTGAACCGGGGTCTCTGGTTTTGTTAGGCAGCAACTCTAACCCTGTATCACTGTGCCGCCCTTTCCGATAGTTCAGCACAGACAATAGGTGCAGGAGTAGGCCATTCGGCCCTTCGAGCCAGCACCGCCATTCAATGTGATCATGGCTGATCACCCACAATCAGTATCCCGTTCCTGCCTTCTCCCCATATCTCCTGACTCCGCTATCTTTAAGAGCCCTATCTAGCTCTCTCTTGAAAGTATCCAGAGAACAGGTCTCCACCGCCCTCTGTGGCCCCCTGGTTCTGGACTCCCCCAAAATCGGGAACATGTTTCCTGCCTCTAGCGTGTCCAAACCCTTAATAATCTTATTTGTTTCAATAATATTCCCTCTCATCCTTCTAAATTCCAGAGTGTACAAACCCAGCCGCTCCATTCTCTCAGCATATGACAGTCCCGCCATCCCGGGAATTAACCTTGTGAACCTACACTGCACTCCCTCAATAGCAAGAATGTCCTTACTCAAATTTGGAGACCAAAACTGCACACAATACTCCAGGTCTGATCTGACTAGGGCCCTGTACAACTGCAGAAGGACCTCTTTGCTCATATACTCAGCTCCTCTTGTTATGAAGGCCAACATGCCATTCGCTTTCTTCACTGCCTTCGATTTTTCTAGCATCTGCAGTTCCTTCTTAAACAATACTTGACCCTTGATTGGAAGCTTTGGCCTGATACAGCTAACACCAGCTGCCACTAGGTGGCAGGGCATCCTCCATGAGCAGGTTGAGAGACCCAGATCCTGCAATGTTTTAAGTGACCCATTCAGTTTAGTTTAGTTTAGTTTAGTTTAAAGATACTGTGTGGAAACAGGCCCTTCGGTCCAGTGAGTCTGCATCCACCAGCGATCACTCGTATGCTAGTTTATCCTAGAAATTAGGGGACAATTTACAGAAGCCAATTAACTTACAAAACTGCTCGTTTATGGGATGGGATGAAACCGGAGAAAATCTTCGCGGTCATGGGGAGAACGTACAAACTCCGTACAGACAGCACCCGTAGTCAGGATCGAACCCGTGTCTCTGGTACTGTAAGATAGCAAATTGTGCTGCTCTCAATCAGAGCAAATCCCTACATTTAAAGAATGATATTGTGCCAGTCTCACAGAATCAGCACAAGAAGCAAACATCATACAAGGTGCACTCCAATGCATTTTTACCACTTGACACTTTAAGTACCTTTGTTTTATAAGAGATTTCGGTATTCCGACCGCATGCCCAGGTCAAAGGTCATTCTGCATAAACATTGCTGTGGGAGCAGTGGAGCTGTGGACACATTTCATCTATTTTTTCCAGCTTTGATTCTTCTAGGTAAGAAAATACTGCTTTCAAACTATGAATTAGTTGTGTTTATTGTCCCTTTGTTAAAAGCTAAGATTATTTTGTAGTTTTTATTGCTTTATGCTTCGGTGAGTGAGCGAGGTCGGGGTCCGTGGTCACCGGCGCTGCGGGCACTGTTGAGTTGCTGCAGGGCTGTCCCCGTCCCCTCCCGGGTGTCCCTTCCCTGTCCGGGGGCGGCCGGAGAAGGCCGGAGGTGTCGGGCTGGGCTTGCCGCCGATGCGGGGAGGAGGTGCTGGCTCCGGCCCCCGAAGGGGCTATTCCCCGGCGGGCCGGTGGCCGGGGCCCGTCGGCTGCGCCTCTCTCCTTGTCCAGTACTGGTGGGGGCCGAGCACCGGTCATCGGCCTGTGAGCCGCAACTGTTCCGGGCCGCTGTCTCGTCTGTCCGGAGCTGTCGGTTGGCCCGGTGGGGCAGGCAGAGTTGAGCTGGGGTTGGCACTTCTCCTCCCCGCTGGCTCTGGGCCGCCGCTGCTCCGGGGTCATCCCGGACATCTCCGGCCGCCCCCCGGGCGGGGATGGGACACTCGGGGGGAGGAGAGGACGAGGACGGTCCAGTGGCTGTCCGGCAGTGCTTGCGGCGTCGGGGACCCGGGTTCGATCCTGGCTGTGGATGAGGTGCGGGTCTGTGTGTGTGCAGCTGCTGAGAATGTCTCTCCGCCGGTCCAGTCTCCCCCCGTCTCCCACCCGCACCTGCCCCTCTATCTCGCTGTTACACCCCGCTCTCCCGCTTCCTCAGATTAAATATATTTTGACACGTAAATCATGAATAAAGATAAGAATTTATACGCAGTTTATACAATCAGCGCTTCGTTCGCTTTTTCTTTATGGTGAATGACCTTTGACAAATCCCATGATTCCTTGCGTTTTTCAGAATACCGAACTCGCTTATTCAGTCAGCATTTAATATCCATTAAATAAAATAAGCTCAAATCATACCTCACACGAGTAAAACAAGCTGTACGCCAGTACAACGGATAGTGCAAAGAGATTATAATCAGAGTACAGGATATAGTGGTACAGAGAAAGTGCTGATTTAAAAAAAGTGCAATACCCTCCTTGAGGTATGTTGGAAGATTGGGAATACACAATAGGTTATGTATGTGTCCGACTAGTAGTCTGATTACAATGGGGAACAGTCGGGACGCTTCTTGAGATTGTTTTTTGCAGAGGTGGGGGAAGGGAGGGGGGGAGAAAGCTGGAAGAGAGGTGGGGGCGGGACAAAGCTTGGCAAGTGATAGATGGATAACCCACATAGGTGGGTTAATTGGCAGATGGGTGGACACACATTCACCTTGTAACCACCTACCACCTGCCAAGCTTTGTCCTGCCCCCACCTCTCTTCCAGCTTTCTTCTCCCCTCCTACAATCAGCCTGAAGAAGGGTCCCAGCCTGAAATGTCGCCTATCCATGTTCTCCAGAGATGCTGGCTGACCAGCTGAGTTATTCCAGCACTTTGTGTCCTCTCTTCATGTTACAGAAAACAGCATCATAAAAATAATTGTGGCAGTGAGGAAAAGGGGGTTTGGACTGGACAGTTACAGACTTGCAATAACAAAGTATTTTTTCCTTGCAGACCTTTCACAAATAAAGGTCTTTTTAATACCTGTAAATTGATGTTTGTTACTGCAAGCTAACAATACTAAAGACTGTATGTTACATTGTTTAATAGAGTACGCGTGTCAGGGGTTATGAGGAGAAGGCAGGAGAATGGGTTTAGGAGGGAGAGATAGGTCAGCAATGATTGAATGGCGGAGTAGACGATGGGCCGATATGACCTTACGACCATTGCCAAGTGTCATCAAGTGTCAATAGAAGTGATTTCATAATTCATGTCATAAGTGATAGGAGTAGAATTCGGCCATTTGGCCCATCAAGTCTACTCCGCCATTTAATCATAATTGATCTACCTCTCCCTCTTAACCCCATTCTCCTGCCTTTTCCCAATATCCTCTGACACTTGTACCAATCAACAATCTATCTCTGCCTTAAAAATACCCACTGACTTCGCCTCCACAGCCTTCTATGGCAAAGAATTCCGCAGATTCACTACCCTCTGACTAAAGAAATTTCTCCTCATCTCCTTCCGAAAAGAACTTCCTTTAATTCTGAGGCTCTGACCTCTAGTCATAGACTCTCCCACTAGTTAACACATCCTCTCCACATCCACTCTATCCAAGCCTTTCACTATTCTGTATGTTTCAATGAGGTCCCCCCTCATCTTCTAAACTCCAGCATGTACAGGCCCAGTGCCGACAAACGCACATCATAGGTTAACCTACTCATTCCTTGGATCCTTCTTGTAAACCTCCTGTGGACCCGCTCCAGAGCCAGCACATCCTTCCTCAGATTTGGTGCCCAAAATTGCTCACAAGGTTTCAAATGCGGCCTTACCAACGCCCCATAGAGCCTCCGCATTACAGCATTGACATTTCTTGTCAATTTCAAAGACCACCAATGTGAAACTGACAGATTGTGTTCCTAAGGGACAATGGTGTTTATAACTGCAGGGAGGTTATATGGAAACAGTTTTCATTTCTAGAGTTTCTTCGTTTGCAGGACAGCTTTTTTTCTGCCAGACAAATTCCGAAGTAACTTTTAAGTTGTGCTCTAGTTCCAGTGCCGGATTTAGATGAAGAGAGGCCCTAGGCTATTCCACTTGTGAGGCCACTCCCAATCCCCCACCCCCACCACTAGAGGAAGATGGAAGAGTGGTTTTACAAACAAAGCAATATATCCGGCCTTTTGATGGAGAATACACAAGCCACTCTCGGCTATATGTTTCTCCATTGACTTTTGTTGAATAAAAAAGAGCCTTTGTGCAAAACCTAGACTGCTTTTTATGCACTCGCTTGGAATTTGAAAATGGTCCACAATGATGCTGAACTTGAGAGGGACCCCTTTCTACCCAAAAGGATACGTCCTCATGTGATAATTCTATTCACAAACCAACGTCTGTTACAGCAGATCTATGTTTGGCATCATCTTTCTCTGAGTCTGTAATACCTTGGACTTGGCCTACCTTACCAGGTGTGAGCTGAAAATTCTGACTATCCACATTATTTTCTTGTCGCTCTTTAGCCTCTCCCTGTCCAGTAAGTGACTCCAGAATTAGTTCTATATTTTCATTTTGAGCCGGCATCATGGCTGCTTTCTCATATTCAGCTTGCTATTCCACGTCCTGCTTCGCTTACTGGAGCACATGTGAAAGTTTGCCTGACCCCGGTGCTACCAGATTGACACTGATGTGCAGCCGAGCATGGCCAATGAGATAAGGGGCTGGAAAGCTGCGCTTTTTTAAATGTATTTATTGCCAGTGCTAGTGTCGAGTTATCGGCTTAAAATAGTATTATTCTGAAATGGAGGGCAAGAAAAATTACTGAAGGGTTGTTTAGAGACTACAGTGCATTGTGACAGCATATGTGAGAAAGGTGATGCCTATGACAGTGTCAAAAATATTATACATCTTGGTTGGAGGCCCCCTAGATTTTGAGGCCCTAGGAGTCAGCCTACCAAGCCTATAGGTAAATCCAGCACAGGCTAGTTCCCAACTGAAATCATGTTATAATCAGTTTGAATAGTGTCACGTAATTCACCTTTCACATTATATCCAATTCAAGCCTCGGCCACATGTGTTTATAGCAGAAGCACCTGTACAAAGTCATATAGCATGGTCTATACTGACCGAGGTGCCCCATCTAAATAGTCTAATTTGCCTGCACTTTGGTCATATCGATGGTCAGCATGCACTCGGTGGGCCGATGGGGTTGTTTCCATGCTGTATTTTTCAATCAATCAAAATAATGCACCAAAAATTTCACTTGAGGTTTGGGATCCATTTATATGAGTGACAACCGAATCGATCAAATGTAGGCAGGTCGGAGACCTTTTGATATTAGAAGGCTCTCGTACTTTAAACTTAAGAGATACAGTGCGGAAACAGGCCCACCGAGTCCACACCGACCTGCGATCACCCGTACATAAGTTCTATCCTACACAATTTAGGGACAATTTACAGAACTATTCAGCTGTTGTGAGTTCAAATCTCAGCATGTCATTTAGGAAATTTAATTCCCATTACTTAAACGAATCTGAAATGAAAAGTTAGTAGCATTAAGCATTAAATATAATTAAGACTTTTGTGTTAATTTAGTGAAAATAATCTGCAGTTGAAATTCGGTCTGCAAAACGTAACTCCATAAGGGCCTGTCCCACTTTCCCGAGTCCTCTGCTGAGTTGAAAGGACCAAAAAAAAAATCAAGATTTTTGTGATCCACGAACCCCTCCTCCCGACTATCTTTTTACTCGTGGACTTTTTTGACATGCTGGAAAAAACGTCCCGACTTACCTGATGCCCCGAGTACCTATGACTGGCATAACGAGCTGCTACGATATATCTACGGACTGCTATGGCCTCCTATGGACTCGGTACGGACTCTTACGGAATCTCTAAGGACATTCTCCGAGTTTGAATCAAAGGGAAAACTCGCGAGAATTAATGAGTAACTCGGGAAAGTGGGACAGGCTCTATACCAGGAACAAACATGGTTGACTCTTGACAGCCCTAGACAAATGACTCAATGAGCCACTAAGGTAAGAGCAATAATGGATGGGCATTAAAAGCTTGGGAAAAAATAAAAGCAAGATTGATTGAAATATACAGCATGGAGACAGGCAATGTCATCACAATATTGAATCCAGTCCCTCCACGCTAGGGGAAATTTACCAAGGCCAATTAACCTGCAAACCCAGACGTGTTTCAGTTGTGGGAGGAAACCGGTGCATCTGGAGGAAACCAATGTGCTCACTAGGAGGATGTGCAAACTCCACAAATACAGCACCTGAGGTCAGGATTGAACCTTGGTCACTGGCACTGTGAGATAGCACAAGATATAATTTAAGACACAAAGGTGCAGGAGTAACTCAGCAGGTCAGGCAACATCTCTGGAGAACATGGACAGGTGATGTTTTGGGTTGGGACCCTTCTTCAGGTTCTTGTATCTGAGATACAACCTTCCTGACGCTTACTTTGAAGAGAATCCATGGAACATCGAAGAGTGGGTAACCTCTTCTCAGGGCACCTTTTCAGCAATGTTTTGCCGTGACAGGGCTGTAGGGGGGTTTACAGTGCCACACCTGGTGGGAGGAGTTGCCCGAAGAAGGCTCATCAGTCGGCATAAGCGGGATGGAGCTGGGGACGTCGGACACAAGGAGCAGGGGCCGGCATGAGGGTGAGCCGGGGTAATGCCTCCAGCGCCTTCAAGGTCAGCTGTAGGAGGCGCCCCCAGGGCACATAGATGTCCGGGCGAGGAGAGGAAAGGGACATCGGTTCGCGGGAACTGCGCCAGTACATCGAGCGTGCGGGCCGACCGGACTTTGGACTTTGAATAATGGGGCCAAAAATGGTGATGTCCCCATGTGTAATATATGCAAAAAGACTTTCACTGTGCAGTTGCATATGCGACAAATAAAGCGCCATTGGACCATTGGAGCTATAGATAGATAGATAGATAGATAGAATCTTTATTTGCCACACGACCAGGGTTGGTGGTATTTGGGTTCGGTACATGATGGTACACTGCTTTAGTCACATTAACACTAATAACAACACAAATCATAATAATAAAGTGCATCCATACCACATCACAAATCACAAATCTCACCAACAATACATAGTGCAAAAGAACAGACAAAAACCATAGACAAGACACTGTATACATCAAAAGTCAAAAAGTTATTGGAGGGAATTAAGTGTTCTTATTGCTGAGGGGTAGAAACTGTTTTTAAAGCGGGTGGATTTTGTAGCAAGTGACCTAAGGCGCCTCCCTGAAGGGAGAGACTGGAAAAGGTGGTTTGCTGGATGGGGGGGGGGGGGGGTTCCGAGATGATCTTTCTGCCAGATTTTTGTGGTTAGGCGATTACATCGCCATCCTCTGGAGCTGGCAGGAACAACAGGCACCATAACAGCCATCAATATTTCTATATTGACAGCAAAGCGCTCTTCCAAACCTGTATGGAAAAATACTCTCCAATAATCTAAGACAGTTTAGAATGCAACCGATATTAGATGAAAGCCATTGTGCATAAATTTGTTTGAATAGGTAGCTATTCACACCATTACTATATGCAGAGATAATGCATCCTTTTAAGAAGGATGCTCTTAAACATCTAAACATTTACAAATGTTGCAGAAACGTTTGCTTTGAATGCATAATACATCATGTTTTATCAGTCCCAGTACACTTCACTGTAAATCTTGCATTAGTTGACATCTATCACTGAACTTCCACTTACATCTCTCCACCAAATATTTGCGGCTTGTTAAATATTTTCAACATTGCAGCATTAACTATATCAAAGGGCACATTAGTCACAGCTTGGAAAATGTATTGGAAATCTTTTTTTTTTGCTTATTAAAGGGAAGATTGATTGCTTGCGTGCTGTGAGTGCTGCTGACACTGTTAAAGGGGTGATATCTTCACAGAAAGGCTTTTGGCGTTTTGTATCCTTGCCTCTGGTGGGGCCCAGTGCCATTTTATCTTGGTGGTGTTAAGCACGATGAAGTGTTTTAACGTCGTTTTCGTTCCTGTTTCAAACACATGGAAGGGGAGCGGGAGGTGTGTCGAACAGTTACCATGCACCTTTAACGCCCCGGTCCTGATGATGCCCCGTGGCTGCAAAAACAGGCGGAACAACTGCGAGAGCAACTTTTATTTGTTCCCTGCACCCCTCGATGGGATGGATCCTGAGTGGTTACTGGAGGAAGAAGGTATTTATGGTTGCCAGTGGACCTGAACCTAATCCCACACCTGCCGAAGGGTCACATGCTCTCTAATTGGGTCGATATGTTGTGGTGCTGAGGAATATTATTAAATGCGCACTTTAATGGCTGTGACTCAGCGGGCAACAAACCTGTTCATGAGTCAGGAAATCTCGCCCGGACATCGTAGAGTCATAAACAGGCCCTTCAGCCCAACTTGCCTACGCCGACCAACATGTCCCATCTACACCAGTCCCACCTGCCTGTGTTTGCCCCATATCCCTCTAAATTTGTCCTATCCATGTACCTGTCTAAATGCTTCTTAAAAGTTGTGATAGTCCCTGCCTCAACGACCTCCTCTGGCAACTCGTTCCATATACCCACCACCCTTAGTGTGAAAATGTTACCCCTCAGGTTCCTATTAAAACTTTCCAGCCTCACCTTAAACCTATGGCCTCTTGTTCTTGATTCCTCTACCCGGGCAAGAGACTCTGAACTTCTACCCGATCTATTCCTCTCATGATCCTCTCCTCTATATGGTCACCCATCATCCTCCTGCGCTCCAAGGAATAAACTCCTAGCCTGCCCCAACCTCTCAGTATAGCTCAGTCCCTCGGGTCCTGGCAACATGCTGGTAAATCTTCCCTGAAACCTTCCCAAAGATGAGGGAGCATCTATTTGAAACATACCAAAAAGGCCTGATAAGAGTGGATGTGGAGAGGATGTTTCCAGTAGTGGGAGAGGCTACGAGCAGAGGGCACTGCCTCAGAATAAAAAGACGTACCTTTAGAATGGAGACAAAGAGGAATTTCTTCAGTCAGAGGGTGGTGATTCTGTGGAATTCATTGCAACAGACGGCCGTGGAGGCCAAATCTTTGGGTATTGTTAAAGTGGAGGTTAATAGGTTCTTGATACATAAGGGTGTCAAAGGTTATTTGGAGATGGCTGGAGAATGGAGTTGAGAGGGAAAAATAGATCAACCATGATTGAATGGCGGATTAGTCTCAATGGGCCAAATGGTCTAATTCTGCTCCTGTGTCTTATGAACTTAAGGGGTCCTGACCTGAAATGGTGCCTTTCAGGTTCTCCTAAGATGCTGCCTGTCTTGCTGAGGTACTCCAGCACTCCGTGACTTCTTTTGTAACCCAGCTTCGGTAGTTCCTTGATTCACCAGAGATTTTGTTTAGTTTAGAAATACAGAATAGAAACAGGCTCTTCGGCCTGCCGAGTCCACGATGACCATCGATCATCCGTACACACCCATTTTATGTTAACCCTATTTCTCGTCCATTCCTTACACACTGTGGATAATTTGCTACAAAGGAAAACTAACCTACAAACCTGCACCTCTTTGGGACGTGGGAGGAAACCAGAGGAAACCCGGGGAAAATCCACGTGGTCACAGAGATAATGTGCAAACTCCACAACCAGCTGTCAAAGTCAGGATCGAACCTGGGTCTCCGGCGCTGCAAGGCAGCAACTCTACCTCTGCACCACTGCCGCTGTGAGGCAGCAGCTCAACCAGCTGCGTCACTGTTCCGTCCGCAAGCACAAAACCCAGGGGGAATTGTTGGAAAGCACGGTGATCGGTGGATCCATTGCTTTGACTGCACTTTCAACTGGCATCGTCCACTCATATAGTGTGGAAACAGGCCGCTCGGACCAATCTGCCCATGCCGACCAACATGTCCCATCTACACTAGTCCCACCTGCCTACATTTGGCCCATATCCCACCAAAGCTATCCTATCCACGTACCTGCCCAAATCTTTTTTTTAACATTGTTATAATACTTGCCTCAACTACCTCCTCCGGCAAATCGTTCCATACACCCACCACCCTCCGTGTAAAAGAAATTGTCCTTCAGGTTCCTACTGAGGTTCCTATTAAATCTTTCCCCCCTTCACCTTAAACCTATGCCCTCCGGTTCCTGATTCCCTTACTCTGGGTAAAAGATATTTACCCTATATATTTCTCTCATGATCTTTTACACCTCATTTTCCTGTGCTCCAAGGAATAAAGGCCTAGCCCGCTCAACCTCAGCTTATAGTTCAGGAAGTCCAAAACTCACACGGATTTAATGACCGATATCGCTGAACTTTGAAGAGGATAGCTATGGGGATAATGGCACTGCTGATCTTTGTCCAAAATCTCAGATTTTGGAATTGTTTCAGTTTTAACAATCCTTTCATCTCACACTTTAGACTTTGGACTTAAGACTGTAGAGAAACAGTGCAGAAACAGGCCCTTCGACCCACCGAGACCGTGCCGACCAGCACTATCATGCACACTAAGGACAATTTACAATTTTACCAAAGCCAATTAACCTACAAACCGTAGGCGTTTGGAATGAGAGTATATTCGGAGAAAACCCACGCGGTCATGGGGAGAATGTGCAAACTCCACACAGAGAGCATCCATAGTCAGCATCGAACCTGGGTCCCTGACGCTGTAAGGCAGCAACTCTACTGCTGCGCCACCGTGCTGCCCTACCTTCGGTTTTAATCTCTGGCCTTTGTTCCAAACATCTGCTCATCGGGAAGCCCCCCTCGCCTGTGTCCAGCCATCACCCACCATGCCCTGTCCCACCTCTCCTCTCTTCCAGCTTTCCTCCTCAGCCTGGGGGAAACAACCAAATCCAGGGCAACACATGGAGGAAAGGTCAGTGGAGCCCCCCTTCTAGATGAATTACTTAATCGGAGTGTCTCTGTACCATCCTTGCACAAACTAATCCTGATACTTCGAAGAGCAGCAGGTGATTCTCCTGTGGTCACTTGCTTTTATATTTTCATTAGATGTAGAAGGAGGCCATTCAGCCCATTGACTCAATGCTGGCTCTTGGGGTATTCCCACCAGTCCCATTCACCCTCCTGTTTTATTTTCCCTGCAGCGCCTATTTTAGATGGAGTCATAGAGTTATAAGACTGTTTTGCCATTCAATAAGATCACAGGTGATCTGACTGTTCCCAAATCCACATTGCTTCCATCCCTCTGATATTCGTGGGGATTTGCACACAGGAGATTGGCTGTTCAAGGTTTTCCAGTCTGAAGAAGGGTATCCATATTCCGCAATGCCTGTTTCCACGCTGCATCTTCAAAGTCTAAACTGTTATCCTCCTCTTCTGAAAGAAATATTACTGCAGCTGAGGAGAGCGGAAATAAATTGAAATTAATTGAATTGAATACTTTATTGTCACATGTGGCAGGGCACAGTGAAATTCTTTGCTTGCATACCCAAGGTATGCAATTATAAATCCCCCCCCTCCGTGCCCGGTCCCCCTTCATTCTCCTCCCCTCCCGCTTACCCCATGGCGGTCCCTCCACGCCAGGTCCTCCATTGTTCATCCCCACCTCCCCCCAACAAAACCCTACCCCCATGCAGATAGACACAAAGTGCTGGAGTAACTCAGCGGGTCAGGCAGCATCACTGGAGAAAAGGAATAGGTGACGTTTCGAGCTGAGAGCCCACTTCAGTCTGAGAGTCAGGGGAAAGGGAAACGAGAGGTATAGAAGGTACGTAGAACAAATCAATGAAAAATATGCATAAAATTAATGAATATCAAAGAAAGATGGAGCCCACAATGGTCCATTGTTGGCTCTGGGGTAGGTAATAATGAGTTATACAGCCAGTGAAACTCAACAGAGCGACAGTGAAATGTGTACGACGACTAGGTTGGGAGAGAGAAAGGATGCAAGGGTTACTTGAAGTTAGAGAAATCCATATTCATACCGCTGGGTTGTAAGCTGCCCAAGCTTACCTCTTTGCAGTTAGCCACCTAACTAGAGAATGCTGCATCTGCTTATTCTCAGATATTAACCTCGGTAGAGGAAAAGACATCTAAAGGCTACTCCTGTATCTACCTCAGCTGGGTCACCCTGAAGAGTCTGTGGCACCAAATGACCCATTAGAAAGAGACTGATAGCAATCAGTTCAGCCATACTGTGGGCTCCTGACACACTCACTTCAAAGGGTTACTTGCTTAATCAGCATTAAGTCATCATTTTACTTCTGATAGTGACAGCTGTCCACAATCTATTTGTTTCGACTGACCTTTTTCCCTGTGATTACAACAAAAAAATTGGTGACCTTTGGCATTCCAGGCCACTAAACGATGTTCAGCGGGCCTGTGGGGAGATGGGGAGAGTGGTTTGATTAAAAATTTAACTGATAAACAATATGATCTCTCCTCTGAGAAAAAAACAAACGCTCGGAACTAGGGTTGGGGGGAATTGGCGTTGTGGTTAGATTTAGCCTGCTAACAACAACTGCACCAGACTCTACTATCTCCTAATAGGCCTCAAGGGAATTAGGCACCACGTAATGGTCGTTCTGATACAAGTAACAAACATAGCGACAACTCTATTTGTTATGCTCAAACTCAACTGTGCTTTCATGAGGGAACTGACTGTTCAGGACTTGGCTTCGATTGTCGAATGGCCCCGGCGATGTCAGTACAAAGAGGATTTGTTGTTAATTTGCACTAAAACACACAAGCGGAGGCATAAACTTCAAACAAGCTGAAATTCTAGTCCTCTTTCAAGTTTTCAAAACTTGAAATGTTTATAACACACAAAAACAACCCTGCTTTCTTAAATTAGGGGATGCTTTAAAGTGTGTACAGCACACATAATCCTTTTCAAGCTGCCCAGTTTCCAAACTGAGGGGTTTGTTTCCACAGTTGCTGCACAAACCCTACACTGAACGCCCATAGTCATTTGAGTTAATTGTACCATATTATTACACGATTATAGAAGAAACCCAAATGAATTTCTGAACGTAGAATATTTTCTGCAACACTGTTTGATTACAACTTGGACTATTCACCAAGCAGTGGGTCTGTTTTTGACTGTATGAGAAAGCCAAGAAAATGCTCAAGTACAGGACTAGGAATGTGGTTGAGATTTCTGAAAACATGAATGAGTGAGATCTCTTTAACTTTATTCCGCATTAATTCAGTATTTTTCTTTCAAGTTAATATTTGGGACATAACTTATTTTTAAAATTTAGTGTCTGTTTAGTGTAGTTTTGTTTAGAGATGCAGCGTGGAACCAGGCCCTTTGGCCCACTGGGCCCATGCCGACTATTGATCCCCGTACACTAGTTCTATCCTGTCACCCATTCCTTCGCTCCATAGATGCTGCCTCACCCGCTGAGTTACTCCAGCATTTTGTCAACCTTCAAAGCTGCACGCCTTTGGAATGTGGGAGAAAACCAGAGCACCCGGAGAAAACCCACGTGGTCACTCACAGGGAAACGTACAAACTCCATACACAAGAGGCCATAGATAGGATCAAACCCAGGTCTCTGGCACTGCAGGGCAGCAACTCTACTGCTGTGCCATTGTGTCGCACGTTGCAAATAATTTACTATCAGGCAATCTCCATTTATGTCTGACGCAAAAGATTCTTTTACCAAGGGTAGGAGAATCAAACACCAGAGGACATAGGTTTAAGGTTAGAGGCAAGTGATTTAAAAAGATTTAAAGGAGGAGAAACTATAGGTTGGTTCGCCTGACTTTAGTGGTTGGTAAGATTACAGAGTCCGTTATTAAGAATGAGGTTTCCGAGTACTTAGAAGCACATGATAAAATGATAAAATCAGCATGGCTTTGTGAAGGGAAGATCTTGCCTCACAAATCTTTGGGAATTCTTTGAGGAAGTTAATAGCAGGATAGACAAAGGAAAGTCAGTGGATGTTGTTTACTTGGATTTTCAGAAGGGCTTTGATAAGGTGATGCACGTGAGGCTGTTAAACAGGTTGAGAGCCCATGGTATCAAAGGGCAGATACTAGCATGGATAGCAGGTTGGCTGGATGGCAGAAGGTAAAGAGTGGCAATAAAAGGGGATTTTTCTGATGGGCTGCCAGTGATTATCGGAGTTCAGCGGGGTCGGTGCTGGCCCCACTACTCGTCACGTTGTCTATTAATGATTTGGATGACAGAATTAATGGCTTTGTGGCCACGTTTGCGGATGATACGAAAATAGGTGGAGGAGCAGGTGTAGTGTAGAGAAAGCAGGGACTCTGCAGAGGGTTAGGAGAGTGGGCTGAGAAGTGGCAGATGGAATATAGCATAGCAAAGTGTAGAGCCATGCATTTTGGTAGTAGGAATAAAGGCATAGACTATTTTCTCAATGAGGAGAGAATTCAGATATCAGAGGTGCAAAGGGACTTAGAAGTACTGCTTGAGGATTCCCAAAAAGTTAATTGGCAGGTTGAATGGATGGTAAGGAAGGCAAATTTAATGTCAGCATTCATTTCAAAGTGAGTAGAATATAAAAGCAGAGATGTAATGCTGAAGCTTTATAATGCACTGGTCAGACCTCATTTGGAGTATTGTGAGCAGTTTATGGCCCCATATCTGAGGAGGGATGTGTTGGCATTGGGGAAGGTCCAAAGGAGGTTTATGAGAATTGTCCAAGGATTGAATGGGTTTACTTATTATAAGCATTATTACAGGCACTGGGTCTGTACTCGCTGGAGTTTAGAGGATGAGGGGGGAATCTCATTAAAACTTACTGAAGAATGAATGGCCTGGATAGAGTGAATGTGGAGGATGTTTCCACGAGTGGAAGAGTCTAGGACGAGAGGGCACAGCCCCAGAATAAAAGGAAGTATCTTGAGAAAGGAGTAGGAAGTTCTTTAGCCAATTTGTGCAATTCATTGCCATAGACGGCTGTGGAGGCCAAGACTTTGGGCATTTTTAAAGTGGCGATTGATAGGTTCTTGATTAGTGAAGATGTCAAAGGTTACGGGGAAAAGGCAGGTGAATGGGATAGGTCAGCCATGATTGAGTGGCGGAGTAGACTCAATGGGCTGAATAACCCAGTTCTGCTCCTATGACATGAACGTATGACTTCTTGGAGGAAAGAATTAACCAGATATCATTCATTTTATTATGAAATTATCCTCCATTCCATATTTGTTTTTAATTCAGCGAAATGCAGTAGATTTGCACAAGAGTGTGAAGGTAGCATATTTTAAGAGTGTGTACCTATTGTTGGTCAAATTTTGTTGGTCACATTGAATGGCAGTGCTGGCTCGAAGGGCCGAATGGCCTACTCCTGCACCTATTATCTATTGTCTATTGTCCTCTGAATTAATGAGGTTGAGATTGGTTAAAGGGCTCACTGGCAATGAAGATCATTCAGTACAACCTAGGATCTACCTCTGAGAAACTGGATTAAGTTGGAGGCAACACCTATGGACTTTGAATAAATATTTATTTCCAGAAGAATTAAATTCAAATTAGAACATACTTGGTTGACCTTAACAATTTTTTTTTAAATGAACATGGAAGCAATATCCGTTCTTGAATTCCATATGGAATTTAACTAAAGCATTTCCCAGAATCATGGTGGCTCTTTAATCTATTCAATTAATCAGCATGGCCCATTAGCAGGCAAAGTTTGTCAAGTGCAATGGGAACTCAGGAATAAAAGTGGGCTATGTGGAAACAGGCCCTTCGGCCCACCAAGTCCATGCCGACCACCGATCCCCACACACTAACACTATTCTACACACACTAGGGACAATTTACAATTATAACAAGCCAATTAACATACAAACCTGTACATGTTTGGAGTGTGGGAGGAAACCGGAGATCCCGGAGAAAACCCACACAGGTCATGGGGACATCATACAAACTCTATACAGACAGTACCCGTAGTCTGGATTGAGCCTGGGATTCTGGCGCTGTAAGGCAGCAACTCCACCGCTGCACCACCGTGCCACCCTCGAAGCATTCTACATCTTGATATGCAGGCCCTCAGATGCACTTCATAATTGCAAGAGATCACAGCATAAATGTAATTCAGGGAGACACAAAGAACTGCATAGAACATGCACCAGTGCAGCACAGGAATGGGACCTTTGGCCCACAATGTTTCACTGAGACAATTCTGAGTTCTGTAACTGTTGTCCCAAAGCTTTCCAACCAAGCAGAGCAGCCAGCAATCACATTGGGATCATTTGTCGACAGTGTTTCGCTCTTTTGAAATATATTTCCACTGCAAAAACCCAACTGGGAAATAGGGCTATCTACAGTACCTCCCTTCCATTGACTCTGTCTGCACTTCATGCTGCTTCGGCAAGGCCACCAGCATAATCAAGGACCAGTCTCACCCCAGTCACTCCCTCTTCTCCACACCTATCAGGCAAGAGGTACAAAGGTGTGAAAACAAACACCTCCAGATCCTATCACCAATTAGAGAGCAGTCTTGACCTCCCATCTACCTATCTTTATTCAGACTTTATCTTGCATCAAATGTTGTACACTGTGGTCGGCTTGATTGTAATCATGTATAGTCTTTTCTTTGACTGTATATAACGCAACTAAAGCTTTTCGCTGTACTGTGGGACACGTGACAATAATAAACGAAACTAAACTAAATTAAATTAATCTAAACTAAAGTAAATGAAATAAGTGAATAATGAATGAATAAGTGAATAAGTTTATTGGCCAAGTATTCATATACAAGGAATTTGCCTTGGTGGTCCACCCGCAAGTGACAATATGACATACAGTGACAGTTAGGAATGACATTAAACATCATGTCATATCATATCATATCTATTATATTATTAAAACTCTGTGTGTGTGTTTGTGGGTGCATGTCACGTTCCATTTTCAGATTTTTTTTCAGATTAGATTTTTTGGCCTTTGATTCCTTGGTCCGCCAATACCACATACGAAAACTCCGCGATTTTTTTCATTTCGCATTGTTATGTACACATTTTTTAATAAAATCCTTCCCCCCCCCCCCCCACTGATTTTAAAATCTAAACGGAACTCACGAGCTGCTGACATCACAATCCCACATGCCGACCAATCGAAGCGGCTTCTCTCTCTCTCTTCATTTGGCAGCCCGGCTCCCCTCCCCCCCTCCCCCCCTCCCTCCAACTACGCTCGCGCCGCGCCACCCGCAGCTCGACTCGCCCGCCCACCCGCTGACCGCCTCGCGCAGCTGGACCCGTCCGGCTCTCTCCCACCCCCCTCCAACTACGCTCGCGCCCCACCTCCCGCAGCTCAACTCGCTCACCCGCCCGCGCACCACCTCGAGCCACGATAACGGCTCCTGCCATCCGGCTCTCCTCCCCTTCCCCCCCCCCCCGGCCCGGCTCTGTCACGCTGGCGGAAGGCACATATCGCCTGCTTCCCCCGCTGCTATTTTCGCCGTCCTCGCTGCCGGCCCGCAATGTGAGAGATTGGTTAGTGTGTGTCTGCAATCTGCGGCCGGGAGCCGCCTACGGGAGCATTCGGACGACCCCTTCCCCCACCCCCGGAGTCTCGATTGAGGCCGCTGATGTCGTTTGGTTGACGCGTGCTCCGCTGCCCGCTCGCTTCCTCCTCTCCCCCCTCCTCCTACTCTACACCCCCTTCTCCTCTCCCCACCCCCCCTTCTTCTCTCCCCACCCCCTTCTACTCTCCCCCCTCCCCTTCTCCTCTCCCCCCTTCTCCTCTCCCCCTTCTCCTCTCCCTATCCCCCCTTCTTCTCTCCCCCCTCCCCTTCTCCTCCCCCTTCTCCTCTCCCCCCTTCTCCTCTCCCCCCTCCTCCCCCCTCCCCCTTCTCCTCTCCCCTCTCCTTTCCTCCTCTCCCCCCTGCTCCTCCTCCTCCCCCACCTCTTTCCTCCTGACCACCTACTCGGGGCCTGAATCCTGCAGCCTCCCCCACCCCGTCCCTCCTGCTGCCAGTCGCGTCGCTCGCAAGGCCTTGAAAAAACATGCCGTATTCTTGCAGCGAGAGAGCGAGTGATTATTGCGTTCAAGAACCAGCCCTCACCTCTGACAACGCGCACCCCCACCCCTCAAACTCTCCCCACTCTCTCTCCCCCATCCGCTCCCTCTCCGCCCCATCACGCAAACCTCTCCCCCCTCCTCTCCCCCTTCCTCTCCCCCTCACCCCCTTCTCTCCCATCCCTTCCTCCTCTCTCTCCACCCACTCTCCCTCTCCCCCTCTGCACCTCCCCCCCTCTGCACCTCTCTCCCCCTACCCCTCTCCCCCTCCCTCCCCACTCTTCCCCCTCTCTCGCCCCTCTTCCCGCTACCCCTCTCCCCTCCCCACTCTTACCCCCTTCTTCCCTCTCTCCCCCCCTCTCTCAATCACAGCCGATCTTTGGCTTGAGCCAGCGTGACAGATCCGGCGCGTCAAGGGCCTGTCGGCCCGCAGGCGCATTGAGGGCGTATGCAGCGTCTCGACGGGCCTACGCAGCGTCTCGACGGCGTACGCAGCGTCTTGACAGCGTACGCAGCGTCTTGACGGTGTACGCAGTGTCTTGACGGCGTACGCCTCCCCCGCGGCTCACTCGCCATCACGCCCGCCCGCCCACTCCCCCCTCCACCCCTACTCGGGGTCTGAAGCACGTTCGTGGACCAGACCCAACGGGTCTGCACTTGGTCTAGTATCTATTAAAACTCTGTGTGTGTGTGTGTGTGTGTGTGGATGTGTGTGTGTTATTTTGCATGTGAAACGTATCTCCTCGAAAACCAGATGCAAAACGCGGAGATTTTTACAATTTCGGTAGGGATTTAACTTATGAGTTCAGAAATCCACTCCTCTCTAGATTTCGTCAATTATTTCCCCAGATTTTGAATAAAATTGTTCAGAAAACATCAAAAAAATTTAAAATCAAACTACTGCATGAGCCAAAGTGCCACCTCACAGATGTCCAATCACAATGGATCTCATTTACATATATGACATCACAATGGGACAGGTGAGGGAGATTGGAACCTTCACGTGTTCCCACTAAAATGTGGCATGTGTCACAGCGTCATCTCACAGATGTCCAATCACAATGGGACAGGGGTGGGAGATCTCTCCCCCTCCCTCCCTTCCTTTCACAATGCCTTTGCACCTGGCCCAACTGGCCCCGCCCGGCCCTGCCCCCCCAGCCTGCCTGGTGGCCCCACCCGGCCCCACCCCCCCAGCCTGTCTGCTGGTCCTGCCCCCCCCCAGCTGCCAAGTTGTAGATTCCATTGGTTTTCATTGAATTTAATTTAATTATTTGTCACTTAACATGACTAATTCTTAACATTAACTTTTAATTTCAAAGACAGTTTTTTATAAATAAATGTGCTGTATTCATTGACAGCTTAGATCGGACCCGCTGTGTGTGTGTGGAGGGGGAGGGGGGAGGGTGATTAGAGGTGTGGTGGTTAGTGTGTGTGTGACGCGGCAGGCTGCTCCCCTGAATTCCATAGAGCTGCCGACAGCTTTCGTGCATGAGACGCGCACGTTTCATTTCCAGAACATTCTGAACGCGTGACGCACGGTTGCATTTCGCTCTCTCTGTCTCTCCCCATCTCTCTCTCTCTCTCT
>CM075977.1:197549214-197755406 GCA_038087875.1 Malacoraja senta | reverse complement strand
AAGGAACTGCAGATACTCGTTTACACAAAAAGACAAGATGTACTGGAGGAATTCAGCATCTCTGGAGAACATGGATAGGCAATGTTTCAGGCTGAGAACCTTCTTCAGACATGATCGACACAATGACCAATGCTGGCGTCATAGAGACATAAACACAGCACGTAAACAGACCCTTTGGCTTACCACGGAGAAACAAAGAACCGCAGATGCCGGTTTATTACATAGGTAGACATAAAGTGCTGGAATAACTCAGCGGGAAACATGGGTAGAAGACTGGTTGTTCATACAGTTATAGGAGCAGAATCAGGCCATTCAGCCCATCAAGTCTACTCCATCATTCAATCATGGCTCATCTATCTTTCCCTCACAACCCATTCTCAGCCTGCCCCCGTAAATCTCCGCCTTAAACATACCCAGTGACTTGGCCTCCACACCCGTCTGTGGCAATGAATTCCACAGATTCACCACCCTCTGTCTAAAGAAATACCTCCTCATCTCCTTTCAAAAGCTTTGTTTTAAGCAGGAGGGCTGGTTTTAGTGTTGCCTGCTGAAAAATCTGTCACTCAATTTGCTTCAGACCAGTGTAGTTGTCCTCTGCAGCCTCTTCCAGAAACAAGCACACAACACCAAGAATGCAGCTGATATGTTTCTGAGGTGGAACAGCCTAGTTAAACTTAAGGATTCCTTTAGATTAGTGTAGTTTAGTTTATTGTCACATGTACTGAGGTACAGTGAAATGCTTTTTTATTGCGTGTTTTTTTATTGCGTGTTTTCAATCCATCTTGATTGATTACAATCCCATCTACAGTGTACAGATGCAGGATAAAGGGAATAATGATCAGTACAAGATAAAGGCCAATAAAGTCCGATTATAGATAGTCCGAGGGTCTCCACTGAGGTAGATGGGAGGTCAGGTCCGCCCTCTAATTGATGATAGGATGGTTCAGTTGCCTGATAACAGCTGGGAAGAAACAGTCCCTGAACCAGGAGTGTGTGTTTTCACACTTGTGTACCTCTTGCCTGATGGGAGAGGGGAGAAGAGGGAGTGACCGGGGTGAGACTGGTCCCTGATTATGCTGGTGGTCTTGCCGAGGCAGTGTGAGGAGTGAGGTCATCCTCCTGACGACGTCCAGACTCAGCGTGAACATAAAGCACTTGTTGCTGGCATCGTGTTTTATTGGTTTAATTTTTCCAAGCTGCCTATCAGAGCGAGAGGGTTGGCAAAAGGGAGCATGGTTGTGGAGGACAAGTCATTGGATATTTTTAACATACGAACTTCTAGTTGTTTTCCCTAGTTTTTATTGATTCTAAGCTCTGATAATTGGGTCTTCTCTTGATAATTGTACAAGCCTTGAGATTTAGGACTGCTAAACTCACTTTTACTCTCTGTAATCTTTTTATTTAATATCCACTCGTACCCTATTTATGCGCATGTGCTTTTTTAAGTCATAAGTTCATAGGTCATAGGAACGGAAGTAAGTCATTCGGTCCTTCACGTCTTCTCTGCCATTCAATCATATTTTTCCCTCTCAACCCCATTCTCCTGCCTTCTCCCCGTAACCTTTGGCAACCTTACTATTTAGTACCTATCAGATTCCACCTACAATCTGTCAACCTACAAACCTGCTCGACTTTGGAATGTGGGAGGGAACCGGAGGACTCGGAGAAAACCCACGTTGTCACAGGGAGAAGGTGCAAACACTGCACAGACAGAATCCAATGCCAGGATCGAACCTGGGTCTCTGGCGCTGTAAAACAGTAGCTTTACCTCTGCTGCCCACTGGGCTCCACCTTTCTTTGGTCTTTCATTCATTTGTTCTATATACCTCTATATCTCTCGTTTCTCTCTCTCCTGTCTCTCAGTCTGAAGAAGGGTCTTGACCCGAAATGTCACCTCTTCCTTTTCTCCAGAGATGCTGCCTGACCCGTGGAGTTACTCCAGCTTCTTGTCTCTATCTTTGGTGTAAACCAGCATCTGCAGTACCTTCCTACACAGTTTCCATCTCCTACTGGTTTGTGATAAATCTGTGCTCAAGTTATTAATGAAACATTTAAGAAATATTGAAAGAATTTGCTGTACCTCACTTCTGATTCAGCTTTCACAGAATTCCTATAATTCCAGGCATTTCCTGTTTGTGCCTCTTTATTTATCCGGAAGGTGATTTCATTGGTTTCAATATATTTGTTTTATATGCATTTGGTGTTATTGTGAATAAGTGATGTGGGACTGGAGTTGAGGTGGACCCAAGTGGGAACACAGTGGTACAGCGGTAGAGCTGCTGTCTCACAGCGACAGAGACCCGAGTTCGATCCTGATTTTGGCTCCTGTCTGTGCAGAGATTAAACATTCAGCAAAACACACAAATATCTTCGTAGGACCTCTCTTGGACAATCTCGATAGGTTCCACGTAGGAGATTAGTGGGCAAAATTAGAGCACATGGTATTGGGGGTAGGGTACTGACATGGATAGAAAATTGGCTGGCAGACAGGAAACAAAGAGTATGGATTAACGAGTCCCTTTCACAATGGCAGGCAGTGACTAGTGGGGTACCACAAGGCTCGGTGTTGGGACCGCAGCTATTTACAATATACATCAATGATTTAGATGAGTGACAAGTGACATTAGCAAATTTGCAGATGACACAAAGCTAGGTGGCAGTGTGAACTGTGAGGAGGAGGATATGAGGATGCAGGGTGACTTGGACAGGTTGGGTGAGTGGGCAGATGCATGGCAGATGCAGTTTAATGTGGATAAATGTGAGGTTATCCACTTTGGTGGCAAAAACAGGAAAGCAAATTATTATCTGAATGGTGTCAGGTTGGGAAAAGGGGAAGTACAATGACATCTAGTGGGTCCTTGTTCATCAGTGACTGAAAGTAAGCATGCAGGTACAGCAGGCAGTGAAGTAAGCGAATGGCATGTTCGCCTCCATAAGAAAAGGAGTTGAGTATAGGAGCAAAGAGGTCCTTCTGCAGTTGTACAGGGCCCAAGTGAGACCACACCTGAAGTATTGTGTGCAGTTTTGGTCTCCAAATTTGAGGAAGGATATTCTTGTTATTGAGGGAGTGCAGCGTAGGTTCACAAGGTTAATTCCTGGGATGGCAGGACTGTCATATGTTGATAGAATGGAGCGGCTGGGCTTGTATACTCTGGAATTTAGAAGGATGAGCGGAACTTATTGAAACATATAAAATTATTAAGGGTTTGGACACGCTAGATGCGGGAAACATGTTCCCAATGTTGGGCGAGTCCAGAACCAGGTGCCACAGTTTAAGAATAAGGGGTGGGCCATTTAGAAAGGAGATGAGGAAAAACTTTTTCACACAGAGCATTGTGAATCTGTGAAATTCTCTGCCTCAGAAGGCAATGGAGGCCAATTCCCTGGATGCTTTCATGAGAGAGTTGGATAGATAGCAGAGTCAATGGATATGTTGAGAAGGCAGAACGGGGTACTGATTGTGGATGATCAGCCATGATCACAGTGAATGGCGGTGCTGGCTCGAAGGGCCAAATGGCCTATTCCTGCACCTATTGTCAATTGTCTATTGTCATATTGAGCTTTCATACACTTTACGCAGGATAAGATAACAGCAGGTGATTATATGTATGAAGGAATTGCAGATGCTTAGTTTCACCCAAGATGGACACAAAATGCTGGAGTAACTCAGTGGGATAGGCAGCATGTCTGCAGAGAACAAAATAGGTGATGTTTCAGGTTGAGACCCTTCTTCAGACTTAGACGCAGATTCTGCTCTGAAGAAGGTTCTCGACCCGAAACGTCACCCGATATGCTCCAGATATGCTGCCTATCCCATTGAGTTACTCCAGCATTTTGTGTCTATCTAGCAGGTGATTATGGTGTTTCAATGGGAATAATTGCATAGTTTATCTATATTTTGTGTGCAGACAAGTAAGTTTGTACAATACTGTTCGATTTTCCAACTACACAAAAGGACACAAAGTGCTGGAGTAACTCAATTGGGTTGGGCACTATCTCTGGAGAACATCGATAGGTGACGTTTCATGTCATGACCTTTCTTTGTTTCTATGTTCTAACTATTTTCTCTACATCACAAATATACCCATTAATCTATATAATTAAAAGTCTCATCTTGACCACTTCCTGTCTGCGCTCTATATTGACTTTAGAAAAAATGCTACCATATATCGCTATGATTTTTGGCCATCTTACTCAAAGTCTTCTTCCGCTGAGCAGGCCCCGAGGATTTCTCCCATCGATGAAAAATAAAAAAAGTCATGAGTGTTTAAAAAACCTTAAGATCCTCTCGCCTGTCAATCACCACGATGAAGGTAATGCCCCTTCCAGGAGGGGGGGGGGGGGCAGGACTATAAAACCCCGGCTGCCTGGACCTGAGCCTGTCACTCTGCAAGATCACAAGGGAGAGGCCACGACTCATTCTTAGCTGTGAATCAACTGAACTGTGAGCCTGCAATGTACTTGCAATAAATGATTTGTTAGCCCTTAATGACAATGCCATGAGTTGTTTGGCCTGCTGCCTGTGCTTGAAACTGCAATGCTTTATTAGTTCCGACTGTGTTTGGAAGGAATAAATGCTTTATTAGGCCCGACTGTGTTTGCTCATTTCGTGACTTCTGCTTAGTGGACAGGTCGCGCTGATTGCGTAATTTCCGGAGAGTGCAAAGGTCACGCTGATTGCAGAAGTGCTGCTGATTGCGGAAGCCCATAGTGAAGGTGCTGCGCTCAGCCGTGTGAGTATTCAAGAAAGTTTACTGCCATATATATGGTGTGTGAGAGTGAGTGTGTGTGTATGTGTTTGTGAGTGTGTGTCTGTGTGTGTGTGCGTGTGTGGGTGTGTGTGGGTGTGTGTGTGTGTGTGAGTGTGTGTGTGAGTGTGTGTGTGAGTGTGTGTGTGAGTGGGTGTATGTGAGTGTGTGTATGTGTGTGTGTGAGTGTGTGTGTGTATGTGTGTGTGAGTGTGTGTGTGTGTTTGTGAGTGTATGTGTGTGTGAGTGTATGTGTGTGTGAGTGTATGTGTGTTTGAGTGTATGTGTGTGTGAGTGTCTGTGTGTGTGTTTGTATGTGTGTGTTTTCGTAAGTGTGTGTGAGTGTGTGTGTGAGTGTGTGAGTGTATGTGTGTGAGTGCATGTGTGTGAGTGTAAGTGTGTGTGAGTGTGTGTGTGTATGTGTATGTGTATGTGTGTATATGTGCGTGTGTGTGTGTGTGTGTGTGTGTGTGTGTGTGTGTGTGTGTGTGTGTGTGTGTGTGTGTGTGTGTGTGTGTGTGCCCACAATGTTCATACTAGCGCTCTGGAAACCAGTCCCTTCGACCCACAACACCCATGCTAGCACTCCAGAAAGCCCCCCCCACTGGCCAGCAATATTGGAATTGGTGGAGAGTTGGAATATTGCGTTGGGCGACCAGCCCTCCCGTGTGAAGCTGAGACCCAACAGGTCCCACTTAGTCTAGCAAGTTATTATATTTTCCATAGATAGACACAAAAACCTGGAGTAACTCAGCGGGACAGGAAGCATCTGTGGAGAGAAGGAATGTTTGACGTTTCGAGTCGAGAACCCTTCTTCAGACTCAGACACAGACAGCTCTGAAGGGTCTCGACCCAAAACGTCGCCCATTCCCTCTCTCCATGATAATGCCTGTCCTGCTGAGTTACTCCAACATTTTGTGTCTGTCTTCGGTTTAAACCAGTATCTGCAGTTCCATCTTACACATTATTTTTTCCATATTTGTTTCTATTATTCAGTAACTCAGCTGCAATTATTGAAGGCTGTAGCTGTTTGTACAATTATGTTATGGGCGCATATCTTAAATGGCAAGGCTGTGAATATTCATATATCCGTGGAAGTTCCAAAGGTCTCTGAACACAAAACGCCAGACACTCAAGGTAGAGTTTTTTTTAATCACAGTATTGTTGGATTGTGGTGCAGTTGATAAAGCTGCTGCCTCACTGCGCCAGAGATCCAGGTTCAGTCCTGACTACGGACGCTCTCTGTGCGGAGTTTGCACGTTCTCCCTGTAACTGCTTGGGATGTCCTCTGGGTGCTCCAGTTTCCTCCCACATCCCAAAGATGTGCAGGATTGTAGGTTAGTTGGCCTCTGCAAATTGTCCCTAGTGTGTAGTGAAAGGGCGATAACATCGAACTAGTGTGGAGGGGTGTTTGGTGTGGGCTCGGTGGGCTGAAGGGCCTTTGTTCATGTTGTATCTCTAAACTAAACTAAACTAAACAATGATGGCTTCCTCGATAGACAAGCACTCCAAATATCGATTGACAGAATATATCCCTAGACATGTCAATGTCTTTAACTATGCATTAAGAGATGACCACTTAATCCCTTCTCTGATCTCACCCTTGGAATGGGCCAATTTATAGAAATATTAATCTATTGTTTTGCCCTATGTGGTTTACAATAATGCAAAACCAGAGTGTTCGCACTCAATCAGGGATTTTCTTGTGACAGTACACATCAGTATAGTGTATACAAGGGGCGGCACAGTGGCGCGCAGTGGTAGAGTTGCTGCCTTACATGCTAGAGCCCTAGGTTCAATCCAGACTACGGGTACTGTCTGTATGGAGTTTCTACATTCTCCCCATGACCGTGTGGGTTTTCTCCGGGTGCTCCGGTTTCCTCCTACACTCCAAAGAGGTTTGTAGGTTAATTGGCTTAAGTAAAATTGTAAATTGTCTCCAGTGTGTAGGATAGGGTTAGTGTACGGGGTGATCGCTGGTCAGCACGGACTCGGTGGGCTGAAGGGCCTGTTTCCATGTTGTATCTCTCTAAAGATGCTGTTTAATGGTACAATTAACATCATCTTCCATCAGTTTACTGGATTGATTGGATGGTAGTCAGCTGGATTGGATTTGACCTGCTTGGCCTAAAAGGACCATAACTGGAGAATTTTGCAAATTGTTGGGGCGATGCCAAGAGATGAATACGCTGGTTAAAGAAGCAATTAGTACTGGAACACTTGTACTGCAACCATAGATGTGGTTTGAGATTCATCGTTGTTGCTGTATCCATTGGAGTCAATACCATTTCTTCATATTACATAATGCAAATCAAGTTGTTGAAAATTGATCCAGAAATTCCCTTTCAATTGGCAAGTCATTCAGTTCGATCAAAATAACACCATTGAAACACAGTTGCAATGAAACCCAGTAACCACCCTACGACACCAGATTCCGATACATCAATGTAATTCCCAGCCCGGTCATCATGATGAAAGAATGGAATGACTGGGTTTGTATTCACTGGAATTTAGACGGATGAGAGGGGAACTTATAGAAACATATAAAATTATTAAGGGATTGGACACGCTAGATGCGGGAAACATGTTCCCAATGTTGGGGGAGTCCAGAACCAGGGACCACAGTTTAAGAATAAGGGGTAGGCCATTTCGAACGGAGATGGGGAAAAAAACTTTTTCATCTAGAGAGTTGTGAATTTGTGGAATTCCCTGCCACAGAAGGCAGTGGAGGCCGATTCACTGGATGCATTTAAAAGATAATTCGATAGAGCTCTTAGGGCTAGAGGAATCAAGGGGTATGGGGAGAAGGCAGGAATGGGGTACTGATTGTGGTGGCTCGAAAGGCCGAAAGGCCTACTCCTGCACCTGTTGTCTATATCCCTCTCTCACATTGCCTGGTGGAGTCAGAGGAGGAGATGGGGAATAATGTCATTGCGATAGAGACGAATGGCACTGGGACTCCTAAACGTTGACCCAGACCGCGTGAGGTCTCCAGGTATCCAGTGGAGAATGGGCAAGTATATCACCGGAAGCATTTGGAAACTGCTGAGATCAATTAAGTTATATAAAATAAATATTTGAATGAATAAAATGTTAAATAATAAAATATTACATAGCACATTAAAGTACTGCTGATTAATCAAAACATAATATGAAGTGAAAACAAGAAAACTCAACAAAACAACTACCTTTTAAGTCAAAATTAGACACAAAATGCTGGAGTAACTCAGCAGGTGAGGCCGGGTCAAGGAAAGAGGATTCACGTCGTGGCCCTGTTTCCACCAATCTTTCCACCACCATGCACAAGATGCACAAGAAGCAACAACACAGACACCATCGTATGCAGATGCCGAGAAGTGTGTTCAGCTCTGGCTGAACAACTTCTACTCTTGTGTGTGCTTGATAAGAAGAAGAAGCAGGTGAGGCAACATCTCTGGAGAGAAGGAATGGGCGACGTTTCGGGTCGAGACCCTTCTTCAGTCTGATGTCAGGGGAGGGGGCGGGACAAAAATAGAATGTAGGATGTTGCTGAACTCTCGACGGAGAGAGGAGGAGAACTTCTTCAAAGTAAACATACCTTGAGGAGATTTTGGAGTGGACAAAATGTGCAAGAAAGAACTGCAGATGCTGGTTTAAATCGAAGGTAGACACAAAATGCTGGAGTAACTCAGCGGGTGAGTTCCTTCTCTCCAGAGATGCTGCCTCACCCACTGAGTTATTCCAGCATTTTGTGTCTACCTTTTAAGTCAAGATGGGTGACCCATTCAAATGGCAGCGTACTGTAGACATGTTAGTTAGAGTTCATAAGTTCATAAGTGATAGGAGCAGTATTAGGCCATTCGGCCTATCAAGTCTACTCCGCCATTCAATCATGGCAGATCTATCTCTTCCTCCTAACCCCATTCACCAGCCTTCTCCCCATAATCCCCGACACCTGTAGAGTTGGCTTGAAGCTCAGGGGCAGAGGTGAAGTGTACGTGATCATTTTGCCCAGCAGCTCTCAGAATGCCCCGCTCTTACTAATGAATCCCGGGGTGGTGTGGGATGTCTGATCTCTGATATTCCCACCTTCCACATTCCTAAATATGCTGCCGTGTGGTGGCCAGGAGCTAGCCAGCTGCTCTGTGCACAACTACTGGCAAGCCAGCTCTGTAGTTGGTCAATTTTATTGCTCCAAGTCTTGTAATTGATGTCCAAGGCTTCCTTCATGCCTCCTAGTGCTTCGTATCCATTCAAAGTTCCTCCAAAGCTGGATGACCAGTAATAACTTGGGAGCTCGCTCCGGGTCAACTTTCTTTTGATGCTGAAGATAGACACAAAATGCTGGAGTAACTCAACGGGTCAGGCAGCATCTCTGAAGAAAAGGAATGGGTGGCGTTTTGGGTTTTTCGTTTAGTCTAGCTTAGAAATACATTGCAGAAACAGGCCCTTCAGCCCATTGAGTCCATGCAAACCAACGATCACCCCATACCCTAACACTATCCTACACACTAGGGGCAATTTATTATTTTACCGAAGGCAATTAGCTGACAAACCTGTACGTGTTTGGAGTGTGGGAGGAAACTGAAGGACATGGGGAAAACCCACGTGGTCACAGGGAAAACATACAAACTCCATACAGACAGCACCTGTAGTCAGGATAGATCCCGGGTCTCTGGTGCTTTAAGGCAGCAACTCTACCGCTGCGCCACCTTGTCACCCCATGGTCGGAACCCTTCTTCAGACTGAAAGAGAGAGAGGCCAGAACAAAACATGGCAGGCAACAGATGTCCTCAGGAAGGGTGGAGTCCACAATGGCCCATTGTTGGCTGGGGAAGATGTGCCAACAACAGGAATCCAAGGATGCGAACTAGTAGAAAGACTAAGGGGGGGGGGGGGGGGGGGAATGCAGGAGTTACTGGAAATTTGAGAAATCAGCATTCATATCGTTGGGTTGTAAGCAGCCCAAGCAAAATATGTGACGCTGTTCCTCCAATCCTCTGACAGTGGAGGAGGCCCAGTGTGTAACTTTTGATGCTTTAATATCACTGACGGAGAACACTGGAGAGCATTAGTCCAGTCCTACTGGACTGAAATGAAAATATCTGCAAAAGACAAATTGGAAGTGTTTGTGTGAAAGTTCGAGGTTTGCTATTTTAATTGACACCAATTAACTTGTCCAATTTAAAATGAGGGCTCGTCTTGGCCACTGAGACAAAGCAACTTAACCCACTGGGAAGCACTTTAAGACAAACTACCTTTTCAACTTTCTTAAACGCCATCTGTTAGTTGCAAATGTGTGATCGGGAGCAATTTCATCCCATTAGGTGACCAGAAATAATGTGACGGGGAAGTCGGAGAAAATGTTTACTTATTTATCTTAACATAAATCGCTGACTGTCAGTTATGTTGTGTTTGATAAGGGAACAAAGAGTGAGGTAAAGCCAGTTAAAGTCGACAAAAAACAAACATTGGCAGCCATAGGTATTTTATTAACTTTTGGAACAAATTACTGGCACTTAATGCAAATGTACTGTGGTTTCACAATCACCCATTAAACCAACGTCTCAGATTTAGTCTTCACCAAAATGCTACATAAAAGCCAATGAGGCATTATATCAATGCTTTGTGTTCCACAAACACAACATGGGGCTAAGTACATTGGCAAAAGTGAAAAGCTTTGTTCGTGAGTTAATTATTCCAGATGGGCGTTCAAAATAACAGAGGTGGATTTCTTGCATCACGTTTTTGGCTTTTCAATCCACTCAGCCACACAACTTGGGGTGGCACGGTGGCGCAGCAATAGAGCTGCTGCCTTACAGTGGCAGAGATCTGGGTTTGATTCTGACTACGGGTGTTGTCTGTACAGAGTTTGTACATTCTCCCCATGGCCTGCGTGGGTTTTCCCCAGGTGCTCTGGTTTCCTCCCACATTCCAAAGACGTACAGATTTGCAGGTTAATTGGCTTCAGTAAAAATTGTAAATTATCCCCAATGCGTGGGATAGTGCTAGTGTACGGGGATCACTGGTCGGCGCGACTCGGTGGGCCGAAGGGCCTGTTTCCGTACTGAATATCTAAACTAATCTAAACTAAGCTGATTTCAATTTGTTGATTGATTCGAGGGCTATCTAGTGAGTAGTGCCTATTCCCTTTACATTGTTGGAAGAAAGGCACAACATCTGCCCTGGGTTTATATCCACGGGCAGAATTTTCACTCTCTAGGGGAAGATATGAAGGTGGGGAGCCATTTCGCTCCTCAAATCTGGGTTAGAGGACAATGGGTGCAAGTTCCATCTCAGAGACCAGATCACAAACCTACCCTGGTGCCTCAGGGCAGTGTTGAGGTAACACTGTAGGGTCAGAGAGATCCCCTGTCACATGGAACCAAACAAATGAATATTCAAAAGTAAAGGACAAGGTGCTGGAGTAACTCAGCAGGTCAGGCACATCTCTGGAGGATATGGATAGATGATGTTTTGGCTTGGGACCCTTCGTCAGACTGATGCAATGTCTTAGAATGTAGAATAGTACAGCACAGGAACAGGCCTTTTGGCCCACAAAGTCTGTGTTGAACCAACTCTTATCTACTTGCACATAATCCATATCCCTCCATTCCTTGCGGGAGCCTCGGCTGGAAGGAGCAAAATCCAACCCGCCGATCGACCGCAGAAGTCGGCTGGGGGAACGGAGCTGCTGGCACTGACTGGGCGAGAGTTCCAGAGCCCCGGCTGCAGAGGACAAATTCGACCCGCCGATCAACCACGGAAGTCACAATGAGGTAGAGATCGGCCACCTCTCCCGGCCTAGGTGCCACATTTTTGGGGGGACTTCCGGAGGGGATTTCAAGTACACTCTCATAATTTTGTCCGGATTAAAGATGGTGCCAGACCTCCGGGATGTTATCACTAGTATGCTAGAATCATATTGTCATATCATTCAAGAGCAAAATGTGCAGGTTACTAGAAATAAAATCAATATGTAGGAGATACTCAGTGGGTCAGTCAGCATCTGTGGAGAGAGGATCAGAATGACCAGTTAAGGTTAGTGACCTTTATTTATTTGGATATTATTTGTGCACAGATTGGCTACCACACACGCTATGTTTACATTGGTTTAGTGTAGTTTAGACATTCAACGTGGAAACAGGCCCTTCTGCCCAACGACTCCATGTCGACCAGCGATCGAGTTCTATCCTACACCCTTGGGACAATTTTACAGAAGCCAATTAACCTAAAAACTTGCACGTCTTTGCAACGTGGGAGGAAACTGGAGCACCCGGAGAAAACGCACAGGAAGAACGTAAAATTCCGTATCAACAGCACTCGAGGTCAGGATTGAACCCGGGTCTCTTGCACTGTAAGGCAGCAGCTCTACTGCTGCGCCATTGTGACCAAGCTTGAGATGTCCTTGATTGTGAGGTGCCTTGGGACATTCTTGTCTCACGGAAGACATTAGATAAATGCAAACCTTTTTGCTTCCCAGGATTCAGATGAAGACCTGGTTTGGACTCGTTATGACCAACGCGTCAAACCAAAACTTACCACCACTATCTTCTCATTACAACCCAAACATCCACTGTTTCTATTTCAGTAATTTATCAGAATGATACGATCTCTCTATGTAACAACAACTCTCCGTTGCACTGAAAGGTCAACTAAGATTAAATCTTGGCAATGGGTCTCTGAGTGTGACTGATATCAAGCCAGTGGAATTGACTCTCCTGTGTGTGCCTTGGCATTTTCTGTAGAGAACCTTTAAAACTCTGGCTGCAGAGCTTAAATTTATTACAGCCAACTGGGGCAAACCTAATTTAATAGAAGTGAATTGGTGATTAATGTTTGGTTGACATGAAGCTGATGGGCTGAAGAGCCTGTTTCCATGCTGTATCTCGAAAACTAAGAACATAAGAACATAAATAGTATGTTCGCTTGGGCAGCTAGCAGCCCAGCAGTATGAATATTGAAACCCTTGCTTTCCCTCTCTCTTTGTCCTTCCCCCACCTGAGTTATCCTAATAATTTAGCTGTCCTCCTGATTAATTTTACTGTCTGATTGCCTTGTTGTCACCTACCCCTCATCCAATAATGAACCATTGTACATTTCCTTGATCATCGTCTGCTTTGATCTGTTCTTTTCACACCTTCTATTTTCTTTGTACCCTTCCATATCTCGTTTCCCTCTTCCCTGACTCTCAGTCTGAAGAAGGGTCTCAGCCCGAAACGTCGCCCATGCCTTCTCTCCAAAGATACTGTCTGTCCCGCTGAATTACTCCAGCATTTTGTGCCTATCTCCAACGTAAATACTTTGGCCGTGTCACTAATGTTGCCAGTTTAACCCATTTGCACCGATGGTATCAGACACTTTTTATACTGGTCCAAAAAAACAAACTCTGGCACTTTGTTTTGTGCTTAGGGTTCCAGCATTGGTAAACTAATGTGTCTGCGTTTTTTACTGGTACATATTAACCCCACCCATATTACTTCACACTAACCTCCAGAACTAGCAGCTATACACAGTGTAATGAAGGTATGGACCTCGGATAAGCACTACATATACAGCCACTGTTCAGGTGAGACACTGCATAAATGCAAACACGGAGTAAGCCTGCAACTGCCAATTATGTATGCACATACTGTTGGCTCAACTTGCACTATTGGTGTGTATAGATAGGTAATCAACTCTGTCCGTTGGGTTACCAGACCTATGTTTACCAGAATGCTGTCTGGGTTAGAGGGTATCAGCTATAAGGAGATACTTGGATTGTATTCACTGGAGCGTCGGAGGCTGATGGGAGACCTGATAGAAGTGTGTAAAAGTAAGAGAGACACAGACAGGGTAGTCAGTCAGAACCTTTATTCCCAGGGTGGAAATGTCAAATACTAGATGGCTTACCTTTAAGGTGAGAGGGGCAACATTTAAGGGGTTCTCTCATCTGACCTCTAATGGGAACAATCACATCTGATACAGATGTAGCAATACAAAACAATGCTGCTGTCTCTTATTTAGGTGGAGATGTCCTGATCTATGGTTCCCCATCATTCTTGGAATCAAGTGAGTTAAGAGTCAAGAGTCAAGAGTAGTGAATAGTGAAAGGCCTGGATAGAGTGGATGTGGAGAGGATGTTTCCATTAGTGGGAGAGTCTAGGACCAAAGGTCACAGCCTCAGAACAAAAGGACTTTAGGAGGGAGATGAGGAGGAATTTCTTTAGTCAGAGGGTGGTGAATCTGTGGAATTCTTTGCCACAGAAGGCTGTGGAGGCCAAGTCAATGGATATTTGTAAGGCAGAGATAGATAGATTCTTGATTAGTACAATTGTCAGAGGTTATGGGGAGAAGGCAGGAGAATGGGTTTAGGAGGGCAAGATAGATCAGCCCATGATTGAATGGCGGAATAGACTTGATGGGCCGAATGGTTCAATTCTTCTCCTATCGCTTATGAACTTATGAAGAGAATTTGATTGTCATATGTACCAAAACAGAACAATGAAATTCTTAGTTGCAGCAGCACAACAAGTTTGTAAACACAGTAGTCAATGGAAAATATCCTGAACAAAAAAAGTTGAATGAATAAAAAAACTCAATATAGTGGGTTTTAAGTTGGAAAGTGTGCAGAGGAGATTTACAAGGATGTTGCCAGGACTCGAGAGTCTGAGCTATAGGGAGAGGTAGAGCAGGCTTGGAATCTATTCCTTGGAGCGCAGGAGGTGGAGAGATGATCTGATAGAGGTGTACAATATCATGAGAGGAACAGATTGGCTAAATACACAGTCTCTTGTCCAGAGTAGGGGTATGAGAATTAGAGGAAATCAATTTAAGGTGAAGGGGGAAAGATTTAACTTTTTTTACACAGCGTTTGGTGGGTGTATGGAATGAGCTGCCAGAGGAGGTAGTTCAGGCAGGTACTAACGCAACATTTAAGAAAGATTTAGACAGGTATATGAATAGGATAGGTTTAGAGGATAGACACAAAATGCTGGAGTAAGTCAGCGGGACAGGCAACATCGCTGGAGAGAAGGAATGGGTGACGTTTCGGGTCGACACCCTTCTTCAGAGTCATGAGGGAGGGAAACACAGAGATAAGGAAGGGTAAGGTATGACAACGAGACATCAAAAGAGATGAAGGGCAAGTAAAAATGTAGAATAGATCATTGTTAGCTGGGAGAAGGTGACAACGAAGCAAACAGAGATCAAATGTAATCAGGGGGACAGTCGGGCTGGTCGGAGAACTGGGAACGGGGAGGGATGGGGAGAGAGGGAAAGCAAGGGTTATTTGAAGTTAGAAAAGTCAATATTGACCATTGAACCATTGAGGTAACCAAACATTTTATCAATGAACTACTGAGCAGGAATACACTGCCTGAAAAGGTACTGCAATCAGGTGCCTAAACAATTATTACATGTAGACTTGTAAGAAGAATTAGAGATTTTATTGGGCTGATTGGTCTTATTGTGTGAGTTTTCCCGATATTCTTAACAGGCTGCTATTTCAGTCTTGCTGAACGAACTATGAGGGTAGGCTAATACTAAATTATGCTATTAAAAAAACCCAGCTGCATAACATGGCAGATGCCCAAATGAGAATTATTTTCACATGTGCAAACTTTAAAGTATAACTGGGAAGTAATGTAACTTGTTATAGTTGCACTTGCAACAGCATTTGCAACCTGACTTGTACAATTCATTAAAATCATTTGATATCTCAAGCAAATTCATCCCTCCACTATCATTACTGCTTCCTGTTTTGTTTTTCTTGACTCCATTTAGATTTAATCATGAAGTGTTAGATGTACAGTGCTTTTCTTTAGTTTTGAGCAATGTTTAGTCAATTAAATATAATATCATCGTTACTGCCCCAGCTGTTTATCATTCGTGACTGAACTATAGGGAGAAGTTGAGCAGACTGGGACTCTGTTCCCTGGAGCACAGGAGGAGGGAAATCAAGAACCAAAGGGCACAGGGTTTAGGAGATGAGGAGAAATTTCTTTACTCAGAGGGTGGTGAACCACTGGAATTCTTTGCCACAGAAGGCTGTGGAGGCTGTCAATGGATATTTTTAAGGTTTCAAGGTCAGTTTATTGTTACATGTACCAATGAAGGTACAGTGAAACTCGAATGACCGCATGGCCATACTAAAAAAAAAAGCAACAAGACACACTACTACATAAACGTTAAATTAAACATCCACCACAGCAGATTCCCCATGTTCCTCAGTGTGATGGAAGACAATAAAGTCTGATCTTCTTCCTCTTTTATCCTCCCGCGGTCAGGGCAGTCGAACTATCCACAGTCGGGGCGATCGAAGCTCCCGCATTGGGGTGGTCAAAGCCTCTGCGTCGGGCCGATCGAATCTCCCGCCTCGGGGCGATCGAAGCTCCCGTGCCGGGGTGATCGAAGCTCCTGCGGGTTTGATTTCCCGAAGTTGGTCTTTGACCAGAGACCGCGGGCTCCGTGATGTTAAAGCCTCACAGACTCCCGCAGTGAAGCCTGTATGGTCGTGAGTAGTCGCCCAAAGAGTCGTATCTTTTTCTGGTCGCCGCTGGATTTTCAACATTTTGAAAAATTTCGGCGACCTGCTGCGACTATGACGGGTGCCGGCAGTCGGCAAAAAAATTGCGTAAGTGGGACAGGCCCTTGAGCAAAGGTGTTCAGCGAAACAATTGTCGACCTTCCCTAGCATGGGGGAGAAATGGGGGAAATGGGATGGCAGGAGTTGTTGGAGGTTATCTTATATGGCAGGTTAAAATTGTTAAAGGGGAAGAACAAATCCAATCTCTTCTGTATTTTGAAGCTAACATGCCAACATGGAATAGGTTTGCCTACCCTTCATTGCAGTGCTTGGTGGTGGCATTGTCATTAATCTCAGTCCCTGGGTAACTCTGAAAATTGTGCTTCACACTTGGTGGCTCAACACCAGATACGGATAATGCTGGTGGGACGGAGACGTGGGTTGCAGGAGTAAATGGGAAGCGGATTTACGAGGATGTTGCCAAGCGGATTTGGATTTCGAAGTAACGGGCGATGTATTAAACCTGGTGCGCAACAGGAGACCAGTCAAAGCTTCAAAACTAGGTCTCAATTACAGAATGGAGGTAACAGAAATACTTTATTAGGTATATCTGTGGAGTGTCACCTTGTCGTGGTGGAGAAGCTTGTTTGGACCTGAGATCCTGAGAGCGATGCCATCTGGAGCTATGCTCCTGCTAGGGCCACCCATGGTGGTAAGGTCGAGGGGGAGGTCTCTGACAAAGAGCAATCCAGCCAAGACCTCAACGGTGGAACAGGCGGAGGACAATTGCTGACTTTAGTGGAGCGTCACAACGGCTGGGAAGGCGGATGAAGGCTGCAGCAGAAAAGGGTCCCCGGTTGTCTCGGATTCCATGCCACTGGATCCTGACCCAGATCTGTCAAAGACCATGTGGTGGCTGTCTGTGCACCAGTCTCCCCAAGTTAAACAAAGTCACACACAGGCGTCCTCCATGAGAGGACAGTCATACTCGTTTCAAGTGACCGCCGATGATAACTTTATTAGGTAACAAACTAGGTCTTTATTACAGAATAAAATGATTGTTCACGAGCCTAAAGGGCCTGTCCCACGAGCATGTGACTGCATGCGGCAAGCGCGACCAAACCGGAAGCGGAGGCCGCGCGGAGGTCGAGTGATCCCCGTACAGGGCCGGTCCCACCAGCATGCGACTGCATGCGGCGAGCGCGACCAAACCGGAAGCGGGGGCCGCGCGGAGGTCGAGTGAGTGACGTGAAGTTCGAGCGAAGTCCGCGGGAAGTTCACGCGTGACGTACGGCATCAAGACGCTGCGTATGGCGTCGAGACGCTGCGTACACCGTCGAGACGCTGCGCACGCCCGTCGAGGTGGTGCGTACGGCGTCGAGGCGGCTGCGGGCCGGCAGGCCATTGACACGCGGAATTTTTGAACGGTGTCAGTTTTTCGGAGCCCCGCGCGATGTCGGGACCAGCTCTGCACAACCATATGGCTCCGGCGATCGAAATGGGACCGGCCCCGCGAGGCCGTATGGCTCAAGCGACCACGTTAGGCAGTCGCATGCTCGTGGGACAGGCCCTTATCTTCACCAACAGTAGATCCAATGTTCTGTTACAACAATGAGTGCATGTTATAATACAATCAATGAAGTTCCTGAAACCTGGGTGTCATCACTGCTACATTCCATGTCTTTACTTTTAGGCTTTGTCTGCGGTTCCCTGTCATCATTTAGCACAATCCACAACCCTATTTTACTAGTTATCAGCCCTCACTATTATTTCCCCTATAATGTGGGAGGATTAGTTTAGTTTTACTTTAGAGGTATAGCATGGAAACTAGGCCTGATCCACATCGACCATTGATCACTTGTACATTAGTTCTATCCTACACACCTAGGGACAATGTTTACAGAGGCCAATTAACCTACAAACCTGTATGTCTTTATGGGAGGAAACCAGAGCACCCAGAGAAAACGAACACGGTCACAGGGAGAACGTACAAACTCCGTACAGACGGCCTCCGTAGTCAGGAGCGAACCGTGGTCTCTGACGCTGTAAGGCAGCAACTGTACCGCTGCACCACTGTGCTGCCCCTAATGATCGCAAGCTGATTTTGAGGAATTTGAGATGAGGAGGAATTTCTTTAGGCAGAGGTGGGTGAATCAGTGGAATTCCTTGCCACGGACGGCAGTGAAGGCCAATCAGTGGGCATTTTTAAAGCAGAGATTGATAGGTTCTTGATTAGTACGGGCATGAAAGGTTACAGGGAGAATGCAGGAGAATGGGGTTGAAAGTGAGAAATAGATCAGCCATGATTGAATGGTAGAGCAGATGTAAACATGCGTAAACAAGACTACCTTGACTGGTAGAGTAAACCCTTGGTGAGTTTTTTCACTGTGGGACATTTAAAAACCAGTTGGGACCAGCCTGCAACACTTAACGTCAAGGTCGGCAGAGGAGCAGCAGTTGTAGGAGCGACTGCGGGGATTCGCTGCAGAATCTAAACAAGTTAATTGGTAAGTTAGTTAATTAGTAAATTAGTTAATTGATTAGCAAATAAAAGTAGGGTTGTGGTGAAGTGTGAAGGGCGAGGAGGCTACATTTATTCGGTTGTGTGTGTAATTTAATTTAAATATTTAAACTTATTGGCGTGATGGCAGGAATATTACTGCAGTGCATTTGCTGCAGGATGTGGGAAGTCAGGGGCTCCGCTGGTGTTTCTGACCACTACACCTGTGGGAACTGTGTCCAAATGCAGCTCCTCAAGGAGCGAGTTAGAGAACTGGAGCAGCAGCTGGATGACCTGCGGTCCATCCGGGAAGACGAAAGCTTCCTAGACTGGACCTACAGCCAGGTCGTCACTCCAAGAGTACAAAAGGTGCGACAGTTACAGACGGAAAGGAAGGGGATACAACTAGTGCAGGAGATCTCGGTGGAGGTACCTCTTGAAAACAGGACCACCCTCTTGGGAGCTGTCGGGACAGATGACGCTTCCAGTCCAAGCGGCGGACAGGTCTGTGACTCGAAACCTGCTGCTGAGGCTCAACCGACGACAGGCAGAGCCATAGTGGTGGGTGACTCCATTGTCAGAGGTATGGATAGGAGATTCTGTGGTGACAGGCAAGACTAGAGGAAGGTGTCTCAGATGTCTCAGACCGATTTAAGAATATCCTCGTGAAGAAAGGTGAACAGCCGGAAGTTGTTGTGCATGTAGGCACAAATGACGAGGGTGAGAAGAGGAAGGAGGTTCTGCAACGTGATTATAGAGAACTAGGTAAGGGGCTGAAAAGCCCCTAAGGTGGTTATCTCTGGGTTGCTTCCAGTACCTCGTGCTAGTGATGGTAGGAACAGGGAGATAGGGAATCTGAATGTGTGGCTGAGGCGTTGGTGCAGGGGGCAGGGATTTAGATTACCAGATCAATGGGATTTCTTCTGGGGCAGGGGTGACCTGTACAAAAGGGATGGGTTGCACCCAGGCACGTGCCGTGAGTAATTACTCATGGTAGGCAGTCAGTCGGTTAAAAAAAAAAAATTAAACCGCGCATGAGCAGATTGTTCTCTCCTTAAAAATAAAAAATAAAAATAAAAACAGTAACAATTCAATTTGCCCAAGGCTTCCTAGTCTCCTTTATTCTGAATTACTGAATGGGTGGGGGTGAAGGGTGATGGCAGGTGGAGAGATGGTGGGAAAAATGGGAGCACAGGGAAAAGTTGAATCAGTTGTCATCTAATTGAATGACAACACTTGTTCGAGGGAGCAATTGGAGGGACAGTTCCTTTCACAGCATGTGGAGAGTCTGTGCCAGGGGTAAAGTTGCGGGGAAGGCAGGAGCGTTGAGAAGGAGGGGGTCGGGGATAATGCAGTAACTCACTCACTCATCGCTGCCACAGCGCTCCGGGCGCGGAGCCACCACATTGTAGCCGGGGATAGAAGCAGCTTGGGTAACTGCGAGCGGCCGCCGGGACCCGACAGCAGAACTGGCCACCACTTCAGCGCCTTCTGCCGGCCCGCTCACCTCTGGCAGTGCTCTCCGTCTGAACACCTCTCACCTGCCACTCGCCGACTTCGCTCATATCAGCTGCTTCCCGCAAATCCTTAAATTCCCACAGCCGAGTAACCTCAATCGCGCTGTCAGAATTTAAGGATTTGCGGTAAGCGGCTGACATTAGTGAGGCCGGCGAGCGGCAGGAGAGAGGTTTTTAGACGGAGAGCTGCCAGAGGTGAGCGGGGGCCGGCAGAAGGAGCTGAGGTGGCGGCCGGTTCCGCTGTCCGCCCGGCGGCCGCTCGCAGCCACCCGAGCTGCTTCTCCCGCCCCCACCCCGCCCACCCCGCCTCAATGCGGTGGCTCCATGCAAGGAGCGTCGCAAGTGGCATGATCCCGATCCCCTCCTTCACAACATTCGTGCCCTCCCTGCAACTTTACCCCGGGCCAGACTCCCCAAACGCGGCGAAAGGAACTCTCCCCCCACCCCCACACCCCGGGAAATATGGTATCTAAAAACATAAAGCACCAATTACCACATTATTGGTACACAAACTCCATTCACTGTTTTGTTAAAGAAGGAACTGCAGATGCTGGAAAATCGAAGGTACACAAAAATGTGTACCAGGGGAGGGGGTGGTATGGGAGGGAAGGGAAGAATTGACAAGGGAGTTACGGAGGGAGCGGTCTTTGCGGAAGGCAGACATGGGGGGAGATGGGAAGATGTGGCGAGTGGTGGGGTCACGTTGGAGGTGGCGAAACTGACGGAGGATCACTTGTTGTATGTGACGGCTGGTGGGGTGAAACAGTCATTTTTGTGTACCTTGCCTACCCTGACGGCATGTGCCTGGTTGCACCTTTATTGGAGGGGGACCAACATTCTGGCAGGCAGGTTTGCTAGTGCTGCACGGGTGGGTTTAAACTAAACAGTGGGGGGGTGCAGTCAACAACGTGGAAGCGTATGCACTTCTGCAAAATGTTTGTTGGAACAGCTATAGCAGTCTTCTGACTGTTTTGGTCCCCCTCCAATAAAGGTGCAACCAGTCAGCCTTACATCGGTAGTGGGGAAGATGCTTGAGTCGATTGTTAAAGATGTTATAGCAGCGCATTTGGAAAGCAGTGACAGGATCGTTCAAAGTCAGCATGGAATTATGAAGGGGAAATCATGCTTGACTAATCTTCTGGAATTTTTTGAAGATGCAACAAGTAGAATGGATAAGGGATGTGGTGTATCTGGATTTTCAAAAAGCCTTTGACAAGGTCCCACACAAGAGATTAATGTGCAAAATTAGAGCACATGGTATTGGGGGTAGAGTATTGACATGGATAGAGAACAGGTTGGCAGACAGGAAGCAAAGAATAGGAATTAACGGGTCCTTTTCAGATGACAGGCAGTGACTAGTGGGGTGCCGCAAGGCTCAGTGCTGCGACCGCAGTTATTTACAATATATATTAACGATTTAGATGAGGGAATTAAATGTGACATCTCCAGGTTTGCAGAAGACACAAAGCTGGGTGGCAGTGTGAGTTGCGATGAGGATGCTATGAGGCTGCAGGGTGACTTGGATAGGTTGAGTGAGTGTGCAGATGCATGGTGGATGCAGTATAATATGGATAAATGTGAGGTTATCCACTTTGGTGGCAAGAAGTGGGAGGCAGATTATTATCTGAATGGTGTCAGATTAGGAAAAGGGGAGGTGCAACGAGACCTAGGTGTGCTGGTACATCAGTCACTGAAAGTAAGCATGCAGGTACAGCAGGCAGTAAAGAAAGTTAATAGCATGTTGGCCTTCATTGCAAGAGGATTTGAGTTTCGGAGCAAGGAGGTCCTACTGCAGTTGTACAGGGTCCTGGTGAGACCGCACCTGGAGTATGTGTGCAATTTGGGTCTCCTAATTTGAGGAAGGACATTATTGCTATTGAGGGAGTGCAGCGTGGGTTCACGAGGTTAATTCCCGGTAAGGCAGGAGTGACATATGACAAAACAATGGGTCGACTGGGCTTGTATTCACTGGAATTTAGAAAGATGAGAGGGGATCTTACAGAAACATTAAAACGTCTTAAAGGATTGGACAGGCTAGATGCAGGAAAAATGTTTCCGATGTTGGGGGAGTCCAGAACCAGGGGTCACAGTTTAAGTATAAGGGGTCGGCCATTTAGGACTGAGATGAGGAAAAAGTTCTTCACCCAGAGCGTTGTGAATCTGTGGAATTCTCTGCCACAGAAGGTAGTGGAGGCCAATTCACTGAGTTAGAATTAGCTCTTTGGTCTAAAGGAATCAAGGGATAGGTGGAAAGAGCAGGAAGGGGGTACTGATTTTAGATGATCAGCCATGATCATATTGAATGGTGGTGTTGGCACGAAGGGCTGAATGGCCTACCTCTGCACCTATTCTTCCATGTTTCTATGAATGGCCTCGTTTTGCACCTATGCCTTATGGTCTTATGGTCTTATGGTCTTATGGTTTTATACTGTGCACCACTACATGTTATTAGGGGTGGCACAGTAGTGCAGCGATAGAGATGCTGGCTTACCGTGCCAGAGAGCCGGGTTCGATCCTGACTATGGGTGCTGTCTGTACGGAGTTTGTACGTTCTCCCCGTGACCGCATTGGTTTTCTTTGGTTGTTCTGGTTTCCTCCCACATTCCAAAGACGTGTAGGTTAATTGGCTTCTGTAAATTGTCCCCATTGCGTAGGATGCGAAACTGGCATAACATAGAACTAGAGTACGAGTGATCGTTGGTCAGCTGGACTCGATGGGCCGAAGGGCCTATTGTACACTCTATATCTCTAAACAAAACTAAATTCTCAACCCCCAGACAGGCCCAGACTAACGACAAATGTTTTCAAACATTTTTTTAAAGGGAGGCTCTAGGCGCCAAATGATTTAGGTTTTAATGCACAGAACACTCCTTCAATATCTTGACTCTTACACTAATTAATTTTTATCATTTCCTGTATGCAGTTAAAAACCCATTTTAAGATGGAGATTTTTCCACGAACTGGGCAGAGTGATGGGAGGCTGTAGAGGGGCGATTAACAACACTTTGGTCATTTAATCATGATAATGCATTGACGGACTAAGGGTTACATGTAAACAGAAATTTTGTTTTGCGTATTACTCTTGTAAAGTGCTTCTATTTTTTTCTCTGCTTTGCGTCGGAGGTGGCTGTTAACACAGGGAAAGCCGTTCTTCTACTTAATAACCAGTAAAAGCTGTTGAAACCTTTGCAATCTAATTAAAAAATATTGCCTCCTATGTTGATGTTTACAGCTTCCTTGTCTACCCTAGGCAACAGGAGCAAAGGAACAACATGAGATATTCATCTGGTGACAAGATAGAGAAAAGAGATAGAAACAAAACAGTCAGAAGACTGCTATAGCTGTTCCAACAAACATTTTAGAAAGCAAATATATATATGTTCTACAGATGATTAAACCTGAGTTTTGGGATCTCACCAATCAAGGTAATGGATTTATAGATGGGTTTGAGGATCTCAAAAAGTATTATTTTGTTAATAGTACATGTTTTTAAAGTAGAAAAAAATGTGTTGATTAACTTGCGCGCAGAAAGCCCCCATAAACAGCAATGTGATAAACAGCAATGTGATGTTGATTAAGGGATAATTAGCCTGCCTGCCGCAGGGAAAGGCTTTGTGCGGGTCCTCTTCAGCTGTCTCCTCACACCGACTCAATTGCTGCTCTCCCATTATCACCATAATCATTCCGCTCGTCAAGAGGAATCGTGAACATGAGCTTCACCACATGCCAACCCTAAGAAAAATGCAGGCCGTTGTACCAGCCATTGTGTATTTTGGTTTAGTTTAGAGATACACTTCGGCCCACTGAGTCCACACCAACCAGTGATCACCCGTACACTATACACCTGGGGCAATTTACAGAAGCCAATTAACCTACAAACCACCTGCATGTCTTTGGAACGTGGGAGGAAACCGGAGCGGCCAGAGGAAACCCACGTGGTTGCAGAGAAAACTTACATACTCTACACAGACATCTTGTAAAGAAGGGTCCCTACCCAAAAACATCACCTGTCCATGTTCAACAGAGATGGTTCAATGGTACTTTATTGTCACGTGTACCTAAGTATAGTGATTTATTTTTGCGTACAGTTCAATGACAACCTTGCTGTATATTAGGCACAATCATACTATGAACAAGTGTGAAAGATAATAGATCCCGCTGAGTCTGCACACAAACGTTACCGCGTCTCAGGTGCCATCTTGCACCCATCATGTTCGAAATGTTTTAAAAATGTTAGAGTCTTAACTTGGCCAAAGAGGCCCATTTTTCTGGCTCAGCACTGGGTTGGAGTAGTAGGAGTCGGCCTAGCCAGGCGATGTGTCAATGCCCTCCACTGCTGCTCCATTCCGAGCCACTTCCGTTCCATGCGCTCAGCCACTTGGAGCGGTACCCAGTCTACTGGAGTTCCCTGGCTGTATCAGGGCCTACAGCATCCCACTCCGCCGACTCGACCACCCTGACGCCTCGATATCAGCCTGCGATCGGGTCGTCCTATGTCTCCGGTGGACATTGCTCATTCTCCTTCCCACCAGGGCACCTCCTGCAGCTGACCCAGAGTGCCTCCAAACACCTCCGAGGGTGTGGGAGGTAAGTCCTCACCTCGCTCACTGACATCAATCTTTTCTTCCGTCCACCGCTGCCGCCATCTTGAAGGATGCTGCCTGACACACTGAGTTACATCAATACTTTGTGTTCAAGCTGGAAAGGGTGCAGTAAAGCTTTACGAGGATGTTGCCAGGACTCAAGGGCCTGAGCCAAAGGGAGAGGTTGAGCAGGCTAGGACTTTATTCCTTGGAGTGCAGGATGACCTTATAGAGGTGTACAAAATCAGGAGAGGAATAGATCGGGTGAATGCACAGGGTAGGATGGAACTGCAGATGCTGGTTTAAACCGAAGACAGACACAAAATGCTGAAGTAACTCAGCGGGTCAGGCAGCTTCTCTGGAGAAAAGGAATAGGTGATGTTTCAGGTCGAGACCCTTCTTCAGGCTGAGTCAGGGGAGAGGGAAACTGGAGGTGGGAAACGGTTCAGCACAAATCAGAGCCGGCACCAAGGAAAGTTAGAGCATACAATGGTCCATTGTTGGCTGTTGAAAAGGTGATAATGAAAGGATATATGGATGCAAACAGTGGAACTAGCAGGATGTCTAGGGTGGGGTGCAAACACTAAAAAGGCGGGCTCCACCTTTCCTTGGTCATCCGGTGCTGGCTATGATTTGTTCTGAATCTTTTCATACCTCAAGTTTCCTGCTTCCCTGACTCTCAGTCTGAAGAACGGTCTCAACCCAAAATGTCCTATATTCCTTTTCTCCAGGGATGTTGCCTGACCCGCTGAGTTACTCCAGCATTTTGTGCTTATCTTCGGTGTAAACCAGAATTGCAGTAAACTGAACTTAGAACGGAGTTACAATTCACTGATTGATTAGGGAAAAATCTACATATGTAGAGTTAGAGAGAGATACAGCACGAAAATGCCCTTCCATTCCCCCAAGTCCATTCTGAGCATCAATTTTTTACCTCCATCCTAGCCCAATGCGTTTTATCTTCTCCCCATTTCCATCAACTACCACCAGATTTTACAACCAAGGGCAATGTACAATATCCTTTTGTGGGGATGTGTGAGGAGACTGGAACACCCAAAGGAGACTCACTTGGTTATAGGGAAAACAGACAAACTCCACACAGTTTCTGTGTTAAATTATTATATGTACCAATAACAGAACAATGAAATGCTTACTTGTAAGCCTTTAACACAATATACATAGATAATATATCATAAACATATATATGTGTGTGTATATATATATATATATATATATATATATATCTATATATCTATCTATCTATCTATCTATATACTTTTAAAACTCTCTGGCTGTCGTCCGTCTGTACGTCCGACGGCCTGCTTGACTTTGCCGCGCCGCCTTTGATACCGCCCCTGGCCCACACGGCGCGCGGAAAGGCCCACGTTTTTCGCCATTTCCAAAGAGATGACATTTATCTTTACGAATAGCCACTCCTGATTAAATTCGGTCCTGTTTATGTACACGTTTTTTAATAAAATCCATCCCCCCCCCAACCCCAATGTGATTTTCTCCGATTGTCTCCGATTTTCTCCGAAAAAAAATTTTCCCCGATTTTCTCCGAAAAAGACGCCATCTTTTTTTCGCCGATTTTCTCCGATTTTTTCCGAAAACGACGCCATCTTTTTTTCCCCGATTTTCACTCCGGGGTCTGAAGCACCTTCGGGAACAACACCCCGGGGTGTCAAGCACTTTCGGGGACCAGACCCAACGGGTCTGCACTTGGTCTAGTATACTTTTAAAACTCTCTGGCTGCCGTCCGTCTGTACGTCTGTACGTCTGTACGTCTGTACGTACAACGTTCTGCTTGACCTGTCCCGCCTTTGATACCGCCCCGCGCCCGCGCGGCGCGCGGAAACGCCGATATTTTTTACCGTTTCTAAAGAGGTTACCTTTATCTTTACGAATAGACGATCCTGATTAAATTTGGTCGTGTTTAGGTACGCTTTTTAAAATAAAATACCTCTCCCCCCCCCCAAACCAAACATTTCAAAATGATTAAAAAAACAGCTCAGCCATAGAATGTTAGTAAAGATTCCATTGTGTGATGTCACAATGCCCGATGCTCACAGATGTCCAATCGGAATGGACCAATTTACATATGCCTTGGCAGCAGCCCCAGCCCCTCCCCCCCACCCCCGCAGCCTGTGTCGAAGGGCGTCGCCACGTGTGTGGGAATAGAGAAAGATGATTGGGGGTGATAGGGAATGGGGAACAGATGGACTGTCCCTACCCCTCTTACTTCCACTCTCCCTCCCCCTCCTCTCTCCTCTCCCCCTCCCTCCCCTCCCTCTCTTCCCCCTACTCCTCTCCCCTTCCCCTCATCCCCTCTCTCCACCTCTAACATTCTCTCCCCCCTTCCTGCCCTCCCCGCTCTCCTACCACTCCCCACTCTCCACCCCCTCCCTCTCCCCCACCCTGCTCTCTTCTCACTCACCAATCTCTCCCCTTTCCTCCTCCTCCTCTCCTCTTCTCTCCCCACCCCGACTGTCCCTACCCCTCCTACTTCCACTCTCCCTCCCCACTCTACCCCCTCTCTCCTCTCCCCCTCCCTCCCCTCCCACACCCTCTCTTACCCCTCCACCCCCCCTCTTCACCCCCATCTCCCCCCCACCCCCTTCCACTCTCTCTTGCACCACTCCCCGCAACCACTCACTCCCAACTCTTCCCCTCTCCCTCCCCCACCTCTCTCCCTCCCCCTCCCTCTCTCCCTCTCTTCCACCTACTCCCCTTCCCCTCAGCCCCCCCTCTCCACCTCTAACATCCCCTCCCCCCCCTCTCCCCCCTTCCTGCCCTCCACGCTCTCCTCCTAACTCACCACTCTCCTCCCCATCCCTCTCCCCCACCCTACTGTCTTCAACCTCACCAATCTCTCCCCTTTCCTCCTCGCCCTCTACCCTCCCTCCCCCTCTCCTCTTCTCTCCACACCCCGTCTTCCTCTCCCCCTTCCCCCCGAGTGTGTTTGCGGGGTGGTTAGTGTGTGTGATGCCGCAGCACCCCCCCCCCCCCTCCCGCAAACGCGCGTTGGGAAAACAGCCCACCAACAGTCTCTCTGTCTTTAACACGGAACTGCAGATGCTGGAAAATCAAAGATACACAAAAAAAAGCTGGAGAAACACAGCGGGTGCAGCAGCATCTATGGAGCGAATGAAATAGGCAAAGCTTTGGGCCGAAGCCCATCATCAGTTTTTTACCTGAAACGTTTCCTATTTCCTTCGGCCCAGTCTCTCTGTCTCTCCCATCTCTCTCTCTCTCTCTCTCTCTGCCCTTCTCTCTTCACAGCCCGCGGCTCGACTCATGCACGCCCGTTCCAAACACCCCCTTCACCTTTCTCCCCCATCGTCTCCTTCCTCTCTCCACCACTCTCCTCTCTCCTCCTCCTCTCTCCCCACCTTTCTCTCCCCCCTCCTCCATCCCTCTTCAAATTTTTAACATTAAATTTTGTCTCTCTGCCACCCCCCTCTAGAAGCACCTGAGAGGTGAGGGCTATTCATCAGTGGATAGGGTGGAGATGGGATAAAAGAATCAAATTTAAAAATTAATGTAATATCAAGGGGTGTGATGAGTGTGTGTGTTTGTGGATGCAGGATTCCGTGCTTTGGAGGAAAGGGGGTGGTTAGTGTGACGCAACAGCCCCTCCACCCCGCAAACGCACGTTCGGTGTCCAGACCCAATGGGTCTGCACTTGGTCTAGTATACTTTTAAAACTCTCTGGCTGTCAGAAAACGACGCCATCTTTTTTTCAGCAGATTTTCACCCCGGGGTCTGAAGCACGTTCGGGAACAACACCCCGGGGTGTCAAGCACTTTCGGGGACCAGACCCAACGGGTCTGCACTTGGTCTAGTATACTTTTAAAACTCTCTGGCTGTCGTCCGTCTGTACGTCTGTACGTCCGTACGTCCAACGTTCTGCTTGACCTGTGCCGCCTTTGATACCGCCCCTGGCCCACACAGCGCGTGGAAAGGCCCATATTTTTTACCATTTCCAAAGAGATGACATTTATCTTTACGAATAGCCACTCCTGATTAAATTCGGTCGTGTTTATGTACACGTTTTTTAAATAAAATCCATCCGCCCCCCCCACCCCCATGTGATTTTCTCCGATTGTCTCCGATTTTCTCCGAAAATGACGCCATCTTTTTTTCGCCGATTTTCTCCGAAAACGACGTAATCTTTTTTTCGCCGATTGTCTACGATTTTTCCCGAAAACGACGCCATCTTTTTTTCCGCAGATTTTCACCCCGGTGTCTGAAGCACGTTCGGGAACAACACCCCGGGGTGTGAAGCACTTTCGGGGACCAGACCCAACGGGTCTGCACTTGTATATTACTAAAAGTCTGATCTTGATCACTTCCTGTTGTTCTGTATATTGATTTTAGAAAAAACGCTGACACTTACGGCTGTGATTTTTGACCGTCTTACTCAGTCCCCCTCCGCTGCGCAGGACAAGAGGATTTTTCCCATCGATGAAAAATAAAAGTTATTAGTGTTTAAAAAATGTTGAGATTCTCCCCCCTGAAGCCCACGCCCATTCCGGAGGGACTATAAAACCTGGAAGTGTTGAGTGCCTCAGTCAGACTCTGCAAGATGGGGGAGCGAGAGGGTCACGTCTCTCATTCTGAGCTGTGAATAACACTGAACACATGTCTACTAAACTGTGAGTGATTTTACTGGCCTGTCAGTGCCCTTAATGTGCTTTGAAAATATAGTTTGGAAATGCTAAAGCTGTGTTGTCTTTGGTTTGGAAATGCTAAAGCTGTGTTGCCTTTGGTTTGGAAATGCTAAAGCTGTGTTGCCTTTGGTTTGGAAATGCTAAAGCTGTGTTGCCTAACTAAAGTTGCCTTGTCTAATTAAAGTTGCCTTGCGTAATTAAAGTTGCCTTGCCTTCGGTTTGAAAATGCTAAAGTTGCCTTGCCTTTGGTTTGGAATTGCTAAAGCTGCCTTGCCTAATTAAAGTTGTCTTGCCTAATTAAAGTTGCCTTGCCTAATTAAAGTTGCCTTGCCTAATTAAAGTTGCCTTGCCTAATTAAAGTTGCCTTGCCTAATTAAAGTTGCCTTGCCTAATTAAAGTTGCCTTGCCTTCTATATAATTAAAAGTCTAATCTTGACCACTTCCTGTTTGCGCTTTATATTGACTTTAGAAAAAATGCTACCACGTACGGCTTGTGATCTTTGGCCATCTTAGAGTCCCCCTCCGCTTATCAGGTGCCGAGGATTTTTCCCATTGATGAAAAATCAAAGAGTTATTAGTGTTTAAAAATGTTGAGATTCTCTCTCCTGTCAATCATGCCATGAAGGCCATGCCCCTTCTGTTAGGAGGGGGGAGGGACTATAAAACCAAGAAGTGTGGCGTGGCTCAGTCTCTGCAAGATGGAGGAGGGAGAGGTCATGACTCGCTATCTTTAGTGGCCTTGCACGCTGCTTGAAATGGTATGAAACTGCACTTGAATTTGGTGGCCTTGTACCCTGCTTGAAATGGAATTTCAAGGAATAGCCGTGAGTCAACTGCCAGCCCACCAGCCGTGAGTGAGTCAACTGCCAGCACAACAGGCTTGAGTGACTGAGCCGCCAGCCCAAGAATCCATTCGGCTCACAATGTCCATACTAGCCCTCTGGAAACCAGTCCCTTCAGCCCACAACACCCATACTAGCGCTCAAGAAAGCCCCCCCCCCCCCACTGGCCACCAATATTGGAATTGGTGGAGAGGTGGAATATTGCGTCGGGGGACCAGCCCTCCCGTGTGAACATGGGACCCAACGGGTCCCACTTAGTCTAGTATCTATATATATGTATGTGTATATATATACATGAATATATATATGTCTATATATATATATACGTGTATATATATACACATATATATACTCGTATATATACATACACAGACATATATATACATACATATATACATATATATATATATATATATATATATATACATATATATACATATATATACACACATACACACATATATACATCTATATATGTGTGTATATATATATGTATTTGTATATATGTATATGTTTATATATATATATATGTGTGTGTGTATATATATGTGTGTGTGTGTATATATATGTGTATATATATATATGCATATATGTGTATAAATATGTATATATATATATAGACACATATATATGTTTATGATATTATCTATGTATATTTTGTTGAAGGCATATAAAATAGGGAGGAGTGAGGTGGGAGGGAATGAAGAAGTTACTTGAAATTAGAGAAATCAATATTCATACCAGTGGATTGTAAACTGCTCAAGGGAGTTCTGAAGGGGCTGTCCCACTTGGGCGACTGATTTGGCAAGTTTAGAAGAGTTTGAAAAAATTGCATGTTGAAGACCTCCTTCGACTATGTATAAGACCTCCTTCGACCTCTTTCGACTATGTTGAAGACTAGCTTCGACTAGCTATGACTAGCTACGACTATCTTCAGGAAAATTGGACACTGAATAGTGGAGAGTGAAGACTATCTCCTTCGATCTCCTTCGACCTCCTTTCGTCCTCCCTTCGACTATGATGAAGACTATCTAGGACTACCTCTGACTACCCTCGATTACCTACAACTAACATGCCGACCTACTACGACCTGCTACGATCTACTACGACTAAACCTACGAGTAAAAAAAGTATTGATTTTTTCCATGGCGACCTTTTTTTACTCGCGGGCATTTTATAACATATTGAAAAAACCGCCGTGACCTAGCTGAGGCGTCGAGTACGCAGAGACCACTCTCGAGCTTGAAGGAGAGTTACGAAGACCTCCTACTATGGGCCATTTTTCAACATTATTGTATAAGGGGTAAGAGTGTAAAAACAAGCCTGAAGGCTTTGGGTCTCAATGCAAGGAGCATTTGTAATAAGGTGCAGATAGCTATTAATGTGCAGATAGCTATTAATGACTATGATATAGTTGGGATCACGGAGACATGGCTCCAGGGTGACCAAGGCTGGGAGCTGACCATCCAGGGATATTCAATATTCAGGAGGGTTAGACAGAAAGGAAAAGGAGGTGGGGTAGCGTTGCTGGTTAGAGAGGAGATTAACGCAATAGAAAGGAAGGACATTAGCTTGGAGGATGTGGAATCGATATGGGTAGAGCTGCGAAACACTAAGGGGCAGAAAACACTAGTGGAAGTTGTGTACAGGCCACCCAACAGTAGTAGTGGAGTTGGGGATGGCATCAAACAGGAAATTAGAAATGTGTGCAACAAAGGCAAAACAGTTATAATGGGTGACTTCAATCTACATAGAGATTGGGTGAATCAAATTGGCAGGGTGCTGAGAAAGAGGATTTCTTGGAATGTATGAGGGATAGTTTTCTAAATCAACATGTAGAGGAACCAACGAGAGAGCAGGCTATTCTAGATTGGGTATTGAGTAATGAGGAAGGGTTAGTTAGCAGTCTTGTTGTGCGTGGCCCCTTGGGCAAGAGTGACCATAATATGGTTGAGTTCTTCATTAGGATGGAGAGTGACATAATTAATTCAGAAACAAGGGTTCTGAACTTAAAGAAAGGTAACTTTGAGGGTATGAGATGTGAATTGGCCAAGATAGACTGGCAATTGATTCTTAAAGGATTGACGGTGGATATGCAATGGAAGGCATTTAAAGGCTGCATGGATGAACTACAACAATTGTTCATCCCAGTTTGGCAAAAGAATAAATCAGGGAAGGTAGTGCATCCGTGGATAACAAGGGAAATCAGGGATAGTATCAAAACAAAAGAGGAAGCATACAAATTAGCCAGAAAAAGCAGCCTACCAGAGGACTGGGAGAAATTCAGAGTCCAGCAGAGGAGGACAAAGGGTTTAATTAGGAAAGGGAAAATAGATTATGAAAGAAAACTGGCAGGGAACATAAAAACTGACTGCAAAAGTTTTTATAGATATGTGAAGAAAAAAAGATTAGTTAAAACAAATGTAGGTCACTTGCAGTCAGAAACAGGTGAATTGATCATGGGGAACAAGGACATGGCAGTCCAATTGAATAACTACTTTGGTTCTGTCTTCACTAAGGAAGTCTTAATTAATCTGCCGGAAATAGCAAGGGACCGGGGGTCAAATGAGATGGAGGAACTGAGTGAAATCCAGGTTAGCCGGGAGTGGTGTTTGGTAAATTGAATGGATTAAAGGCCGATAAATCCCCAGGGCCAGATAGGATGCATTCCAGAGTACTCAAGGAAGTAGCCCCAGAAATAGTGGATGCATTAGTGATAATTTTTCAAAACTCTTTAGATTCTGGAGTAGTTTCTGAGGATTGGAGGGTAGCTAATGTAACCCCACTTTTTAAAAAGGGAGGGAGAGAGAAAATGGGGAATTACAGACCAGTTAGTCTAACCTCGGTAGTGGGGAAACTGCTAGAGTCAGTTATTAAAGATGGGATAGCAGCACATTTGGAAAATGGTGAAATCATTGGACGAAGTCAGCTTGGATTTATGAAAGGTAAATCATGTCTGACGAATCTTATAGAATTTTTCGAGGATGTAACTAGTAGAGTGGATAAGGGAGAACCAGTGGATGTGTTATATCTGGACTTTCAGAAGGCTTTCGACAAGGTCCCACATAAGAGATTAATATACAAACTTAAAGCATACAGTATTGGGGGTTCAGTATTGATGTGGATAGAGAACTGGCTGGCAGACAGGAAGCAAAGAGTAGGAGTAAACGGGTCCTTTTCAGAATGGCAGGCAGTGATTAGTGGAGTACCGCAATTTACAATATATATTAATGATTTGGACGAGGGAATTGAATGCAACATCTCCAAGTTTGTGGATGACACAAAGCTGGGGGGCAGTGTTAGCTGTGAGGAGGGTGCTAGGAGGCTGCAAGATGACTTGGATTGCCTGGGTGAGTGGGCAAATGCATGGCAGATGCAGTATAATGTGGATAAATGTGAGGTTATCCACGTTGGTGTCAAAAACAGGAAAGTAGACTATTACCTGAATGGTGGCCTATTGGGAAAAGGGGAGATGCAACGAGACCTGGGTGTCATGGTACACCAGTCATTGAAAGTAGGCATGCAGGTGCAGCAGGCAGTGAAGAAAGCGAATGGTATGTTAGCATTCATAGCAAAAGGATTTGAGTATAGGAGCAGGGAGGTTCTACTGCAGTTGTACAGGGTCTTGGTGAGACCACACCTGGAGTATTGCGTACAGTTTTGGTCTCCTAATCTGAGGAAGGACATTCTTGCCATAGAGGGAGTACAGAGAAGGTTCAAACAGACTGATTCCTGGGATGTCAGGACTTTCATATGAAGAAAGACTGGATCGACTCAGCTTGTACTCGCTAGAATTTAGAAGATTGGGGATCTCATAGAAACTTACAAAATTCTTAAGGGGTTGGACAGGCTAGATGCAGGAAGATTGTTCCCGATGTTGGGGAAGGGCAGAACAAGGGGTCACAGGTTAAGGATAAAGGGGAAATCTTTTAGGACTGAGATGAGAAAAACATTTTTTACACAGAGAGTGGTGAATCTCTGGAATTCTCTGCCACAGAATGTAGTTGAGGCCAGTTCATTGGCTATATTTAAGAGGGAGTTAGGTGTGGTCCTTGTGGCTGAAGGGATCAGGGCGTATGGAGAGAAAGCAGGTACAGGATACTGAGTTGGATGATCAGCCATGATCATATTGAATGGCGGTGCAGGCTCGAAGGGCCGAATGGCCTACTCCTGCACCTATTTTTCTATGTTTCTATGTTTCTATGACCTCTGCGAGTATGCTGCGAGTATGAGTCGAGGGCAAACTCACCAGAACTCGCAGATTAGGTCGCCCAAGTGGGACAGGCCCTTAAATCCCTTCCCAATGTCAACATGCACAGCACTTTGATAGAAAATTTAGTCTGAAATATATAATTGTAGTACCAGAGAAGTTTCCTCACGAACCTCAAACTGTGGTAAATGTTCTCGCTTTGATGGTTAAAGCCACTCACTTTAATCTCTTATTTTTAAACAGTGACTTATAGTTCTAGATTGTCCTCACATTAGTAAATATCCTTTCCAGATCAACAATCCACATCTTAATTTCAATCCATGCTCCATTTTTAAACTCCAGTGGGTAAAGCTGAGTCGGTCTGATCTTTCTTCATAAGACTCATTAGGGCGGCACAGTGGGACAGCGGCAGAGTTGCTGCCTTACAGCGCCAGAGACCTGGGTTCGATCCTGACTACGAGTGCTGTCACGTACAGTTTGTATGTTCTTTCCGTGACCGCGCGTGTTTTATCCAGGAGCTCCGGTTTCCTCCCACATTCCAAAGACGTACAGGATTGTAGGTTAATTGACTTTGGTAAGTTGTAAAATTGTCCCTGGTGTGTGTAGGTTAGTGTACAGAGTGATAGCTGATCGGCGCAGACTCCGTGGGCCCAAGGGCCTGTTTCTGTGCTGTATCTCTAAAGTCTAAAGACATTCCACTCATTCCAGAGATTAGTTGCAGTCTTAGAGTGATAGTGTTGTACAGCACAGAGGTACACAAAACTTGCATGCGGTAAAAAGGCATACAGTAACGGTTCCAATACTACAGATATTTAAATAGAAAGAGGGCAGCTGGTGAATAAAGGGCCTTCAGAGAATGAGGCTGGTGAAGTAATAGCAGCAAACAGAAAAATGTCAGAAGAACCTGTATTTCCCATTTGATAAACTGCTGAAAGTAAACTGCAGCAAGGTGGCACAATGGTAGAGTTGCTGCTTTAGAGCAGCAGAGACTGGGGTTCAATTCTGACTATGGGAGCTGTCTGTACGGAATTTGTACGTTCTCCCCGTGACTACGTGGGTTTTCTCTGGATGTTCCGGTTTCCTCCCACACTCCAAAGATGTGCAGGTTTGTAGGTTAATTGGCTTCAGTAAAAATTGTCCCTCGTGTGTGTAGGATAGTGTTAATGTGCGGGGTTTGCTGGTCAACGCGGTCTCGGTGGGCAGAAGGGCCTGTTTCCCCACCGGATCTCTAAACTGAACTAAACAAATATTTTGAATACAATTTTTGGATCAGTCATCACTGCTGAAAACATTGCTCACATGCCTGAGATATCAGACAGGCTAATTTTAAATAACAGGGTAAAACTTAGAAAAAGTCCAGCTGCAAGAGACAAAGTGGTAGAGAAACCCAGGAGGATAAAGGCAAGCAAGTTGCCTGAACCCAAAGGATTGAAAGCTAGAGTTTTAAAGGGAGGAGTTGCAGAGAGCCATTGGTTAAAATTCTTCATTAGTCGCTAAACTCCAGAAGGGTTGCAGAAAATTCAAAAATAGCCAATGTGACTCCCATGTTCAAAGAAAGAGGAAACGGAGGGAAATGGACAAAGTACTGATAACTCAGTGGGGCAGGCAGCATCTCTGGAGAAAATGGATAGGTGACATTTCAGTTCAGGACCCTTCTTCAGACCCGAAACACCACCCATTCTTTTTCTCCAGAGACGCTGAGTTACTCCAGCACTTTCTGTCTATTTTCGGTATAAACCAGCATCTGCAGTTCCTTTCCACAGATGGCAAGGGACAACAGGCCAGCATAACAGCTATTGATGGCAAGGTGCTGTAGTTCATAATCAAAGAGAAATTAGATGAGAATTTTACATATAATGTTTATGAATGGTGAATCTGACCAATTTACTTCAATTCTTTGAGGATATAACAGGGAGAATTGATAGAGAGGAACCAGTAGATGGATTGTATTTATTTAGATTTCCAAAAGGCATTTTAGAAATTTATTTAGTTTTCCAAAAGGTGTCCACTAGAGGCTGGTGCATAAATTTTAAGCCCATGATATTGGAGGAGTGTTTAAGAATGAATTGAGAAATGGCTGTCTCACAGAAAGTTTAAATTAATGAGGACACAAGGAATTGCAGATGCCAGTGTACGGAAAAGGAACAATGTGCTGGAGTAAGTCAATGGGTCAGGCAGCATCTCTGGAGAACATGGATAGGCAATGTTTCAGGGTGGGACCCTACTTCAGACTGGGGCTATTTCAACAGGAGGGATATAATTAATGGAATACCCCAGGGATCGATTCTTTGCCCTCAGCTATTTATTATTTGGATCAATCAGAGAAGGAACACGAAGCACTGTATCCAGTGATGATGATAACAGGTGGAAGGACATGTTGTATCGAGGTTACTGTGATTTTGAAATGGAATATAAATAGATTAAGTATGTGTGCAAAAGACTGGCATAATGTGAGGTTTGGGGTACGTACTTTGCTACGAGACATCAAAAAGCAGATTATTATCTAAATGCAGATGGAATGCAAAGTGCCTGGGTGTTATAGTCAATGAAACACAAATTAAAGCTGGCAGGCCTAACTAGTAGTTAAGAAGGCAAGCAGCATTTGGGTCTTCATTGTGAGGTAATTGGAATTCAAAAATAGGGAGGTTTTATTGCAAATATTGGTCAGCCCTCATCATCTGGAACACGGTATAACATTTTTGTCCTCTTACCTAAAGTTAAGGGGCTGTCCCACTGCGGCGACCAAATCTGTGAGCTTAGACAAGTTTGCCCTTGACTCAAACTCACAGCATGGGCGACACGTGGTCCTAGGAGGTCCTATGAGGTCACTGGAACTTTCCTTCATGCTCGAGGGAAGTTCCCGAATACTCGTGGCCTCAGCTAGGTCGCGTAAAATTTTTCAGCATGTTCGAAAAATCTCCCCGAGTAAAATTTGGTCGGCATGGTTCTTTTTAACTCGTAGTGCAGTGGAGTGGGGTCGCTATTTAGTTACAGGCAGTCGAGGGCAGCTGTAGGCAATCTCCTTCGTTGACTGGGCATTTTGATTGGCTCATTGGAGTTTTCAGGACCAAGGAAAACCTACCGGTAGGTACAATTCCCGCTAAACTATATTATACTTCTTAAAAGTGTCTCCACTTCTTCTCCCCCTCTCTCTCCCCCTCTCTCTCACCCTCTCTCTCCCCCTCTCTCTCTTCCCCTCTCTCTCCCTCTCCCCCTCCCCCTCCCCCTCCCCCTCCCCCTCCCCCTTCCCTTCTCTCCCACCCCCCCAGACAGCGCTCCCCCGCTTTCCCTGGCCCCCGCCTTTGCGATGTGTTTGTGTGTGTGCGGTTGGTCGATCCAGCTCGCGGTTTCAACACTGACGGTCGATCCAGCTCAAGGTTTTCCAGGCGAGTGCCCTCGAGCTTGAAGGTCGAAGACACTCTTCTTAACTCACGGATTAGGTCGCCGCAGTGGGACAGCCCCTTAAGAAAGAGTAACATTGAAGACAGGCGGAGGAGATTCACTAGGCTAACTGCGGGGGTGAGAGAGTTAAGAAATGGGTGCTGTCTGTAGGGAGTTTGTACGTTCTCCTTATGACTCAGTGGGTTTTGCCCGGGTGCTCCGGTTTCCTCCCACACTCCAAGAATGTACAGGTTTGAAGGTAGATTGGCCTTAGTAAAAATTGTAAATTGTCCGTAGTGTGTTGGATAGTGTTAGTGTGCAGGGTGATCAGCACGGACTCGGTGGGCCAAATGGCCTGTTACCTCATTGTATCTCTATAGTCTAAAGTTGAAAGATGCTGGAATCTAGAGTAAAAGTGCTGGAGGAACTCAGTGGGTCTGGCATCTTCTCTGGAGGACATGGATAGATGACTTTTCAGGTCGGGATTCATCTCCAGACTGATTGTCATAGAGAAAAAAAGCTGGAGAAGAGGTGGGGGCTAGACAAAACATTGATGGTGATAGGTGGATCGACACAAAGTGCTGGAGTAACTGAGTGGGTCAGGCATCATCTCAGGAAAAAAAGGATAGGTGACGTTTCAGGTTGGGACCCTTCTTCAGTCTGAGTCCAGTCTTCTTCAGTCCCAACCCAAAATGTCACCCATCCTTTTTCTCCTGAGATGCTGCCTGACCCACTCAGTTACTCCAGCACTTTGTGACTATCTTTGGTATAAACCAGCAAATAAACAGTACTTAATTTCTACACTGAGGGTCCTTTGATTGTTAGATGAGTCGAGTGTTTTATTTTCATAAGTCCTGAAATGGAACAATGAAATTCTTATTTACAGCTGCAGCAACAAAATAACGTGGAATAAATTTCCAAGGCTACAAATGAAAAGGAGACAAAATGATGTCAGATTAGGAGAGAAGAGGAGTAAAATGTAAGACTTGAGATGTTCTGTTGTGACAAAGGGTTCTGGACGGGTCCAGTGCGGCACGGTGGCGCAGCAGCAGAGTCGGTGCCTCATAGCGCCAGAGACCCGGGTTCGATTCTGACTACGGGTGCTGTCTGTACGGAGTTTGTACGTTCTCCTTGTGACCACGTGAGTTTTCTCTGGGTGCTCGGTTTCCTCCCACACTCCGAAGACATGCAGGTTTGTAGGTTAATTGGCTTTGGTAAATTGTAAATTGTCCCTAGTGTGTATAAAAGTGCTGGTGTACAGGGTGAACGCTGGTTGGCGCGGACTCGGTGGGACGAAGGGCCTGTTTCCACGCTGTATCTCTAAAGTCCAAAGTCTAAAGACCCAAAACGTTGATGGTTTCTCTCTCCACTCAGACAATAGAATGGATGACTTGTCTCTGCCGTGTGGGGTGCACTTAAAGTAAAATGAATTAAAATATAAATTTTTACATGGTGAGAATTTATTGCCACCGTGGTGATCTACCAGCAAGAAAGAGAACAATTCTCAAGATGGTTAATCAAGGGAAGGCCTTTTGGGACTTTCATGCTTGTAATTCAGGCTCTGATTTTATTCACAACATAATGACCTTGGTAATTGTAAGGCTTGAAGTTAAATTAGTGTAAAATTTGAAAATATGGCATTAAAGGAATGGACATTCAAATTTTGTTCCAAATCAGTTTCTGAATCTTGAGACAGGCGTATTTGCATAGGTTGTCGCAAGTAACCCACTGATATATTGGGGAAAGGATTTCTGATTGAATGTATCCAATGTGCTGGAATAACTCAACAGACCAGGCAGCATCTTTGTAGAACATGGATAGATCAGAGATGCTGCCTGACCTGCTGAGTTACTCTAGCACTTTGTGTCATTTTGTGAATTAACCAGCATCTGCATTTCTTTGTTTCTACATTTTCAGGGGCGGCACAGTGGTGCAGCGGTAAAGTTGCTACTTACAGCGCTTGCAGCTCTGGAGACAAGGGTTCTATCCCAACTACTGGTGCAGTCTGTGCGGAGTTTTACGTTCTCCCTGTGACCACGTGGGTTTTCTCCGCGATCTTAGGTTTCCTCCCACACTCCAAAGAAGTATAGGTTTGTAGGTTGGTGAAAGTGTAAATTGTCCCTAGTGTGTGTATGGTAATGTTAATGTGCGGGGATCGCTGGCCGAAGGGCCTGTTTCCGTGCTGTATCACTAAACCTAAAACTAAGACTGCTCCACTGTGAAATCTCCTCAAGGTAAGCCTACTTTGAAGAAGTTCTCCTCCTCTGTCTGACGTGTGTTCTGTGAGACCCTCGCTCACTGCCCCCTCTCTGTGTCCAGAGATGCTGCCTGACCTGCTGAGTTATTCCAGCACTTTACGTCCTTTTGTTCATTAACCAGCATCTGTAGTTCTTTGTTTCTGCAAAGTAAAAGTTCAGATTTTAGTATGTGCAGAACATAATTTTCAGTCCATAAATTTAAAAAAATTCCAAATTAGTTTAAACATAATATTGAATGGGAATTGCGTGTATGGGTTACAATAATTCGATTCTATGGGCAGTCAATTATCAAGGACGCAAGGTGAACATTGCAAATGAAGAAATATTGTTAATGAGTAATGCGAGTCTGATTGCCAGACCACCTCCCTATGGGCAATTTCCTAATTGCTGAAGGAAGCATTAAAGTATGTTTAAATAAATATTGTTCAGACTGTCCTCTTGATAACTGCCAGTGATAAGAGACTTGTTTTGAAATGATGTGCATACAGTACTCGTGGCTGGATAGCATTCAACAAAGCAGGAAGCGATAAATCACAGGTCCGAACACTGATTGTGGTAACTAATTAGATCTTGCATCTCTTTCATTGTTCCCTGCTTCCCTATAACACGATTATCAACTACCAGCTACCGATAATTGCTGGCACTCTGCTGTTCATGTCAATCGCCGTCTTAGGACTTAGGACTTAGGCAAGCAACTACGATAAGGGGAATGGTATATTATTCCATGTTTTCAGATAAACAGTGGCATAGTCCAGATACCCGCTCTGTGGCTCTTAATGCAGTTACCTTGATGTACTTTGAGGATTAGCTTGGCCTGGGCGAAGGGGCTGTGGGTTGCGTCCTCAACAATTAGATTTGCGAGTCATCTGTTTCTTTGCTGGGCATAAACAAAGATAAATAGATAGGAATAAAAAAATTGGAAACATCTGCCCTTTAAATGTATAAATATTGAGATAATTGAGTCAGAAAATGAGAACCTCCAATGGCCTATTGTAAATAAGTCCTTGGCTTTGCTGGATTTCATCTTTGAAGCTTGTTAAGATTTGTATTGTTTGTACTCTGTGGTTATGTAAGTTGTATAAACAGCACATTAAAATAAAGATAGATTTTTGTGATTGATAAGGATACCGACAATAACTCAACACTTTAACAAATCTCCAAACGGCGGCTATTATCCAAATCACTGGGTGGGTCTTGAATGAGCTCCAGAACGTTACCAGCACTGAAGCCATTGCTATCAGTTGCGGTGTCCGAGCCATTGAAGAACCACTCTCCAGTCACACATCCTCTGTATCTTCTGTAAGATCACTCGTTTCTGACCGCTGATTTGCTGCTGAAGGTCTGGTCTCCCTGTCGAAGCAAGGATATACTTGCAACTGAGGGTGCGCAAAGAAGGTTCACTCAATTGACCGTGGCAACATTCAACTATACAGCACCTTGAATTCAACACAAACATGTTCAAAAGAGATTTCTCAAAGAAATTCTGACACCCAGCCACGTAAGGCGATATCAGGGTAGGAAACCGAAAGATTGGTCAAGGAGATGAGTTTTAACATGCGGCCAAGAGTGGTGGTGGAGACAGATACGATAGTGGTGTTTTAGCAGCTTTTAGATAGAGACATGGATATGTAGGGAATGGAGGGATATGGATGCATGTGCAGGCAGAGGAGATTAGTTTAACCTGGCATTGTGTACAACACGAACAATATGGGTTGATGGACCTGCTCCTGTGCTGTACTGTTCTATGGTCTATGTCAGGGGTCGGCCCGTAACCCGAAATCATCCGGCCCGCAGGCAGATTTTTTTCCCCATAATCATCCGGCCCGCCCCGAGCAGCGGCCGAGCGCCCGCCCCAAGTGCGGCCGAGCTCTTGCTGTACCACATCCTGCGCAAAGCCGCCGGCATGGCCATGCACCTTCTGTGAACACGTTTAAGAAAGAACTGCAGATGCTGGAAAAATCGAAGGTGGACAAAAATGCTGGAGAAACTCAGCGGGTGAGACATGCAAGGATTGCATGAGGCTGCCTCACCCGCTGAGTTTCCTCAGCATTTTTGTCTATCTTCTGTGAACACGTGATTTGATGCCTGCCATCCGGGGCGAGATGGGGGCGGGACCTGGGCTAAATTGGGCAGCACACTGGCGTAGCAGTAGAGTTGTTGCCTTACAGCGCCAGAGACCCGGGTTCGATCCTGACTATCGGGTGCTGTCTGTACAGAGTTTGTAAGTTCACCACATGACCTGCCGGGGTTTTCTCCAGGTGCTCCGGTTTCCTCCCACACTCCAAAGGTATACAGTTTTAGGGGTTAATTGGCTTGGTAAAATTGTAAATTGTCCCTAGTGTGTAGGATAGTGTTAGGGTACGGGGTTGGTTTCCACCCTGTATCTCTAAACTAAACTAAACTAAAAATACAGGAAACAGTCAACAGGTCAGGCAGCAAATGTGAGAAGAGAAACAGAGGTGAGGTTTCGGGTCAGGGACTCCATCGGGCTGAGGTAGGCTGTCTGAGAATGCATTTGAGTCTGAATAAGGATCCCGACCTGAAACGCCATCTAGCCATTTCTTCCAGGGATGGGGCCTGATGCCCTGAGTTACTCCAGCACTTTTTTTTCTTCTGTAAACCGACATCTGCAGTTCCTTATGTCTACTGCACCGGAATAGTCAGACCTGGAGTTGGTCGGGGTGCAAAGAGGGGGTTGATTAACAAAGAAGCATTAACTAATATTGAAAAGAATAGTTCTGAAGCGATAAATTATTAGATTGACAAAAGAGCGAACTCGGAATTGGGAGGGGGATGGGGCAGCACAGTGGTGTAATGTTAGAGGTCCTGCCTTACAGCACCAGACTATAGGTGCTGTCTGTACGGAGTTTGTACGTTCACCCTGTGACCACAAGAGTTTGCTCTAGGGGCTCCGGTTTCCTCCCGCACTCCAAATATGTACAAGATTGCAGGTTAATTGGCTTGGTAAAATTGTAAATTGTCCCTAGTGTGTGCAGAATAGTATTAGTGTATGGAATGATCACTAGCCAGCGCAGTCTCGGTGGGCTGAAGGGCCTGTTTCCACGCTGTATCTTTAAAGGCTAAAGTCAAAAGCATTTTGCACTTGCAGACCCTGAGAACTCTGGAACGATCACTGAATGGTAGGGAACATACTTTTATTGAATAAATCACAGATGTCAGCGTTACAAGCTGGGAATGAATGAATGACTAATGGTTCAAAATGAACCAATTTGGATACTCCTTGTTACCTTCTCTGCAGCAACTTTTAGCCCTGCCCTCCTTCACGACAAAGCTTTTAAATGTCAAGTATGGTTTCTATTCAGAGGCTTTATTCTCTCTCCCCCTCTTCCCCTCCCCTCCCCCTGCATCTGGCCGAGCAGACCACTGCTCAGGTGTGCCATCCATTGGTAATGAGCAATGTTGTTGAAAGCTCGGGGAATTCTGTGCGATTTTATTGCTGTCTTTTAAGATTAGTCGGGGAGGGAGGGGCGGGGGAGGGGTGGGGATGGTGGCTTAGGGGGCAGGGGGAAGACCTAATTTGGGAATCAATTAGCTGCGTGAGCTGACGAGGTGCTGGTCCAGCTCAGGTTCACACCTGCCGCCCTGCTATTAATGTGGAGATTATTGCAAGTCTTTGCGCCGGGCCCAGCCTCGGCACATCTGGCGCACACATGTTGGACGCGCTCGATAGGAAAGGAGAGGCTCAGGGGTGGTACGAATCTCGGCCGCTTTCCTGTTCCCTTTATTTATAGCATGGCAGCATTTACTGCCCATCTCCATCTCCGCCACTTCCTGTCCTGTTCTCTCCCTGCCCACCCGAAGTTCAAATCTCCCAGCTTGCTACTTAACCACTGCTGTAGTTTCAGATTCAGATTCAGATTCAGATTCAACTTTATTGTCATTGTGCAGTGTACAGTACAGAGACAACGAAATGCAGTTAGCATCTCCCTAGAAGAGCGACATAAATATGAGCAGTAAATAAATAAATCTAATAAATCCTGGTGGGAGGAGTGTCCGGGGGGGGGGGTGTGATTGGCAGTCACCGAGGTACAGTGTTGAGTAGTGTAACCGGTTTTGATCTGGTTTTGTGGAAAATCTATTTACAGAATATGGCCACAGCACAGAGTTGTGCATATGCCTTATGATTTCTCCTGTTTTATCTTGTTTTGTTTCATTTAGAGATACAGCATGGAAACAGGCCCTTCGGCCCACCAAGTCTGCACCGACCAAATTCACCCTTGCACTAGTTCTATTCTACACACTAGGGTCATTTTAGAGGAGCCAATTAACCTACAAACCAGCACGTCTTCTGAACGTGGCAGGAAACCGAAGCACCTAGAGAAATCCCACACGTATAAACTCTGTACAGACAACAACCGTAGTCAGGATTGTACCCTGGTCTCTGGCATTGTAAGGCAGCTACTCTGCTGATGTGCCACTGTGCCCCCCTGATGGATATTATATAGAAAGTGCAATTTGTATAATAACATTTTACACTGCACATTCAGTGCAGGTAACGGTGGGTGGCGCAGTGGTAGAGTTGCTGCCTCACATCGCCAGAGACCTGGGTTTGATCCTGATTACGGGTGCTGTCTGTACGGAGTTTTCAAGTTCTCCCTCTGACTGCGCAAGTTTTTCCGGGTGCTCCGGTTTCCTCCCACACTCAAAAGGCATGAAGGTTTGTTGGTTAATTGGCTTGGCAAAGATTGTAAATTTCCTCTAGTGTGTCGGATAGTGCTAGTGTACGGGGTGATCGCTGGTCAGCGTGGACTTGGTGGGTCGAAGGGCCTATATGTGCGTGCTGTATCTCTAAACTAAACTAAACTAAACATGTATGAAAATTGTTTATTCATTTGAGTAGAAAATTATGTTAAAACGAAAAGAAATGTAAGAATACGAGCAGACCCGTTTACCCCTCAAGCTTGGTTTGAAACTCAGTTAGATTAACTGCTGCTCTCTGCACTACTCTCCATTTTCATTGTGGATTCCATCCACCTTAATATCCTCAGCAAACTGCAACCTATCAATCTCAATTTAGAAATCTCCAATTGATCCCAGCACTACAAGTATTTTGGGGAGCAGGGTTCCAATTTTCATTACCCTCTGTGTGATGTACTGCTTCCTGCCTTCACCCTTGAATAACTTGGCTCTAATTTTAAAAGCATGATCCATTGTTCTGGATTTCCTCATGAGGAAATATCCACCTTATCAACTCTAATCATCTTAAACACCTCAATTATGTCACTCCTCAATCTTCTCCACTTAAGGGAATACAAAGTAACATGTCTTCATAGTTTAACCCTTTAAGTTCAATACTTCTTAAAATCAATAATTTTAATTCCACCAGATTGTGTGTGTAACTTCTCAGGAAATATTGGCTAAAAATTGACCCTCAGCAGATAAGATCACATGTGTGTTAATGTGCATGCACGTGTGTGTGTGCAGTTCATGTATGTGCACACATTAGTGTGAGCGTAGGCATGCATCTGTGTGTGTGTGCCTGTGCATGTGTGTGTGTGAGTAACTGAGAGAGTGGGGAGAGAGAGAGAAAGGGAAGAGAGAGAAGGGAGGGAGAGAGAGAGCAGAGAGAGAGGGGTGAGTGAGGGATGGGAGAGATAGAGAGGGAGGGAGGGGGAGAGGGAGGAGGAAAGAAAGAAAGAGATAGAAAGAGAGGGAGAGGGAGAGAGAGTGAGAGTGAGAAAGAGGGAGAGAAATGGAGAGTGTGTGTATGCGAGAGAGCGAGAGAGAGAGTGCCTGTGAATTTGCTTGCATCTTCAATATTATATACCAGAGCACAAACAATAATTTTGGAAGTTCCCCAGATATGGGTCTAATTAATTTCATATTTTAAATATCTTTAGTTCAAATACAAACTGCAGATACACTGAATGCACAGAGGAGAGGGGAAATATGTGTAAATGTAGCATCGCTGGATATGATGGGGCTCAGACAGAGGTTGGGATGTTACCGATGTCCAGGTCTGTGAGGATGCAATGTTATCCAGCAGGGGATCCAATTAGACTGTGTGGCAAATAAATCTTTCCTTACCTGAAGATGAAGAAGGATCTCGACCCGAAACATCACCCATTCCTTCTCTCCAGAGATGCTGCCTGTCCCACTGAGTTACTCCAGCTTTTTGTGTCGGTCCTCGGTCAGAAACATACAGGTTCAGCATTAAGATGCTTGGCAGCAGAACCAGCGGGGAGAGGAGGACCAAGTTTTTGTTTTCAACATAGCCACTTATTGTGACCTGGAATTTGTTGACAGAAATCGGATTTAATAATAATGCCGAAGGAAAACTACATTCACAGGAAAAAAAATCAGGGGTTACGGAGAAAAATTATTTGTATTTGTTCTCATTTTTCAAGTATTGTGAGCAAATGGAATTAGCTTAGATAGGATACCTTGGCCGGCATAGATGATTTGGGCCATAGGACCTGCTTCAGTGCTGTACAACACTATGAATCTATGTGACCAACCCTGTAGACAATAAACTGGACAAAACTAAATTGGAATGTTAATCCTGGCTGAATTGGACCAGCCATGGTATTAAAATTGAGTATGGGGTTATGTACTGCTAGGCCATTTTGGTCAAGTTAAATGTGCCTTTGCAGAGCTGAGACAAACTGCTGCATGGTGCAAGCTTGTCTGTGTCCCAGATAAGTGCTGCAGAGAAAGAATGGGACATCTGCAGAAGTCTTACAATGAGGTGTCAAATGCATAGAACTAATTAGGTCAATGCAAACCAGACATACATAGTGTAAATAATGTGGTGAAGCCTTACTTTGTGAGTTGTTGATTGGTTGAAATGTTAAGATTTGACTGGGTTGTCTGAATCCCAAGGCACATGTTGCATTATTCATCTATGTTAGCTTCCTTCTCAAAGTCTTGCCAGATACAATGTATTAGTTACTATGTTATTGGGTTAGGGAACTGTCAATCATGTACCCGGTGGCAAGAGTATAGATTGGCTGGGAATACATTAGTCCATTCGAGATTTCATTGTACGAGTAAATTTGAATTTGAACCCGCGTACGTTGACTGGTACGCACCAAAGCTAATTGGTCCGATCAGAGCAAACTTAAATTTGTAGAATTAAAGTACCTAAATACAGAATTTCATATTGAAGTTCTGACCAGTACAGTAGAATTCGAATTCTGTGTATATAGAACTTTGAAATTTGTATAGCGTGTTTGAGATCCATTCCGAATAACGACTGATCAACCGTGAGTAGTAACCCTCTGATCGATTGTTGATTAGTACCTGATAGCGAAGAGTAACTGAGAGAAGGGAACCTGATTTTTTTGGTGAAAAGTAACTCGACAGGAAAAAGTACCCAAGGAAGGAGGAAAAGTATCTGAAGGCGAAAAGTAGTCAATCAAGAAGTAGTACCCCTCAGCAAAGAGTACCCTAGGAAGGGGAAAATCTTCAGTAACAGAGGGAGAGGTTCACTGGTTGATAACAACACGACACAAAATTGAACACAAGTGTTTGTGTATTGTGCGCTAGCATGTTGTGACTATAGTGTATTGTAAATTATCTTTTTTGGATCCAAACTGTATAAATATTTTGTTGTGTGTAAAACATATTGGGAGTGTGTTAAGATCGTGACAAGCTACTTGTACTGACTGGGTGTGCTTAAAGATTTTGGGTGTTGGATAATTGGGGTAAAAGTGCGTTTAAAGTGTGGTTGCGGTGGCACAGCGGTAGAGTTTGCAGCCTTACAGCAAAATGCAGCGCCAGAGACCCGGGTTCGATCCTGATTACGGGTGCTGTCTGTATGGAGTTTGTACGTTCTCCCCGTGATCTGCGTGGGTTTTCTCCGAGATCTTAGGTTTCCTCCCACACTCCAAAGACGTACAGGTTTGTAGGTTAATTTGCTTGATTAATTGGCTTGATAAAAATGTAAAATTGTCCAAGTTGGCGATATGCAGAGTATTGCCCTGCCAACTACAAAATTCAGAAGGTTCAGAAGGAATATATGGGATTTGTTTAAATCGGGATTGTCAGTATTGTAGAGTCCGATTCGTGGTGGTTCGTATTCTTTCGATCGCTGTGTCTGGGGAGGGATCGTTCCATTGACCGAGTACACCACGAGGAGGATTTATTAGAGCATGTGATTAATCGGCATAATAAGTGGATGCTTGTCGTTTATATTGGGGTGTGTCTTTGTCTACTTATAATTGGGAGAATAATTTCTTGTTTTAGTATAGTTTTGCTTGCGTGGTTCGGTTTTATTTGTCTTTGTTAATTCAAAGTGTTCTGAGTAGGAGAGATTGCTGCTGGAAGATTTGAATATTAAGCACCTTAGTTTGGGAAACTGAAGATTCTTTGTCTACAGGCTGGAAGTTGAATGGGTGATTGTGAATAAGATCGAATTGATAAGAAAATTGAATGCGCGATTGAAGGGTAATTGAGTAGAATAATTGAACAGAGTGATTGAGTAGAGCAATCGGACTGAGCGATTGAATAAGAATGATTGACTAGCGGTTGAATAAAATGAATGTACGATTGTGCAAGAAAGGTGTGTAGAGGAGGTGTGAGTGCTTTGAAACTTATCTGTATTGTGTCTATTGTATAGGAACATGGAAATAGTCTAGAGAAGGACCTAACAAACATTTCAGGAAGACCATTGAAAATAATCTCTGATAAAACTCCTCAGAAGCAGAAAGATGAAGGCAATTTTCGGGGAAATTAAATAAAAAATTAGGAAGCCGATGGGTGGGTTGAAGTCTGTAACAGAAATAATCTACATAGAGAAAATTATTAGGCAACATGGGGATAATGAAGAAGGGAACAAACTCATTAAATTATGGAAGATGTTTTATACCGAAAGGAAGGTGAATAAAGAAGTTGTTCTGCTTTCTGCTTTAAGGATGGCAGCCTCAAGCCTAGGGATAAGGCTGGAGGAAGAGAGAGCTGGTCCTTCTCTAGGTATTTTGGAAAAGAGAGAGAGAGACATTGAAAGTCAGCAGCAGGAGCAGAAAAGAGCACTGACTTTTAAAGGGGAAATGACTATGTTGGCTCTTAAAGGAGAGGTTCTGACTAAGATTAAACTAATTAAATTTAGTAAAAGCACAGCGGTTAGCGTGGATCTCGAGGGAGAGAAGCCCGATATTTACAAGAATGGGCAGACGTCTTTGAACAGAGTCACAGCATTCAGCCCTCTCATGTTCCTAGTTCTGGGACACCTTGCGCAGCCTGCGAACAGGGCGCTCGGGTGGAGTCAGCGGCATCTTCGACTCCACCGACTGAATTCCAATCCATAGAAGGAAATCGGGAGAGGACTCTCTGGCTCCGATGATTGCTTCACCAGCAGAGGATAGTGTGAAGGATCAGGGAGCTAGAAAGAAGGTTCCTCAGAAGTGGGTGCCCGAAATTAATTAAAAGACGGACTGGAGAAGTAAAGAAATCATCCTAAAGTATAGAGATTCCTTTAGCAGAAGGAGCAGTTTCTCTGAGGGTGAGACAGTAGGGGGCTGTGAAATAGCTGATCCTGATATCGCTAAAATGATAAGATCAGAACAGATTCCCGATATCATGGAAATGGAGCGAATTCCCCATAGGCAATTCCCTAGAAGGAAGTTTCCTACTCCGCCTTTAGAATTAGATACTGCAGTAGGTGTAGACTATCCCCGGGCTACAGATGTCCCCGCTCCAGTGCAACCCGGTTCGACAACAACTAAATCCTTCCAGAGACCAGTAAAAATAACTCAAAAACTGGAAGTAACATCAAAGGAAGAGGAAGAATTTAAGGCATGGATCCCATCTGATTATCCTAGGGACATGCCTATTCGAGAGCCTACTTTCCCTCAATTTAATTGGAGAGGCTATAGAACTGTGAGGCCCGACCAATGCGATGTTTGCGGAGAAACGGGACACTGGAGCAGAGCTTGCCCTATGAGGGAACATAGAGGAGGAAGGGGTCAAGGAAGAGGGCCACGGGGTCCAAGAAGTCAGTGGATCCCTAGAGGTTACAGGAACACTTGGGACCCTGAAGATAGAGGAAGAAAATACTGGCCAAAGGATCAAGGGGCAGGGAACCAAACATCATTCTGGCAGCCAAATCCATTCCAGTAGCCCTGATCTGCCAGCTAGTCCAGAGTGTGGGCAAAGTAAGATGACCCTTGCCTCAAAGCCTAAAAGATGAAATCTGAGGGTTTGGCAGTCGCAAGAACGACAACTAAGTTTTGTAACTTATTTTATTCTGAAAATAGCTTCTTAGCTCACAGGTTCTTACAACACGTCTGGCCACAATGGTGGTCAGCACTCAACTGCCGCGTGAAAGCGAAACTGCGCGAAAAACAGCAGCCCCTCCCGAGTCACGTGACCGCGGCTTCCGACCGCCGGGTTTGATACCTGCATGCGCCAGCAAGTGCCGCCACAAAGGTACATTAAGACGGCCCAAGGAAAGTAATAATTATCGCCCCTTTCGAATCCCTGGGAGAGAGTTACAAAGAAGCTGATTGGGATTGAGAAGCTTCACCAAAAGAGAGGAATATGAAAATAGAGACAAAGTAGCTGGTGTCAAGAAGGGAAAGAACTGAAGGGAATCCAGATTGGCACTAGGGGAAGAAGAAATGAATTTATTGCGCAAAAGGTATAGGAGCCATTGTACACTTGTTTAATAACTTGTTGCAAAGTTGTTGTGCCTCCAGGACAGTGTCACCTACCACATACCACTATCTGGGGAGTGAGGTAACAGAGTATGTGGACCCTCAAGAACGGGCAGAAGACACAGCTCACGTAGGATGTGTAGTTGTCATCTCCATCCAGGTAGCTCCCCAGAGACAAAGACCAACAACGAAGAAGAAATGGTACTGTCCTGTCCCTTTAATATACCATCTGGGAGAGGCCAACAAACAATAGAGGCTGCTCCTCTATATTCCTCCTCCTTTGGAATTGACATCGAGAAAGAAGAAGATACCTACCCTAGTGCCCAACTTTAACGTAACATAACATTTGACACCAGTGAAGGGAAAAGAAGAGAACAACATCGGAAACTCTATGAGGAAAGACAAACAGCCTCTGAATACCATTGAGGCAAGCACCAATTAGAACAAATTAAAATTGGAAATGAATACTTCTCTGTGGCTCGTGGACACCTACTTTGCGCCTAAATTCTAGTCATTAGAAATAAATTGACAAAATTCTGAATTTGATCTCTAAATTGTATAGTGATGAATTGGAAGGACTTTAAAGCTTGAGATTTGGAACTGACTTATGAGATCTGGCTTAGGAGTATTTAAAATCTGATTATTAACTTGGTATTGTTATTGTCTCACCACCAGACAAAGATGGGAAGGATTGTTCAAAGAACATCAGGGAAGGACGGAACTTGGAAATGTCTAGTAAAATGAAGAACTATCCATAGAGCGTGAGAGGTGGCATTAAAATAGTACGAAAGAGGAAATGTGAATAGCAGAACTCCCCTTCGAGAAACCAAAGTTAATCGTCTAAGAAAGAGTTACTGGAGGAGAAGTCTTATTGAATTAGAAGGAGTACTAGGGGAATGGGTACTTGTGCCAGAGTCAATGTATTTGACCAGTGGATCTAAATTTGTCTAACCCTTGATAGTAAAGCGGCTCCTATTATCAAGGTGTAAAGAAATTGTCCCTCGATTCGGCATTCTTAATTGGCTTTATAATAATCTAGAAAATATGGAAATTAATTGATTACATTTGAACAGCTGGGAATTCCACAGGAATTGGATTGAATTGTGTTATCGACCACAAGCTGTGGAATGAGAAGGGTGAGATGGACCCTGAAACTCAAAATATTAAATTGAAGGCTGAGACTGAATTTGGTTGAATTGAAACATTCCTCATGGTTTGCCTTGAATAAGAGTCATGCCTGTAGGGAAATGTGGACTGAACCCAACTGAAATTTATATGAGAAACCATCATCAGATATACATTGAAGAACATCATGTGAATACGGAGAGGGCTGACTAGTGTTGATCCTCGGATAGGAAAGATTATATTATAGAATAGAATAGTGATAGTAAATAGAAAAAGGGCTTGTGACTGACAGAATAGTAATGGTACAGTGGATGAATGTATGGGAAAGCATCAGTGCATGAATGGTAACTTACTTCATCCCAAGTTCTCTTCGGAATTATAGGTTCAACTATGGATAGAGTGTGGAAGGATTGACAACACGGATGGAGGAGATTCACGCCCACGAAAACTCTGGAGGTGAAGACTCATCAGACGGAAATTGTGAAGTTACGCCCACGAAAACGCGGGAAGCTTGATGAGATTCTGGGAAGAGACATCATCATCTTGTTGTTGTTGATAGATTGATAATGTAATAGTCGCCAATGCATATCTGATTATTTGATTATCATAAATGATGGTTTATCATATATGATAAAAGGAAGGAATGTTAATCCTGGCTAAATTGGAGCAGCCATGGCATTAAAATTGAGCAAGGGCTTATGTACTGCTAGGCCATTTTGGTCAAGTTAAATGTGTCTTTGCAGAGCTGAGACAAGCTGCTGAATGGTGCCAGCATGTCTGTAGCCTAGATAAGAGCTGCAGAGAAAGAATGGAACATCTGCAGACGTCTTACAATGAGGTGTAAAATGCATAGAGCTAATTGGGTCAATGCAAACCAGATATATATAGTGTAAATAATATTGCGAGGCCTTACTTTGTTAGTTGTTGATTGGTTGAAATGTTAAGCTTTGGCTGGATTGCCTGAATCCCAAGGCACATGTTGCATTATTCATCTATGCTTCCTTCTCGAAGTCTTGCCAGATACAATGTATTAGTTACTATGTTATTGGGTTAGGGAACTGTCAATCATGTACTGTTGTAATCAATATGTGTTATTGGACTGTACAGTGACCACCTCCATGTAATTCGGCCCCTCAAGGTTCGGGGACCTATGAAAGGAAGCCCCCACGAGGTCCGATGTCGATCTTCTGGAAGAGCATTTGGGACTGCGTGACCTTTTGGCGTGTCTCTGCTTGCACAAGGCTTGAAGGGCTTGGCCAAGCAGATACAAAGATTGAACCCGCAGTGGTTAGGTATTGTATAGGGGAATTTGTGTTGTGTTATCCAAAATAAAGGTTAGTTGCTCAAGTGCTTGATTCAGTATTTAATTGACTGAAACTAGTCTGGGGGGAGCTTAGAACGAGCTATTTACAGATATAACCATTATTTATTGTCCATCTGTAATTGAGTAGAGTGGCTTGTTTGATCATTCAAGTCTATCACATTGCCATGGGTTTGGGCATGATCAAAGAAGACTAGGTAAAGAATGTAATGTCCCTTAAAGTAGCAATGTTACAAAATTTTGAGATTTTAAAAATAAAGTCTGCAATTTATCCCATCAGATAAAGCATAAAAAGAAGTTTAATTTGACACTTAATTCACTTTCATATCTTCAGTATTAAAAAAGTTATGGCCATTATCATACTCAGAAATTAGCATCTAGTTCCCTATTGCTTTTCCATTGACTTAACACAAAAGCTGTGATCGAGGACAGTTAAAAGCCCATAACTTTCTTAAAAATTATGATAACTGAAAGAAATTTTCAGTTATTATAGATTGAAGCATTCTGAAACAAATATGAAACAATCTTACTTAGAAGACATGAAAGTAAAGCATATAATTAGTTAGTTACCTAATTGTAGCTAATTACAAAATTCAATTACTAGATCTAAACATCTATCAATTTCTTAAGAATAGATTAACATTTTTAAATAGCCTAAGTGTCCAAATAACATTCACACAATAATTCACAATATAACATAATTTTTAAATCTCATTTTCATGAATTTACAGGCCAAATGGAAGGAATTGAATGTTTAATACCTGTAAATTAATGGGGATTTAAATCATCTTGTGAGTGAGGATTTCTGGAACGCGATCTTTTGGAACGTTCATTTGCAGTGAATTTAACCCCGTATTGGCATGAAAAATACTGCCGTTAATTCGGGGAATAAAATCACCGTGTCGCATGAAAAAATGTGAATTAAAGGCTTCTTAAGAAGCACTTTTATACATTTAAAGAAACCACTTTCGTTTACCTGTCCCATGTGTGAAATCCGTCCCCGTTATCGGCGTTGACGCTTCAGGAGCTGCTTTTAAAATTACTCTAGCGCTGACATTGACGATTTAATAAAAATAAAAAATTCACAACACGCCGCTAGGAACGATTTGTCAGCCAAGGCTTGTACTCCAACAAAATATTAACCAGGACAAGGGAGGAGAAACCCGTGTTTTAACCCCGCCCCCCCTTAAATGTGCCAAAATCGCGCACACGGCCAGTGGCAGAATTACAGCGCGACTGAAGGTAAGTTTTGTAACATACCTACTGAAAGGATATTAATTCTGATAAAGAAGATAGACACAAAGTACTGGAGTAACTCATAGAGTCAGGCAGCATCTCTGGAGAAAAGGAAATTCCTCCAGAGATGCGGGCTGACCTGCTGAGTTACTCCAGCATTTTGTGTCTATCTTTGGTGTAAACCAGCATCTGCAGTTCCTTCCTACAATAATTCTGATAAATGTGGAGTGATGCATTTTTGTTTGGGGGGGGGGGAGGGGACAAGTAGGGCATGCACAATAAATGGAAGGACGCCAGCAGATATTTGATGAATACATGGATCTTGGGGTACGTCCATCGATCTGTGAAAGTGACCACATATGTGGATATGGTTTTAGTTTTGGTTTTAGAGATACAGCGTGGCCCACCGAGTCCATGCTCATCCATACACTAGTTCTATCCCACATACTAGGGCCAATTTACAGAAGCCAATCAACCTACAAAGCTGTTAGAACGTGAGAGGAAATTGGGACACACAGAGCAAACCCACGTGGTCACATGAATAACGTGCAAACTCCGTACAGACAGCACCCACAGTCAGGATCGAACCCGGGTCTCTTAAGCAGTGAGGCAGCAACTCTACTGCTGCACCACCGTGCCAGCTCTATCGTATCTGCCTCAATCACCAACCCTCAGCAGTGCATTCCAGGCACTTTCAGTCCTCTGTGCAAAAAACCTGCCCCACACATCTCTTTTTAAACTTTGCCTCTCTCAAGGACATACGACGTATTGATGATGGCAAATGGTATGCTTGCCTTTATCCACCATGGCATAGAATATAAGAGATGGGACCTTATGCTTACAGCTTAGTTAGGTCACGCTTGGTATTTTGTGAAGTTTAGGAAAAGCACGATTGTGCAGGAGAGTGGGCAGAGGAGGTTTACTAGAACATCGCCTGGATGGAACTTTGTCGTCATAAGGAGTGGGTGATTGGGCTGGGTTTGTTTTCTCACAAGCTGAGGAGGCTGATATAAAGTTATGAGGGAGATAGATAGGATAGATTGTAGAAATCTTTATCCCATGGTGGGTGTGACCAGACGAGAAGGCATAGGCTTATGATGAGGGACAGGAGGATTAGAGGGGATCGTACCGTGAGTGGATGGAGTACGGAACACGTTGCCGGGAGAGGTGGTGGAGGGAGATACTTTCACAACATTGGACAAATACTTAAATCGCCTTGGTTTAGAAGTCTGTGAAACTAATGTGGAAAAATGGGATTAGTATAGGTAGGTACAATAGGCACAGTGGCAGATCTGGTAGAGCTGCTGCCTCGCAGAGCCAGAGACCCGGGTTTGATCCTGACCTAGGGTAGTGTCGGTGAGGAGTTTTCACGTTCTTCCTGTGACCGCGTCAGGTTTCCACTGGGTGCTCCGATTTCCTGCAGCATCCCAAAGATGTGCATGTTTGTAGGTCAATTGGCCTCTGTAAATTGTCCCTAGTGTGTCAGATGAGAAAGTGGGATAACATAGAACGAGTGTGAATGGGTGATCGATGGCTGACGTGGGCGCAGTGTTCGATCCTGACTACGGGCGCTGTCAGCACAGAGTATGTGACCACATGAGTTTTTTCCGGGTGCTCCTGGTTCAACCCACACTCCAAACTCATACAGGTTTGTAAGTTAATTGGCTTCTGTAAATTTTAAATTGGCCCTAGTGTGTAGGATAGTGCTGTTGTAGGGGTGATCTCTGGTCGCCATGAGCTCCGTGGGCCGAAGGACCTGTTTTCATACTGTATCTCTAAAAAGTCATAGATAGTATCTTGTTGTCTGTCTGTCTGTCTGTCTGTCTGTCTATCTATCTCACTGTCTAGGACGTGGTGAGCCGAAGGGTCCACATTTTGTCCTTGGCTTTCTATGTGCTGGTGATTAAAGTGCTCTTCTAGTCTTGCCTGTGCAGTCCACTGTGTAGTTAGAATCTATCACTCTAGTCGACATAATATCATGCAGAATTGTGTGCACAAAACAGGCCATTCAGCCAAACAAGTCTATGCTGGTTGGTGTTTGCTTTGCACTGGACTTCAGCCAACAGGGAATGAATAAGTTCCAAAAATACTTTATTGACTGCTAAGTGATTTGGGATGTCATTTAGTCATGAAAGGTTCCATATAAATCTAAAGTTATTTTCTTCAGGAACTGTGTGGAGCTGCCTTCCAGTTCAATTCCGCACATGCCTTTCACTGTAATGAGCTGCAAAGCTATTCCATTGCAAATGTAATATCAATCTTAATACACCAATCCAATTAAATGCCACAATTAAAATGAAGGAGAACACACAATGATCCTCGTGTCTTTGCAGCAATTTATAATCTTAAATGATATTAAATCTTTGGGGAGAAATTTGTCTAGACATGTTTGGAATCTTGGCTGCTGGTTTTACTGTCCGCATATTTATTTCAATTGAAGTCAATGAAATTTAATGTACAGTGGTGAGAATATCTGCCAAATTATATTTCTGTACACATTTAATTCTGATGAAGAAAAGTTTATGATCTGTCTGTCTCCTAACTGCTTCACAGAAATGGCATTGGCCAGAAATATATCCTAGATTGATACTGCTAAACAACATACTGGACCTTTATGACCTTATCAGGAAAATGGGGTTAGGAGAGAGATAGATCAGCCATGATTGAATGGCGGAGTAGACTTGATGGGCTGAATGGCCTAATTCTACGCCTATCACATGACCTTATGATCGAAAATTCAATTCCAGTGACATAGATCACTTGCTTTTGATCCTGCTGGGTCTCCCAGTTGCGAACTATTTTAATTCCCTTTCCCATTCCTATATTGAACATTTCGTACCTGGGCTTCCGCCAATTCTAGGAGGAGGCCACATGCCAAATAGTGAAAGGCCTGGATAGAGTGGATGTGCAGAGGATGTTTCCACTGGTGCGAGAGTCGAGTACCAGAGGTCAAAGCCTCAGAAGAAAAGGACGTATCTTTAGAAAGCTGAGGAGGAATGTCTTTAGTCAGAGGGTGGTGAAACTGTAGAGTTCATTGGCACAGATGGCTGTGGAGGCTGTCTGTTGATATTTTTAAGGCTAAGATAGATAGATTTTCGATAGTACCGATGTTAGAGGTTATGGGGAGAAGGCAGGAAAATGGAGTTGAGAGGGAAAGGTAAATCAGTTATGATTGAATGGCAGAGTAGACTTGATGGCTGATTGGCCTAATTCTGCTCCTAGAACTTATGAACTCATGAACATGCAAACTGGAGGAACAACATATTTCACTAGGGTAGCTTATGACTCAATGGTAGGAACATGGTTCAATAGTTCAATTGTTCAATGATGCTATATTTCTCACATGTGCAGATGTACAGTGAAATTATTTTTTGCATATTTACACATGCATGTTTTGGTGCCATTTCCACAGTCCAAAGTCTGGTCTTTCCGCTCACATGGTCTCAATCCTGGTAAGCCTCAGGCTCCTGCAGGGCCTCCTCCGTCGTCCTTGACCGGATCGGCCCACAAAGCCATGCCCCTCTCCTCTCCTCGCCCGGCGGTTTTTGTGTCCCGGGGGCACCTCCTGCAACCGACCTTGAAGGCGCTGGAGGCATTACCCTGCTTCACCCTCCTACACTAGAGTAGAAAGAAGGAACTGCAGATGCTGGTTTACAAAGAAAAGACACAAAGTACAATCTTCCTGATGCACTCATGGCCAGAGGATCAGGGGTGATGGAGGAACTGAAGGACATCCACATTAGGCAGGAAATGGTGTTGGGTCGACTGATGGGACTGAAGGCTGATAAATCCCCAGGGCCTGATGGTTGGCATCCCAGGGTACTTAAGGAAGTTTCTCTCGAAATCTTGGACCCATTGGTGATCATTTTCCAATGTTCTATAGATTCAGGATCAGTTCCTGATCAGTTCCTGTGGATTGGAGGGTAGCTAATGTTATCCCACGTTTTAAGAAAGGCGGGAGTGAGAAAAAAGGGAATTATAGACCAGTGAGCCTGACATCGGTGGTGGGGAAGATGCTGGAGTCAATCATAAAAGATTAAATTGCGGCACATTTGGATAGCTGTAACAGGATCGGTCCGAGTCAGCATGGATTTACGAAGGGGAAATCATGCTTGACTAATCTTCTGGGATTTTTTGATGATGTAACTAGGAAAAAGTGGATGTAGTGTACCTGGACTTTCAGAAAGCATTTGATTAGGTCCCACATAGGAGATTAGTGGGCAAAATTAGGGCACATGGTATTGGGAGTAGAGAGCTGACATGGACAGAAAATTGGTTGGCAGACAGGAAACAAAGAGTAGGGATTAACGGGTCCCTTTCAGAATGGCAGGCAGTGACAAGTGGGGTACCGCAATGCTTGGTGATGGGACCGCAGCTATTTACAATATATATTAATGATTTAGATGAACTGATTACAAGTAACATTAGCAAATTTGTAGATGACACAAAGCTGGGTGGCAGTGTGAACTGTGAGGAAGATGCTATGAGAATGCAGGGTGACTTGGACAGGTTAGGTGAAACATAGAAACATAGAAAATAGGTGCAGTAGGCCATTCGGCCCTTTGAGCCTGCACCGCCATTCAATATGATCATGGCTGATCATCCAACTCAGTATCCTGTACCTGCCTTCTCTCCATACCCCCTGATACCTTTAGCTACAAGAGCCACATCTAACTCCCTCTTAAATATAGCCAATGAACTGGCCTCAACTACATTCTGTGGCAGAGAATTCCAGAGATTCACCACTCTCTGTGTGAAAAATGTTTTTCTCATCTCGGTCCAAAAAGATTTCCCCCTTATCCTTAAACTGTGACCCCTTGTTCTGCACTTCCCCAACATCGGGAACAATCTTCCTGCATCTAGCCTGTCCAACACCTTAAGAATTTTGTAAGTTTCTATAAGATCCCCCCTCAATCTTCTAAATTCTAGCGAGTACAAGCCAAGTCTATCCAGTCTTTCTTCATATGAAAGTCCTGACATCCCAGGAATCAGTCTGGTGAACCCTCTATGGCAAGAATGTCTTTCCTCAGATTAGGAGACCCAAAACTGTACGCAATACTCCAGGTGTGGTCTCACCAAGACCCTGTACAACTGCAGTAGAACCTCCCTGCTCCTATACTCAAATCCTTTTGCTATGAATGCTAACATACCATTCGCTTTCTTCACTGCCTGCTGCACCTGCATGCCTTCTTTCAATGACTGGTGTACCATGACACCCAGGTCTCGTTGCATCTACCCTTTTCCTAATCGGCCACCATTCAGATAATAGTCTACTTTCCTGTTTTTGCCACCAAAGTGGATAACCTCACATTTATCCACATTATACTGCATCTGCTATGCATTTGCCCACTCACCCAGCCATCCAAGTCACCTTGCAGCCTCCTAGCATCCTCCTCACAGCTAACACTTCTCCCCAGCTTCGAGTCATCCGCAAACTTGGAGATGTTGCATTCAATTCCCTCGTCCAAATCATTAATATATATTGTAAATAGCTGGTGTCCCAGCACTGAGCCTTGCGGTACCCCACTAGTCACTGCCTGCCATTCTGAAAAGGACCCGTCTACTCCTACTCTTTGCTTCCTGTCTGCCAGCCGGTTCTCTATCCACATCAATACTGAACCCCCAATACCGTGTGCTTTAAGTTTGTATACTAATCACTTATGTGGGACCTTGTCGAAAGCCTTCTGAAAGTCCAGATATAACACATCCACTGGTTCTCCCTTATCTACTCTACTAATTACATCTTCGAAAAATTCTATATGATTCGTCAAACATGATTTACCTTTCATAAATCCATGCTGACTTTGTCCAATGATTTCACCACTTTCCAAATGTGCTGCTATCCCATCTTTAATAACTGACTCTAGCAGTTTCCCCACTATCGATGTTAGACTAACTTGTCTGTAATTCACCGTTTTCTCTCTCCCTCCCTTTTTAAAAAGTGGGGTTACATTAGCTACCCTCCAATCCTCAGGAACTACTCCAGAATCTAAAGAGTTTTGAAAAATTATCACTAATGCATCCACTATTTCTGGGGTACTTCCTTAAGTACTCTGGGATGCAGCCTATCTGGCCCTGGGGATTTATCGGCCTTTAATCCATTTAATTTACCTAACACCACTTCCCGGCTAACCTGGATTTCACTCAGTTCCTCCATCTCATTTGACCCCCGGTCTCCTGCTATTTCCGGCAGATTATTTATGTCTTCCTTAGTGAAGACAGAACCAAAGTAGTTATTCAATTGGTCTGCCATGTCCTTGTTCCCCATGATCAATTCACCCGTTTCTGACTGCAAGGGACCTACATTTGTTTTAACTAATCTTTTTATCTTCGCATATCTGTAAAAACTTTTGCAGTCAGTTTTTATGTTCCCTGCCAGTTTTCTTTCATAATCTATTTTCCCTTTCCTAATTAATCCCTTTGTCCTCCTCTGCTGGACTCTGAATTTCTCCCAGTCCTCTGGTAGGCTGCTTTTTCTGGCTAATTTGTATGCTTCATCTTTTGTTTTGATACTATCCCTGATTTCCCTTGTTATCCACGGATGCACTACCTTCCCTGATTTATTCTTTTGCCAAACTGGGATGAACAATTGTTGTAGTTCATCCATGCAGCCTTTAAATGCCTTCCATTGCATATCCACCGTCAACCCTTTAAGAATCAATTGCCAGTCTATCTTGGCCAATTCACGTCTCATACCCTCAAAGTTACCTTTCTTTAAGTTCAGAACCCTTGTTTCTGAATTAATTATGTCACTCTCCATCCTAATGAAGAACTCAACCATATTATGGTCACTCTTGTACAAGGGGCCACGCACAACAAGACTGCTAACTAACCCTTCCTCATTACTCAATACCCAGTCTAGAATAACCTGCTCTCTCGTTGGTTCCTCTACATGTTGGTTTAGAAAACTATCCTGCATACAATCCAAGAAATCCTCTTCCTCAGCACCCCTGCTAATTTGATTCACCCAATCTCTATGTAGATTGAAGTCACCCATTATAACTGTTTTACCTTTGTTGCACGGATTTCTAATTTCCTGTTTAATGCCATCCCCAACTCCACTACTACTGTTAGGTGGCCTGTACACAACTCCCACTAGCGTTTTCTGCCCCTTAGTGTTTTGCAGTTCTACCCATATCGATTCCACATCCTCCAAGCTAATGTCCTTCCTTTCTATTGCGTTAATCTCCTCTCTAACCAGCAACGCTACCCCACCTCCTTTTCCTTTCTGTCTATCCCTCCTGAATATTGAATATCCCTGGATGTTCAGCTCCCAGCCTTGGTCACCCTGTAGCCATGTCTCCGTGATCCCAACTATATCATAGTCATTAATAGCTATCTGCACATTCAACTCATCCACCTTATTACGAATGCTCCTTGCATTGAGACACAAGGCCTTCAGCCTTGTTTTTTACAACACTCTTACCCCTTATACAATTATGTTGAAAAGTGGCCCTTTTTGATTTTTGCCCTGGATTTGTCTGCCTGCCACTTTTACTTTTCACCTTGCTACCTATTGCTTCTACCCTCATTTTACATCCCTCTGTCTCTCTGCTCACACATTTAAGAAACTCTTTCCCTTTAACTCCATCCTCGACTATCCCATTTGACACTCCACCCCCCTTATTCAGTTTTAAACCACCCGTGTAGCAGTGGCAAACCTGCCTGCCAGAATGCTGGTCCCCCACCTGTTAAGATGCAATCCGTCCCTTTTGTACAGTTCCCTTTTACTACAAAACAGATCCCAGTAATCTAAGAATCTAAATCCCTGCCCTGTGCACCAGTTCCTCAGCCACACATTCAGGTCCCGTATCTCCCTGTTCCTGCTCTCGCCAGCACGAGGAACTGGAAGCAAACCGGAGATAACAACCCTGGAGGTCCTGCTTTTCAGCATTTTTCCGAGCTCTCTAAAGTCACGCTGCAGAATATTCATCCCCTTCTTTCCGACATCGTTTGTGCTGACATGCACTACCACTTCCGGATGTTCACCTTCGCCCTTGAGGATTTTCTGCACTCTGTCCGTGACATCCTGGATCCTGGCACCAGGAAGGCAGCACACCATCCTCGCATCCCGTCTATTGCCGCAGAAACCCCTGTCCGTACCTCTAGTGAGACCACACCTGGAGTATTGTGTGCAGTTTTGATCTCCAAATTTGAGGAAGTACATTCTTGCTATTGCGGTAGGTTCACAAGGTTAATTCCCAGGATGGCGGGACTGTTATATGCTGAGAGAATGGAGCAGCTGGACTTGTATACTCTGGAATTTAGAAGGATGAGAGGGCATCTTATTGAAACGTGTAAGATTATTAAGGGTATGGACAAGCTAGAGGAAGGAAACATGTTCCCGATGTTGGGGGAGTCCAGAACCAGGGGCCACAGTTTAAGAATAAGGCGTAAGCTATTTAGGACGGAGATGAGGAAACACTTTTTCACACAGAGAGTTGTGAGTGTGGAATTCTCTGCCTCAGTGGGTGGTGGAGGCCGGTACTCTGGATACTTTCAAGAGAGAGCTAGATAGAGTTCTTAAAGATAGTGGAGTCAGGGGATATGGGGAGAAGGCGGGAACGGGGTACTGATTGTGGATGATCAGCCACGATCACTTTGAATGGCGGTGCTGGCTCGAAGGGCCGAATGGCCTACTCCTGCACCTATTGTCTATTGTCTATTGTTTCAATCGGTCAGGCAGTATCACTGAAGAACATGGACAGGTGAAGTTATGAGTCAGTTCCCTTCTTCAAACTGAACATTGAACATTGAATTCTCCAATTTTACCCCGCCCTCTCTCTCTTTCCTGTGCCCCCCCCCCCCCCCCACATCTCTCCCACTATCCTGCCCTTATTATCCCCACTCCCCTGTCCCCGTCCATCTATATCGCTCCCTCTGTCCTTACATTTTACCTTCCGTATGCGATACCCTTTTGTCTCCTTTTCATTTCCGGCCTTTGTCACTTACTCCATGCCATTAAACCCTACCCCTCCCCCCTCACCTGTATCCATCTGTCACTTTGCAGACACAAGCAACTGCAGATGTTGTTTTACAAAAAAAACACACAAAGTGCTGGAATAACTCAATGGGTCAGCAGTATCACGGGAGGATATAGAAAGGTGACATTACAGGTTGGAATCCCACTTCAGACTACTTCAAAATGTAGGAGGACCTTAAACGTCACCTATCCATGTTCTCCAGAGATGCTGCCTGACCTGCTGAGTCACTCCAGCACTTTTCTTTCCACCTCCCACTTGCCTGGCTTTGTCCCGCACCCCCACTTCTTTTCCAGCTTTCTCCCCCCTTCTGCAGGGGGGGGCATTGAAAACAGGAGGACATAGGTTTAAGGATGAGGGGGGGAAAGATTTAATAGGAACCTGCGGGGTAAGTTTGTTACACAAAGGGTGGTGGGTGTATGGAACGAGCTGCTGGAGGAGGTAGTTGTGGCAGGTATTATTGCAATATTTAAGAAACATTTAGACAGGTGCATGGATAGGACAGGTTTAGAAGGATATAGGCTAAATGCAGGCAGGTGGGACTAGTGTAGTTGGTCAGTGTGGGAAAATTGGACCAAAGGGCCTGTTTCCATGCTGTATGACTCTATGAATGAAACCAAATCAAAGCCCTATGTCTTATGGTGTTAGAAGGTGCAAAGTTGCTACCTGACAATCTTCCGCATATCTGTCTCCAAATATTTTTCTTAAAACCCCAATCTTTTACTAAAGTACTGAGGTAGCTGTTTGTATACAGGAGAGGTGCTGGATTCATTGGTGTTAGTCTACTGGAGGTTATGTTACACTAACAAGAATATCCTTTACTCCCTGAGTAACAGGACCCAGCTGTTGCTCAGCGTTCATGCTTGCTTATGACAATATTAATGCTTACTATACTTAATGCTTAACGCAGAAGCCCGGAGCTTGAATATTAATGGATTTTGAATTTCTAAACAGGTTTTCCCCAGTTATACAATGCATTGAAATTGCTTAAAAGTTTGTAGCTGGTCTACTTCTTCTTCTTTTCTTTTCGTGTCCACTTGCTACAAATGTTGGCCTCACTGTCATCGTCCGTCCTGAAAAGGACTCAAGCTTCCGGCGAAGCCATGACTTGTCGCAGTAGATGATGTTGGTGGCAGAATTAGCTCAGGATACTTCCAGTTTCCAGCCCTGCGACGTGGATGCTTCTGCAATGGGGCCTGTAGCTGGTTAAAGTGCAGTGTACACACAAAATGAAACCGGAAGTGAAATCTTAACAGGCACAACCACTTGCTCTGAAGAAAACAAAACTCCTGCCTTCATATAATAATGTTCATGATTTCACGACATCTCCATATGCCCATTTAATGAAGTACTTTTTGAAGGACAGTCATTGCAATGTTTGAAGTCCAGCTGACATTTCATGCTTTGTAAAGTACCACACCTACTCCCTGTAACCGCGTGTGGGTTTTCTCCGGGTTGCTCCGGTTTCCTCCCACATCCCAAAGACGTGCAGGTTTGTAGGTTAATTTCCTTCTGTAAATTGTCCCGAGTGTGTAGGATGTGAAAGCAGTCTAACGTAGAACTAGTGTGAACAGGTAATCGTTGGCCAGTATGGACACAGTGGGCTGAAGGGTCTGTTTCCATGCTGTGTCGCAGAACTAAATCAAGTAATGGAATAGTGCAGAAAGAATACAAATTGTTGGAGAAACACAGATCACTGAATCCACGCTACCTATAAATTACCCGTTCATGCTATGAATATATTATCCCACTTTCTCATCCACTCCCTGCATATTAGGGGAAATTTTACCAAGACTATTCCACCTACAAACCAGCGGGTCTTTGGGATGTGGGAGGAAACCGGAGCAACCAGAAGAAATCCACATCGTCACAGGGAGAACGTACAAAATTCAGACGGTACTCGTAGTCAGGATCGAACCCGCGTCTCTTACATTGTGAAGCAACAGTTCTATAAGCTGCACTATCGTACCGCCATAACTACTGTAGTGGTGCAGATTATTACCTCAAGTTATCAACCGGATATCGAAATAGTCAGGAGTAAGACTGCAGAACAGATTAGCTGTGATGTTGTAAAGATAAGAGCGATGCATCAATCTGTGAAGAAAGGAACTGTAAATGCTGGTATTTACTGAAGATAGACACAAAGTGCTGGAGTAACTCAGCAGGACAGGCAGAATCTCTGGATAAAAGGAATAGGAAAGAACTGCAGATGCCGGTTTAAGTCGAAGAAAGACACAAAATTCTGGAGTCATTCTCTCCAAGATGCTGCCTGTCCTGCAGAGTTGCTCCAGCATTTTGTGTCTATCTCTGGAGAAAAGGATGGGTGACCTTTCGGGTCGAGATCTTTCTTCAGACTAAAGGTAGAGTGGGGGTGGCCGGTTGGGGGTGGGACTAGAAATCCCTCCCCTCCACTTTCAATCTGAAGAAGGGTTCCGACCCAAATTGCTTAAAAATAGCGGAGTCAGGGGATATGGGGAGAAGGCAGGAACGGGGTACTGATTGGGGATGATCAACCATGATCACAGTGAATGGCGGTGCTGGCTCGAAGGGCCGAATGGCCTACTCCTGCACCTATTGTCTATTGTCTATTGTCTATTTTCACCCATTCTTTTTCTCCAGAGATGCTGCCTTGACCCATTGAATTACTCCAGCACTTTGTGTCTAGCATCGATCTGCATGGTCTCTGAACTCGGCAAAGAGCTTTGTCTGTGGATGAAATAGATTATATGAAAAGGAAAGAAAATCACAAAGTGTTGGAGTAACTCAGCGGGTCAGGCGGCATCTCTGGAGAATATGAACATGTGACATTTTTTTGGCCAGGACCCTTCTTCTGACTGGGTACAAAGAAGACTCCCGAACGTCAGAATCTGAAGATCCATAAGGTCATCCGGTTACTCCAGCACTTTGTGCCTTTTCTTGTAAACCAGCATCTACAGTTCTTTGTTTCCATATAAAAAGGAAGTAAGCTTTATATTTTTGAAGTAGGAACGAGCTGTCAGAGAGAGCTGTGGAGGCAGGTACGGTGTCGACATTTAAAAGACATTTAGACAGGTGCAATGTTGGGAAAAGTTGAGGGATGGGCCAAACACAGGGAAATAGGACTTGCTCAATTATAAGACATGGTCCTCATGGGCGAGTATTTTCATTACACACCAAAGAACTTAGACAAAAGGCTCTGCAAATTGTGGTTAACAAAAAAAGACACAAAACGCCAAAGTAACTCAGCAGGTCTGGCAACATCTCATGGATAGGAGAACATGGATAGGTTACGTTTTGAGTCGGGACCCTTCTCCTGACCTGAAGAGTCGCCTATCCTGTTCTCCAGTGATGCTGCCGACCCACTGTGTTTTTAGAGAGACAGCATGGAAACAGGCCCATCGGCCCATCCTATCCACACCTACCAGTGATCACCCGCACACTAGTTATATCCTACACATCAGGGACAATTTACAGAAGTCAATTAGCCAACAAACCTGCACGTCTTTGAGTGTGGGAGGAAACCAGAACACCCGGGGAAAACCCACGCGGTCACAGGGAGAACGTACAAACTCCATACAGACAGCTTCCGTAGTCAGGATCGAACCCGGGTCTCTGGCGCTATAAGGCAGCAACTCTACCGCTGCCCAATGGAATAACATTTTTACTATTACTCCAGCACTTCGAGTCATAGTCATAGAGTCATACAGTGTGGAAACAGACCCTTCAGCTCAACTTTTCCACACCAGCCAACATGTCCCATCTACACTTGTCCCATCTGCCTGCATTTGGCCCATACCCCACCAAACCTGTCCTATCCACGTACCTGTCTAACTGTTTCTTAAATGTTGGGATAGTCCCTACCTCAACTACCTCCTCTGGCAGCTCGTCTCATACAAACACCACCTTTTGTGTGAAAAAGTGACCCCTCATATTCCTAATTAAATCTTTTCCCCTTCATCTTAAACCTATGCCCTCTGGTCCTCGATTCACCTACTCTGGACAAGAGACTCTGTGCAAGTACCCAATCTATTCCTCTCATGATCTTATAAACTTCAATATGATCAACCCTCATCCTCCTGCTCTACAAGAAATAGAGTCCTAGCCTACTAAACCTCTCCCGATAGCTCAGACCCTCCAGCCCTGGCAACATCCTCGTAAATTTTCTCTGTATCCTTTCCAGCTTGCGTCTCTACGCCAAAGAATTTCACAGCCATTGGAGCACCAGTTTTAAAGTACAAAACGCAACAGCCATTTTACGGTTTGCAGGTTCTCAGAAACAGGAAAATGAGAATGAATTGATGCTGAAAGATTCTGCAAGTGCGGTGGGATCTATTGCATCTGGTCGAGAGGAGAATGGGGCTTCAATTTATGTCTTGTTTGTCAGACAGCAGCTCATAAGTTCGTAATAGGTAGGAGCAGAATAAGGCTATTCAGCCCATCAAGCCTACTCTGCCATTCAATCATGGCTGATCTATCTTTCCCTCTCAACCCCATTCTCCTGCCTTCTCCCCAAAGCCTCTGGCACCCGTACTAATCAATCTAAGGCAAAGCAACATTTCAGGAAGAACAACATTTACTGGGTGTGGATTAGGGACAGGAGGGGAGGGGTGTGTGTGGGTGGGTGGGCATTATGTCAGGTTGTTCGTGTTAGATGGTAACAAATCGACCAGCCATTTGCACCTGAAGGTTCATGTTGCGTACAGCAGGTGTTCAGCACTAATTTATTGCCAGAAGTTGGCATAAAAATCAGCTCAGTTCAGAGTTGAGCAGGATTATCACCCAGGACCATCTGGTACTTGTGTTTACCATTGGAACTGACTGTGAAGCCTGAGCGTTACCCACTGAATCGCAGGCATAATAGAAATGTTTCCACACTCTGTTAGTTTAGTTTAGTTTAGTTAGTTTATTGTTACGTGTGCTGAGGTAGAGTGAAAAAGCTTATTTTGTTGTGTGCTATCCAGTCAGCGGAAAGACTATGCATGATAACAATTGAGCCGTCCACAGTGTAGAGATACAGGATATAGGGAATAATGTTTGGTGCGGGATAAAGTCCAATAAAGTCCGATTAGAGATAGTCCGTGGGTCTCCAACGAGGTAGATGGTAGCTCAGGACCGCTCTCTAGTTGGCGAAAGGATGGTTCCGCTGCCTGATAAAAGCTGATTGAGTGGCCTTAAACCTTTGGGGTCAATCAGCCATTGCCCAGAAATCAGATACCAGATTTTGGGAAGTGAATTTATTTTAATGTAAGAGTTAGCTTTTTTTTTAGGTTTAAGTTTAGTTTTATTATTGTCCCGTGTACAGTGAAAAGCTTTGTTTGCATGCTATCCAAACAGATCAGATATACTGCTCATGAATACAATCAAGTCAAACTCAACTACAATGGATCGAGCAAAGAGGAAGATACGGAGTGCATAATATAGAGTAGGTATCAGCATTGTAGCGCATCTGTTGCATAGATAGCGGACAATGTCCACAAAGGGGTAGAGGTGAATCGGACAGTACTCTTGGTAATGAAAGGACTGTTCATAAGCCTGATAAAGGAGAGCAAGAATATGTTCCAGAGTCTGGTGTTGCGCACTTTCCACCTTCTGTACCTTCTGCTGGATGGGAGCAGGGAGATGAAGAAATGACCTTAGTGGGATATGTCTTTGATTATGTTGGCTGTTATTCCTCAGACTTAATCAAAGACATCTCCCAAACGTCACCTATTCTTTTTCTCCAGAGATGCTTCCTCACGCGCTGAGTTACTCCAACATTCGGTGTCTATCAGCCATAATCGAATGGCGGCGCAGACTCGATGGGCTGAATGGCCTAATTCTGCTCCTATTCTGTTCCTTGAGAGACATTGAAATATGACACATTCATGAAATCAGGACAAAGGAGATAGATGCACCATCGAGATGTCTGAAATGTGTCAAATAGCCACATGCAACCATCAAACAATAAATGAAGGTCTCAGCATTTTAGAGTGAAAATATTTGACATCATTAAACCAGAGTTAGACATCTTGGAATTATATTACTTGTCCCATTTGAATATAAATGTGAGGGGGAACGTTATATGGATGGGCCCTGTGTCTCTGACTCAATCATGAACCGTGGGAGGTTCCAGACTGATTGCTTTGGCAACTGGACATACCAAATGGTCATGGTCACTTTTAATGGGCTTCCAATTATTATTGTCCTCGCATCAATAGAGTAGAAAATTCCGTGTATCTGATGTTGGGAAGATTTCGTTTTACCTGATATCTCCATTATGTTTGCTTGTACTGAGTAAAAGCTCTTACATCTTCGGTGACCCTCAGACGTATTGGTCACCCTCGAACTATCTATAATCAGACTTTACTGGACTTTATCTTTCACTGAACATTATTGCCTTTATCATGTATGTGTACACTGTGGATGGCTCAATTCTAATCCTGTATAGTCTTTCCGCTGACTGGATAGCACGCAACAAAAGCTTTTCACGGTACCTTGGTATACGTGACAATAAATTAAACTAAACTAAAACTAGACTAAACATCAATGGCTCCATATTGGTCAAGAGTCAAGAGTCAAGCATTCTTTACAGCCATGCGTCCTGAAACGGAACAATGAAATTCTTGCAGCAGCACAACAGATATGTAAACATAGTGTGTAGAGAATGGTCTCGACGCAATATGTAACAAAGCCTTTTCCTCCAGAGATGCTGCCTGATTCCCGGTTACTCCAGCACTTTGTGTCTATTTTCTATGTAAACTCTTTAAGCACTGTAAGCACCATAGGAACTGAAGGAAGTTCAGTGTGTAAAAATAAACATACAATAATAGTGCAAATACAAACCCCCCCCCCCCCCCCCCCCCCCGCCCCCCCAAGTCTATGTAGTTTTGAGGTTATCTGGAGGTTATAGTGTTCAGTAGCCTGGTGGTTGTTGGGAGGAAGCTGCTTCTGAAACGGGACGTTACAGTTTTTGGGCATTTGGGAAAGAGTAACTTGCAGGGTCATTCAGAAAGACAGAGAGAATGGAAGATTGCTCTTCTTCAACATGGACGGGATTTGAAGATTAAACAGTCTAGTTTTCTGCTTTTTTAATGTCTACTTGATTTAATGACTAAAAGCTCAGCCAAAGACGTTTCAACAAGTGGCTTTAAGCGAGCTAGAGAGATGTGGGGCTTTATTAAGAGAACTCTAGCATATGGGGCTCCAGCAGCCAATGTGGGAATGTGTAAGAGGCCGGAATCAGAGCAATGCAGACATCTAGGAATGTTGTCACGGCGCCAGGGAATGGCAAGTGGGCACCATCACACAGTCAGTAGAGCTGCTGCCTCATACTGCTGGAGACCTGGGTTCGATCCTCACCTCGGGTGCTGCCTGTGTGGAGTTTGTGCCCCCTCCCTGTGATGTCGTGGGCGGCCACAGTAGGGCAGCGGTAGATTTGCTGCCTTACAGCGCTTACAGTGCTGGAGACCCGGGTTCAACCCTGACTATGGGTGCTGCCTGTGCGGAGTTTATACGTTCTCCCTGTGACCGCATGGGATTTCTCCTGGTGCTCCGGTTTCCTCCCACATTCCAAAGACGTGCAGGTTTGTAGGTTATTTGTCTTCTGTAAATTGTAAATTGTCCCTAGTGTGTAGGATAGTGCTAGTGTATGGGTGATCGTTAGTCGGCATAGACTCAGTGAGCTGTGGACCCTTTTCCGTGTTGTATCTCTAAAGTCTAAAGGGTTTCCTTCAGGCCTACAGATAAATAGTTGGAGATAGTTAATCGGGGGAACGAGGTTCATGTGATATGATACTCATTTGACAGTGGGGGCTTGACTGGAATAGCTGTAGTTGTCTTTCACGTTTCCATTTTCCTGTTACTGAGAAGCATGTCTTGTGAAAACCTTATCCCTTTCACATGTCAGGACACCCCCCAAAGGCAAGACAGTAGTTTTGAAGTACGAACATTGCAGGAATGTAGGAAACTTCTCTGTTTGCCTCTCATTAGTTGGAAACTTTATCTCTTCATCCTATTAACGGAGACATTTTCAAGTAGTAATTTAGATCTACCTTTTTTTGTTCGTATCTGAGATATCTCTGTCTGGTCACCTTTTGCTTACCTTCTTTCAGACCTTAAAAGCACTTAAGTTTCTCTAGTTGAGTCCCATAACTCAATCCTCTGAAGCTAAACTACAATCTCTTGGTTCTATTCCAAATTGCCTGCAGGGCTTAAACGCTTCCCTTGAGCCTCGTTGATCAGGACTGAACAGTACTCAAGGTGTGTTCTCTGATAAGACCATGTTGAGCATGACTGCTCTTTAACTTATTCCGCACTATTTTGGTTCCACAGTTCAGTCCTCGCTCTGTGGTCGTGTGGTGCTCTTCTGGAATAGTTGGATGCATTGACCATCCATGAAACCTTTTGCATCTCTTGTTAACTTTATCTGGTCACTTGATGCCTGTAGAATTTCACTGTTCTTTGCTTACCATTTTAAATTAAAATGTTATTGCAATAAAATAATTTCCTCAGAGACGTTTGATAAGCTCTGTGAAACTGATGTGTCAGTATATGCAAACAACATGTTCGGGAGGCAACAAAGAACTGCAGATGATGCAGTTAATAATCAAAAGGACATAAAGTGCAGGAGCAAGGGAGTGTTTTTTAAAGTGAGGGAGCTGAACAATCACTGATCACTGGCCTTGCGGGGTACCCGGCGAGGGAGTGGAGCGACCAAGTGGGGGGAGGGTGTGCCCCCCCTCCCACGATAGGGACTTTTTGAAATTTGATTTATAAAAATCATGTTTTAGTGAATTGTAGAAGTATGATTTCAATGTTTTTTGTTTGAAGTATTTTTAAGATAATGTAGGGCCTACATGAGAGATAGGAGCAGGTGATTATTATTTTTGTTATTGCTCGACCTCCAAAAACTGGGGGATAATAATACAGGCCATCCCCCACCTCAAAACCCCCCCCACCCCCCACCCCCCCGGCTTGACGCCAGTGCCTTCCACGGTACAGAAAATTTGACAAAAAAACGTTTAAATGTGTCATAATTTCACGTGCCTTTTTTTGTGTTTGTAGTTAGAAAAAGGGACAAGAAATAATCATAACATTTCCTGATTTTGCAAAGTCACACAAATTATGTTTTGCTCAGGAAAAAAATCAGAGTATTTTGAAAGTATGCGTTCTCCTTTTGACGTATATTTAATTTTGATTTGAATTTCAAATCATCAAACCGTGACATTAATAAAGGGGGTATATGTTTGTGGAAACGTTACTTTTTTAAAAGTAAGTCTTTCAAGAAATTTAAAATGCATTAGAAATATACATTTCTATGCACTGAGTCTCTTGCCCAGAGTATGTGAATCGGGGACCAGAGGACAGATTTAAGGTGAAGGGGAAAAGATTTCAGAGAAATCTGAGGGGTCACTTTTTGCACACAAAGTGTAGTGGGTGTATGGAACAAGCTGCCAGAGGAGGTAGTTGAGGCAGGGACTATCCCAACATTTAATAAACAGTTAGACTGATACATGGATAGGTTTGGAGGGATATGGACCAAAAGCAGGTAGTGTAGCTGGGACATGTTGGTGGGTGTGGGCAAGTTGGGCCGAAGGGCCTGTTTTCTCACCGTATCACTCTATGACTACATTATACCTCCACCATGCATGAATGTTTCAAAATCAAGTGGTTGAGTTTTATTGCCATATACTCAAGCATAGAAACATAGAAAATAGGTGCAGGAATAGGCCTTTTGGCCCTTCGAGCCAGCACTGCCATTCAATATGATCATGGTTGTTCATCTAAAATCAGTACCCCTTTCCTGTTTTTTCCCCATATCCCTTGATTTCGCTAGCCCCAAGAGCTAAATGTAACTCTCTCTTGAAAACATCCAGTGAATTGGCCTCCACTGCCTTCTGTGGCAGAGACTTCCACAGATTCACAACTCTCTGGGTGAAAAAGTTTGTCCTCATCTCAGTCCTAAATGACCAACCCCTTATTCTTAAACTGTGGTCTCTGGTTCTGTACTCCCCCAACATCAGGAACATTTTTCCTGCAGTTACAGTAAGTGCAAATCTAGCATGCAAGCAGGATGCTTTCTCCAACCACCCCCATTTGAAGACCACTATCTTCCACCGCTTCTACCCAGTGCTTGGTACCTACTTCCAGCAGCCAACTGGTTGTCCGCCAGGATGCACCGAGCCGCAGCCTGGTCCATGTCGGTCACCAGGGCAAATTCGGCGCAGAGACTCTCACGGCAGCGGCGCAACACTTCCGACGCCTCCAATGGCCCAGGGCTCTTCCACTGAGGCTGCTCCATGGCCGGAGCTGCAGCGAGCGACTCGCCAGCACGGCAAACACTCGCCAGCCCTGGCTCCCCGCCCCCATCTGCCCCCGCTGCTGCTTCTGCTTCCATCCCTCCCTCCGCCCCGGCTCTCCAACACCCATGACCAGGTTGCTCAGAGCACAGCAGCGCCTCGTCCAAAGCCGGAGACATTGAAACATGTCTAGCCAAAAAAGTGGGGGGGCTGCAGCCCCCCCAGCCCCCCCGGTTCCGCGGCCCATGGGAGTAACTCAGCAGGTCAAGCAGCATCTCCGATGGACATGTATAGGGGACGATTTTGATCAAGACCCATCTTCAGATTGCATGGGGTGGGGGGAGAAGAAAATAGGGAAAAGGTGAGAGGCAGGACAAAGCGTGGCAAAATGGAGAACGAGAACTCACAACAGAGAAATGGGAACTGCAGATATTGGCTTACAAAAGAAGACACAAAGGGCTGGAGTAGCTCAGCGGGTCAGGCAGCATCTCCAGCGAATGACATTTCAGGTCGGGACCCTTCCTCAAACTAATAATACCTGAAACAAATCATTTTCAGCCCGATTTCACGGGAATTCCTCTTTACTGCTTGGCATTATTTGCATAGTCCCATCCCAATCAGAGCTGAATGTCCATCTTGAAATATTGACGATCATTTTTAAGAAACATCCTTAGATAATGAACAGTTTTATTTGAGACAGTCTGACTTTTCCATCTTAGAATCATAGAGTCATGGAGTCATACAGAGTGGAAACAGGCCCTTTGGCCCAGCTTGCCCATGCCGTCCAACATGCCCCATCTACACTCGTCCCACCAGCCTGCATTTGCCCATATCCCTCTAAACCTGTCCTATCCATGTACCTGTCCAAATGTCTTTTAAACATTGTGATACTAAAAACTACCTCCTCTGGCACCTCGTTCTATATCCCCACCACTCTGTGTAAATAAGTTGCCACTTATGTTCCTATTAAATGTTTCCCCCTCACCTTAAACCTATGTCCTCTGGTTCTTAATTCCCCTACTCTGTGTATTGACTCTATCTATTCCGCTCATTCAGATTCAGATTCAGATTCAGAAAACTTTATTGTCTGTCGTAACAGAAAATCTTCTTTGACGTGGCTCAACATACAAACAGGACAATGTACTGATAAGCAGTCATACAACACAGATTTCTGCGAGCACACACCGTGTGTATAGATCTTAAAAGCAAGTATAAAGATTAAAAACTGTAAGAATAGAAAAGATGAAAGTTGTGGATACGTGTAAAGTGACAGTGCGTCAGGGTTAATTTGTCCATTGTTCATTTTTTATTTAAGCTGTTTATGGCAAAAGGTATGAATGAGTTTTTGTGGATGTTTTTCTTCGATAGGGGGACTTTATATCGGCGGCCTGATGGCAGAAGTTGGAAGGACTTGTGCAGGGGGTGGGTAGGATCCTGTGTAATGAGGTTGGCTTTCCTTTTAACTGCCTGGGTGTGGAGTACTGATAATTGATTTTGAATTTTGCCAGTTATTTTGGTGCACCAATTTTCTCTGAACTGATAAGTATTGTGTATATATATTATGTATATGTAATATATTATATAATCTATATATATAGGATCATTTGAAGATTGGTTGCAAAATGTAAGAAACATCTTTAGATAATGAGCAGTTCTATTTGAGCCTTTAGTCTAACTTTTCAATCTTGCTTTGCAAGTACACCAATATTCTCTGAACTGATATGTATGGGTCATGTTACTAACCTGGCAACACAGCTCTGCATGAGTCCCTGGGGACAAATACAGACTGTTGCAGACATTGTGGTCGTTATTAGAATGTGTGTGAGGTTGAGTGTGAAAGGATATTGTGCGAGTGACGAATTTTGCCAGTGAAATATATGCCTTGTTCACACATGTGAAACTAAATTTCAGTAACTACAGGCTATAACCTTTTCCCATTTAAAATCCATTTGTAAAAGCAGGCAGCAACACCTCATATGCATTTTTAACAAGCAAGTGTTGAATTCTCTTCTCATGAAATGAAATCCCAGTTTGTTGCACAACATAAAGGACAAATAAGTCCCATTAAAAATATTGCAGGACTCCCCTCTTTAGAGTTGTTCTCAACTCCACAGTTATTGTAAAAGGATGTGCTATTTTGTTGTCATTCGATTCAAGTGATAATGAAGGCTGTTTGTTTAGACTATGATGCTCCCCATTATAATTCACTCTGGCTCCAGTGTGACATGTTAAAAACTGCTATCAATGGGAAATGGACAATTTGAAAAAAAGACTTAAAACAACAAGCCTAGTGAGTCCAAATTAGCTCTTAACGTTAATTACCCCAAAGCATTTACCCAGCAATCAATTGAAAGTTGTCTTCCTCACAAGGCCCTACTGCAGCTACTTATTGCCCCTTGTTTGTGCAAGTTTACCTCAATGCACGCAGATCAATTTCGCTGTCCTTAAATGCACAAACTCCAGGCCATTAATCTACTGAGACTGCGGCAGAGTCAGAGTGCATGGTTATGAGATGGCCTACTTTTAAAATTCCCATGATGTTAATCAAATGCCTACAGAGTCACTTAGTTCAGAGATACAGCGTGGAAGCAGGCCCTTCAGTTCAACGAGTCCATGCCGACCAGCAATCACTAGTTCTATCCTATACTCTCAGGATAATGTACCGAAGCCATTTAACCTACAAACTTGCACTTCTTTGGAATGTGGAGGGAAACCGGAGCACTCGGAGAAAACCCATGCAGTCACAGGGAGAACTTACAAACTCTGTACAGACAGCAGCCGTAGCCAGGACCCGGTTCTCTGGCACTGTAAGGCAGCAACTCTACTGCTGCGCCATCATGCCCGTTGTTTCACAACAACAGCCCATTTGGTCCTAGCCAGCAAAGATCATAGAGCAGAGCCAGTGTTTTATGTTCCACACACACCTAACTTGATCTAACTCCATTAACATATCGTAGAAACAAGGAACTGCGATGCTGGATTATACCAAAGTTCTGTCTCACACACATTAAATAATTTTATTTATAAACTGAATTCAAATCCTCAATCCGTCCTGGTAGGATTTGAGGAATGTAGAAATAAGGAATTGCAGATTCTAGCCTACAAATAAAGATACAAAATGTTGAAGTAACTCAGCAAGTCAGGCAGCATGTCTGGAGAACATGAATAGTTGACTTTTTCGGGTTGTAACTCTACTTCTGTCTGAAGAAGGATCCCAACTCGAAACGTCACCTATCAATATTTTCCAGACATATTGCCTGGCCCGCTGCGTTACTCCAGCACTTTGTGTCCTTTCTGGTAGGATTTGATCTTGAATATTTTGGATTGTCCAATATCATAATCAGGAACCTTCTTTCTAATTTACTGCAGATCATATGGAGACACAAGAGACTGCAGATACTGGAATCTTGAGCAAAAAATAGACTGCTAGTGGAACTCAAGAGGGCAGGCAGCATCTGTGTGGCCAAACTAAGACCCTAACATTTTTAAAAAATGTTTAAATTGGCTGATTGGTCCTCTCGCCTGTCAATCACCGCGATGAAGGTAATGCCCCTTCCGGGGGTGGGGGGGGGGGGGTGCAGGACTATAAAACCCCGGATGCCTGGACGTGAGTCAGTCACTGCACGATCGCGAGGGAGAGGCAATGACTGTCATTCTAAGCTGTGAATCAACAGAACTGTGAGTCTGCAATGTACTTGCAATAAATGATTTGTTAGTCCTTAATGACAATGCCATGAGTTGTTTGGCCTGCTGCTCTGCCTGTGCTTGAAAGTGCAATGCTTTATTAGGTCCGACTGTGTTGGCAAGGAATAAATGCTTTATTAGGTCCGATTGTGTTTGGAAGGAATAAATGCATTATTAGGTCCGAATGTGTTTGGAAGGAATAAATGCTTTATTAGGTCCGACTGTGTTTGGAAGGAATACATACTGTATTAGGTCTGACTGTGTTTAGTCCAAAAGTCCCACTCATTTTGTGACTTCCGCTTAGTGGACAGGTCGCGCTGATTGCGTAATTTGCGGTATGTGCAGAAGTCACGCTGATTGCAGAAGTGCCGCTGACTGCGGAAGCCCCACCGTGGAGAGGCCGCGCTCAGCCTTATGAGTAGATTCAAGAAAGTTTATTGCCATATATATGGTGTGTGAGTCAGTGTATGTGACTGTGAGTGTGAGTGTGAGTGTGAGCGCGTGTGTGTGTGTGTGAGTGTAAGTGTGTGTGTGTGAGTGCATGTGTGTGTGTGTGAGTGTGTGTGAGTGTATGTTTGTGTGTGTGAGTGTATGTGTGCGTGTGTGAGTCTGTGTGTGTGTGTATATGTGTGTGTGAGTGTATGTGCGTGTGTGTGAGTCTGTGCGAGTGTGTGTGAGTGTGTGTGAGTGTATGTGTGTGTGTGTGTATGAGTGTAAGTGTGTGTGTGTGTGTGTGTGTGAGTGTGTGTGTGTGTGTGTGTGAGTGTAAGTGTGTGTGTGAGTGTGTGTGTGAGTGTATGTATGTGTGAGTGTGTGTGTGTGTGTGTGTGTGTGAGTGTGTGTGAGTGTATGTATGTGTGAGTGTGTGTGTGTGTGTGTGTGTGAGTGTGTGTGTGAGTGTATGTGTGTGTGTGTGAGTGTATGTGTGTGTGAGTGTATATGTGTGTGCGAGTGTGTGTGTGAGTGTATGTGTGAGTGTGTGTGAGTGTATATGTGTGTGCGAGTGTGTGTGTGAGTGTGTGTGAGTGTATGTGTGTGTGAGTGTGTGTGTGTGTGTGTGTGTGTGAGTGTATATGTGTGTGTGAGTGTATATGTGTGTGCGAGTGTGTGTGTGAGTGTATGTTAAGGGGTTGGACAGGCTAGATGCAGGAAGATTGTTCCCAATGTTGGGGAAGTCCAGAACAAGGGGTCACAGCTTAAGGATAAGGGGGAAATCTTTTAGGACTGAGATGAGAAAAACATTTTTCACACAGAGAGTGGTGAATCTCTGGAATTCTCTGCCACAGAAGGTAGTTGAGGCCAGTTCATTGGCTATATTTAAGAGGGAGTTAGATGCGGCCCTTGTGGCTAAAGGGATCAGGGGGTATGGAGAGAAGGCAGGTACAGGATACTGAGTTGGATGATCAGCCATGATCATATTGAATGGCGGTGCAGGCTCGAAGGGCCGAATGGCCTACTCCTGCACCTATTTTCTATGTTTCTATGTTTCTATGTTTCTATGTTTCTATGTGTGTGTGTGTGAGTCTGTGTGTATGAGTGTGAGTGTGTATGTGTGTGTGAGTGTATGTGTGTGTGTGTGTATGTGTGTGTGTGAGTGTATGTGTGTGTGTGTGTATGTGTGTGTGTGTGAGTGTATGTGTGTGTGTGTGTATGTGTGTGTGTGTGTATGTGTGTGTGTGAGTGTGTGTGTGAGTGTATGTGTGTATGTGTGTATGTGTGTGTGTGAGTGTGTGTGTGAGTGTGTGTGTGTGTGTGTGTGTGTATGTGTGTGTGTGAGTGTATGTGTGTGTGTGTATGTGTGTGTGTGAGTGTGTGTGTGAGTGTGTGTGTGTGTGTGTGTGAGTGTATGTGCGTGGGTGAGTGTATGTGTGTGTGTGTATGTGTGTGTGTGAGTGTGTGTGTGAGTGTGTGTGTGTGTGTGTGTGAGTGTATGTGCGTGGGTGAGTGTATGTGTGTGTGTGAGTCTGTGTGTGTGTGTGTGAGTGTGAATGTGTGTGAGTGTACGTGTGAGTGTGTGAGTCTGTGTGTGTGTGTGAGTGTATGTGTGTGTGTGTGAGTGTATGTGTGTGTGTATGTGTGAGTGTGTGAGTGTATGTGTGTGTGTATGTGTGAGTGTGTGTGTGAGTGTGAGTGTGTGTGTATGTGTGAGTGTGTGAGTGTATGTGTGTGTGTATGTGTGAGTGTGTGTGTGAGTGTGAGTGAGTGAGTGAGTGAGTGTGTGAGTGAGTGTGTGAGTGAGTATGTGAGTGAGTGCGTGAGTGTATATGTGAGTGTGAGTGCATGTGTGTGTGTGAGTGAGTGTATGTGCGTGAGTGTATATGTGGGAGGTGGAGGGTGTGTGTATGTGTGAGTGTGTGTGTTTGTGTGAGTCTGTGTGTGTGTGAGTGTGTGTGTATGTATATTGGAATTGGTGGAGAGGTGGAATATTGCGTTGCAGACCAGCCCTCCCGTGTGAAGCTGGGACCCAACAGGTCCCACAGTCTAGTATAAAATTATAAGCAGCATATGTAGTAATTTATTTTTCCATGTTTTGGATATAAAAATCAGGAAAGCATGTGTTTAAAGTGAGAAAACATTTTAAAGGGTATTTGATAGAAAAGTGCTTTTACACAGAGAGTGGTTGCTATTTGGGACAGTGCTAGGGAAAGTTCACCTTTATAAGACATAGGAGCATAATTAAGCCATTCGGCACATCGAGTCTGCTCCACCATTCAATCATGGCTGGTCTATCTTTCCCTCTCAACCTCTTTCTCCTACCTTCTCCCCGTAACCGTTAACACCGTTACTAATCAAGAACCTATCAATCTCCGCTTTAAAAACACGAAAGGACTTGGTTTCCACAGCCGTTTCCTCATCTCCTTTCTAAAGTTACGTCCTTTTATTTTGAGGCTATGGCCTCTGGTACTAGACTCTGCCACTAGCTGAAAAATTCTCTCCACATCCACTCCATCTACGCCTTCCATTATTCGGTAAGTTTCAATGGGATCCCCCCATGAGATGATGGAGTCAGATACCATCATTACATTAATCATTACATTAAATGGTATTTAGACAGGCACTTAAAAAAGGCAAGGCAGGGACCAACATGGATCTAATGCAGGCAAATGAGATTAGTGTAAATGGGCAAAAGGTTGGCACGGATATGTCCATTTTTGTGCTGTAATCTATGATGTTTCCATTAGTGGGAGCATCTAGAACTAGAGATCACAGCCTTAGAATTAAAGAATGTTCTTTTAGGAAGGAGATGAGGAGAAATTTCTTTAGTCAGAGGGTGGTAAATCTGTGCATTTCTTTGCCACAGAAGGCTGTGGAGGCCAAATCAGTGGATATTTTTAAGGCAGGCAAGATTCTTGATTAGTACAGCTATCAGAGGTTATGCGGAGTAGGCAGGAGAATGTGGTTAAGAGGGAGCGACAGATCTGCGATGATTGAATGGCAGAGTAGACTTGATGGGCCGAATGGCCTAATTCTACTCCTATTCCTTATGACTATGACAAAGGAACAAAGTCCAATCAAATGCAACGATTCTTCCCATTGCAATTGTTTTAAGGACGAGTACCATCTGGGCTGCAAGACCGGGAGGGGGGGGGGGGGCTGGTGGGGACTGCAGCCCCCCCACTTTTTTGGCGAGACATGTTTCAATGTCTCCGGCTTTGGACGAGGCGCTGCCGTGCTCTGAGCAACCTGGTCGTGGGTGTTGGAGAGCCGGGACAGAGGAAGGGATGGAAGCAGAAGCAGCGGCGGGGCAGATGCGGACGGGGAGTCGGGGCTGGCGAATATTTGCCGGGCTGGCGAGTCGCTCGCTGCAGCTCCGGCCATGGAGCAGCCTCAGTGTAAGAGTCCCGGGCCGTCGGAGGCGTCGGATGCGTGTCGCCTCTGCCGTGAGAGCCTCTGCGCCGAATTCAGCCTGGTGACGGCATGGACCAGGCTGCGGCTCGGTGCATCCTGGAGGACAACCAGTGGCTGCTGGAAGTAGGTACCAAGCACTGGGTAGAAGCGGTGGAAGATAATGGCCTTCAAATGGGAGTGGTTGGAGAAAGCATCCTGCGAGCCTGCTAGATTTTCACTTACTGTAACTGCAGGAAAAATGTTCCCGATGTTGGGGGAGTCCAGAAACAGGGGTCACAGTTTAAGAATATTAAAGTAGGCCATGTAGGACTGAGATGTGGACAAACATTCTTCACCCAGAGAGTTGTGAATCTGTGGAATTCTGTGCCACAGAGGGCAGTGGAGGACAATTCACTGGATGTTTTCAAGAGAGAGTTAGATATAGCTCTTGGGGCTAGTGAAATCAAGGGATATGGGAAAAAAACAGGAAAAGGGTACTGATTTTAGATGAACAGCCATGATCATATTGAATGGCAGTGCTGGCTCGAAGGGCTGAATGGCCTATTCCTGCACATATTTTCCATGTTTCTATGCTTGAGTATATGGCAATAAAACTCGAACACTTGATTTTGAAACATTCATGCGTGGTGGAGGTACAATGTAGTCACAGAGTGAGACAGTGTGAAAACAGGCCCTTTGGCCCAACTTGCCCACATCCGCCAACATGTCCCAGCTAAACTACCTGCTTTTAGTCCATATCACTCCAAACCTGTCCTATCCATATATTAGTCTAATTGTTTCTTAAATGTTGGGATAGTCCCTGCCTCAACTACCTCCTTTGGCAGCTTGTTCCATACACCCACCACCCTTTGTGGGGAAAACGTTACCCCTCAGATTCCTATGAAATCTTTTCCCCTTCACCTTAAATCTGTCCTCTGTGTCAGAGGAAAAAAAAGAAAAGAAAAGAATGGCAGGACTCAAGCCACCGGGACCACTCTCCATGCAAGGGAACTTGGCCAAGAATTATAAGGACTGGATAAGGGCATTCCAGCTCTACGAGTAAGCCTGAAAAGATTTGGTGTGCAACATTCTTCCACGTGGCGGGGCCGTTCACCCCGGAGGAATGTGACAAAATACAATTGCTGAAGAATAAGTTTCAGACATACTGTGAACCAAAAAAGAACTTAACTGTCACAAGATACATATTTCATGCACGTAATCAGCGGCGAGGGGAGACCTTCTCCAGCTACCTGACTGCAGTGAAGTCTTTAGCTAATGATTGCGAGTTTGGCATTATCCATGACACGTTGCTGCGAGACAGAATTGTCTGCGGCATCACCAGCCAGCCGCTTCGGGAGAAACTACTACAATGCGATGATTTAACAATTGGAAAAATGCAGTGACATGTGTATGATCGGTGAAGCATCAGCCGAGCACGTGAAGCAGATTGCCCCAACCGCCATCGACACTGAAGACACTGTTGATTACGTGAAACGGGACAGCGCCAGTTGGCCATGGGGCTGAGGCAGGGATTCGTGACCCAGACAACCACACACAGAAATCCGTGATTCTGGTAAGGATACCGTCTGCCGATCATGCACCCGCGGAAATAAAGGCAACTACTGCCCCGCCCAGTACATGAGATGTCATACCTGCGGAGAGATTGGACATCTTCCCAGATCCCCCGACTGCCCGGTAAATAGAACGCCCAACAGCCGCCCACGTTCCCGACAACATGACCGGCTAATCAGACAAAAGGCCGGGGACTGGAGCCGTGACGTCCGCGACATCAAGTTCCAGATGAACGCTTCACCGCTGCCTGAGCCAGTGGACGATGACATTGACGCCGTGATTGATGCAGTGATTGAGTCGACGCGTGAATGGGGACAGATGTGCAGCATCAACAATATTGACATTGAGTTCAAACGTGACTCTGGTGCTCGTCGACATCCTGCACTTGTTCAGAAAGACTGGTCTTGCCTTACTAAGCACGAACGTAACACTGAGGTCATACTCTGGACATACAATGAAGCCTGTGGGACAGGCAAAGGGGAACGTCAAAGTAGGTAAGAAAGAATATAGGGTTGTCTTTCAAATAGTGAGGGGGAATGTGAAACCCATATTTGGGAAACTAACATGTGAAAAGTTAGGGCTTCTTGTGCGAAAGGAGGCGGTTGATGGCGTGAGTGTGAGCCCACCATACACTGCGAAGATCATTGAGGAAAACCGCGAGATTTTCCAAGGGCTGGGAAGGCTAAATAAACATGAGTACAACATAGCGCTGCAAGAGAACGTGCAACCTAAGCAAAACCCGCCCCGCACTATCCCCTATAAGATCAGTGATAAGGTCAAAGCCTAATCAGAGCACATGGAAAGCTTGGGAGTCATAAAGCCCGTGAGCGAACCGACAGATTGGGTGAATTCAATGACTGTTGTTAACAAGCCTAATGGTGAAGTCCGCATATGCCATGACCCACGTGACTTCAATGCGGCCATTCGAAGAGAGCATTTCCCGATGTCGACGTTCGAGAACATTGCAGCCCGCATGCCGATGGCAGAATGGTTCTCAAAATTGGACGCTACAAGTGGGTACTGGCAGTTCCCACTGAGCGATGATAGCTCGCGTCTGACCACATTTAATACTCCCTTTAGGAGATACCGATACCTCGTGCTTCCATTTGGAATCTCATCCGCAAGTGAGATTTGGCAGCAGGCGATGCAGGAAGAGTTTGGCGATTTAGAAGGGGTGGAGATAGTTGTTGACGACATTCTCCTTTGGGGTGAGACGTGGGGCATGACGCAAGGGTGAAAGCCCTACTTGAGCGAGTGAAAGAGTCTGGCCTAAAGCTCAATCCCAGAAAGTCAGTAATGCGCTCAAACGAGATTGAATATGTGGGACACGTCATCTCGCAAGCAGGCGTGTCACCAAGCCCAACAGAAAAGGGAGTAGCATGGCATTTTGGGCAGAAGCACAGACAGGCAGTAGACCAGCTGAAGTCTGTACTCACATCGCCACCCGTACTCAAACTGTATGATGTGAACGCGCCCGTTTCAATTGCCACAGACGCTTCCAACAGCAGATTTGGAGCAGTCCTAATGCAAGACGAGAGACCTGTTACATATGCATCACGATGTGTGAATGCGGCCGAGCGCAACTATGCGACTATAGAGAAGGAGCTGTGCTCCATATTGTACGCATGCAGAAAGTTTCATGACTTCATTGTCGGTCAGCACACAGTAATCCTTACTCACCACAAGCCATTAGTAGGCTTGCTCGCCAAGCCGCTACACAAATTAAGCCCCAGACTCCAGCTCATGCGAATGCACCTGCTATGGTACGACCTGGAAATACGGTGGAAGCCGGGACGTGAAATGTTTGTCCCCGATGCCCTGAGCCGGCTGCCCAGTGCAAACACACCTGCGGAAGAGCACACTGCACTACTGAACATGATACATGCTGTAGAAGCCATCCTACACATGTCAGACGAGCGCGAACACTCTTCCATGAGGAGGAAACCCTCTCCCAGAAGGAGCTAGTTTCCCAGACTCAAGAGAACTATCACAGGCCGCATCACAAGGTTCTGTGGTGGGGGAACCGGCTTGAAGTGTGCCAAGGCACACTCACACACAACAGAAATACGACACAGAATGAGTTGGAAATACAACTTGCATGAGAAGTGGGCGATTGTCAAAACCCCCAACTCGACTTGTTATGTAAAATTGTTGGGCAATTATTTTATAGTTTTGTGGTACTTTATCCACATTAAATTGATTAAAGGGTCAAGTTATTAGTTATGACCCCAACGTTGAAGGGGAGATGTAATGTAATTAAAGTGAAAGGGGAGATGTGATGTAATTAAAGTGAAGGGGGAGATGTGATGTATATGTAATATAAATGCCAGCGCCCCTTGAGGCCAAAAGCAGAAGCTGGCAAATGTGCCTGTGCCTCGTGACTGAGGTCAGGTGACCTTCTAGAAGTTTCCGTTGGTTGTTCAGATTAAATCTTTCTTACAAGATGGCGGACGTGTATTCATTGTGCTAGTCACAACAGGGTCTTACAGCGGAAATTACACTCTGGTCCTCGATTCACCTACTCTGGGCAAGAGACTCAGTGCATTGAAATGTATATTTCTAATGCAATTTAGATCTCAAAAGCCTTACTTTAAAAAAAGTAACGTTTCCATAAACATATACCCCCTTTATTAATGTCATGGTTTGATGATTCTAAATTCAAATAAAAATGAAATATACGTCAAAAGGAAAACGTATACTTTCAAAATACTCTGATTTTTTCCCCGAGCAAAACATAATTTGTATGACTTTGCAAAATCAGGAAATGTTATGATTATTTCTTGTCCCTTTTTCCAACTACAAACAAACAAATGATCCGGGGTGGGGGTAGGGGATATATCCCCCCACTTTCTGAGGTGGGGGTTGGCCCTGTATTATTATCCCCCAGTTTTTGGAGGTCGAGCAATAACAAAAATAATAATCACCTGCTCCTATCACTCATGTAGGCCCTACATTATCTTAAAAATACTTCAAACAAAAAACATTGAAATCATACTACAATGCACTAAAACATGATTTTAATATATCAAATTTCAAAAAGTCCCTACCGTGGAAGGATGGGTGCCCCCCCCCCCTTCCACACCCTCCCCCCACTAGGTCACTCGACCCCCTCACCAGGTACGCCCAAGGCCAGTGATTAGTGGTCGCTCAGCCCCCCATTTTAAAAAATGCTCCGCGGCCTCTGCCATCACTGTCCATTTGCAAAGTAACAATTTTAAAACCAATATATTTTACTTGAGAATGCAATAAAATATGTACACAATATTCCACGTAGAACACGAATAACACACATTATATCTAAAGTGGTGCTCTGTCATTTTGGTATTGCAGCCTAGGAAGGCTAGAAGTTCCATTTGCCAAGAGAAAAAAGCCACCAGGATCTAGTGTCAGTATGGATGACCAGAAAGCAAAACTACTGAACTGCCTTAAAATAAAACTTCACCAATGTCTGTCCTTTGCTGCTCAGGCCCATACAGTATGTGATTAGACTATAGACATTAGACTTTAGAGATACAGTGCAGGAACAGGCCCTTCAGCCCACCAAGTCCGTGCTGACCAGCGATCACCCTGTACTTAAGCACAAACCTACGCACTGGGGACAATTTACTATTTTATCCAAGCCAATTAACCTACAAGCCTGCACGTCTTTGGAGTGTGGGAGGAAACCGGCACACCCAGCGACAACCCATGCGGTCACAGGAAGAACATACAAACTCCACACAAACAGCACCTGAGGTCGGGATCGAACCCTGTCTCTGGGGGCTGTAAGGCAGCAGCTCTATCATTGCACCACTGTGCCACCCTTACCATGCCATGTGGCTGATTCTGACATGTCCTTGTGGGGTATGCAGTTGGCTTATCATCACCTTCCCATGGGTAATAAATGCTGAGATCATGAAAATAAAAGGGAAACGTGAGGCAGTTTCTCAGGAATTAGGGATTCCAGTTTTGGTGAAGATGAGGGCAACATTGGAACAGCGGACTCTTCCACAGATGGGCTAGGACTAGCTGGATATGGTGGGTCAAAGGGTAGTGTCATACTCCCTCCGCCAGTTAAGATGGACATCTGTGTGCTCCTGGTGTATGGATTTTGTGGCTTTCAGTGCCACCCTGAATGCTCCTACTCATCTTTGACTGGTCGTGAGCTTGTGATTCCTTGACTGGGGTTGTTGCATTTCTTCAAGAAGACTGAGTGTGCATCCAGAAATGTTTTCTCTGTTCGCCTGGTAATCTCTTCCCAAGAGAGATCTCAGAATAGAATGTATTTTTCAGGAGTCTCATATCATGCATGCATAAGTCTTTGCCTGTGTAAAGTTTAGTTTAGTTTAATTTATTATTAATACGTATACCAAGGTACAGTAAAATGCTTTTTGTTCTGTGCTATCCAGCCAGCAGAAAGACTATCTATACATGACTACAATCGTGCCGTTCACAGTTTACATATACAGGATAAAGGGAATACGTTTAGTGCAAAGTCCGATTAAAGATAGTATAAGGTCTCCAATGAGGTAGATGGTAGCTCAGGGCTACCGTCTAGTTGGCGATACGATGGTTCAGTTGCATGATAACAGCTGGATAGAAATTGTCCCTGAATCTGGAAGTGTGTATTTTCACACTTCTGTACATCTTGCCTGATGGAAGAGGGGAGAAGAGGGAGTGACTGGAGTGAGACTCCTTCTTGATTATGCTGGTGGCCTTGCCGAGGCAGCGTGAGGTGTAGATGGAGCCAATGGAAGGGAGTTTGGTTTTTGTAATGGTCTGGACTGCATCCACAACTCTCCAATTTCTTGCCATCTTGGATGGAGCTGTTCCCAAACCAGGTTGTGCTGCATTTCAATAAAATGCTTTCTAAGGCGTATCTGTAGAGGTTGGTGAGAGTTGTTGGGGATATGCTAAACTCCCTAAGCCTTCTAATGATGTATAGGCATTGCTGTGCTTTCTTGGCATTGCTTCGGTATGGCTGGTCCATAACAAAACGATACTGGTGAGCTTCAGTGCTCTCCAGTTTCAAAGTTGTCGTGTTGAGTCTCATCAGCTGTACTCGTTCTCACCTAACAAACAGCTAACAATGGCTTCTTTATTATATCATCTTTTGCATATCTTTCAATCATTTGATCTGTATCTCTCGACATCACCATCTATATCTCTTGTTTCCCTTTCCCCTGACTCTTAGTCTGAAGAAGGGTCTTGACCCAAAACATTACCTATTCCTTCTTTCCAGAGATGCTCTCCGACTTGTTGAGTTACTCCAGCTTTTTGTGTCTATCTTCAATACAAAAGATATTGGCCTGGGAGAGCATGCTAGATTCATAGAAAAAATAGGTGCACGAGGAGGCCATTTGGCCCTTCGAGCCTGGACCTCCATTCGTTGTGATCATGGCGGATCATCCACAATCAGTAACTCGTGCCTGCCTTCTCCCCATATCCCTTGATTCTGCTAGCCCTCTAACTCTCTTTTAAATTCATCCAGTGAATTGGCCTCTACTGCCTTCTGTGGCAGAGAATTCCACAAATTCACAACTCTCTGGGTGAAAAAGTTTTTTCTCATCTCAGTTTTAATGCTGATTTGGTTGTGTTGTCTTTCCAGCAGATGTGAAATATTTAGTGGAGAAAGTATTGTTGATATATTTACGTTACTTTGAGGTCCATTCCGGAGGCACTCTCAGAATCACAAGCGAGCAGGGATCACAGCTTTTTGGAAAACCATGAGTTTTGTACCAGGTTCAAGATCTTGATCTTCAAATCCTATTTTCCTCTACTGGTCAAAAAACGAGGCTCAATAAGCAATGGTGAATTTCAACATCGACACCAAAGGATGCCTTTGCAATATCCTCCACATCTACTGGGAGATTATATCTGTCAACATTGTCTTTACTTTCATGTAGCATTGTGCAGTTACTTCTGGTACAGGGTATGGTTTGTTTCCTTCGATCCCAGAGCCACGGCAGCTAAATTGTACCGAGCAGCTTTTCACAGACCACACATGAAACAGGTAAATTTACAATCTCTGCCATTGATCTCGAGAAATGGATGCCGCAGTGGCGTAGCTGGTAGAGCTGCTGCCTCGCAGAACCAGAAACCCGGGTGTGAGCATGACCGCATGCGTGCGTGTAGTTTGCACATTCTCTCTTTGACCTTGTGGGTTTCCTCCGAGTGTTTTGGTTTCCTCCCATATCCCAAAGACGTGCAGGTTAGTAGGTTAATTGGCCTCAGTAACTTCCCTCTATGGTGTAGGGAGTGGATCTTCTTCTTATCGAGTCCACACACAAGATTGGAAGTTGTTCAGTCAGAGCTGAACCCATTTCTCAGCACCTGCATACAATGGTGTCTGTTTTGCGCTTCTTGTGCTTCTTGTGGTGGTAGAAAGATTGGTGGAATCAGGGCCGCGACGTGAACGCTCTTTCCTTGACCCCAGGGAGTGGATGAGAAAGAGGGATAATGTAGAACTGGTGCGACTGGGAGATTGATGGTTGGTGTGGACTTGGTGGGCCAAATGTTTTTTTTGTCACGCTGTATATCTAAGCAGCTGGATCTCTGCACAATGTCTGTGCCAAACATAATGCCAGGACCACTACTTATCTACCTGCGGATAATCCATATCCCTTCATTCCCTGCATATCTATGTGCCTATCCAAAAGTCTTTTAAATGCCAATAACGTACCTGCTGCAATCAACACCACTGGCAGTGCATTCCAGGCACTCACCACCCTCTCTGTATAAAACTTGCCACACACATCTCCTTTAAAACCTCTCACCTAAAGCTGACCCTCAGGTATTTGATTTTTCCATCCTGGGAGAAAGTTTCTGACTACCTTATCAATGCATTTCATCCTTATCTGATGCACTTTTGTTGCTTTTTCAACTCTAGCCTTTGTCACTTCCTCCATCTATCTGCTAACCCCTCCCTCACCTGCATCCACCTATCATTTGCCAGGCTCTGTCCCCCCCCCCCCCCGCCTCCCCCCCTCCTCGCCCAACCTCTCTTTTCCAGCTCTCCCCCTTACTTATGTCAGTCTGAAGAAGGGTTATAGCTCAAAACGACGCCTGCCCTTGCCCTCCCCAGACGTTGCCTGACATTGAGTTCCTCCAGCACTTTGTGTTTTGCTAAATAATATTTATGGCTTAGGATATCATTGAAATTGAGAACACCTTTATAGTTTTAACAATGAAGATGTTTGTTTTAAATTTATGGTTTAGAATATCAAAACCTTTATGGAGATCTTATATAACTGAGCGTAAGACTTTCAGGATACATAGTTTAGTTTAGTTTAGTTTAGTTTATTTTAGTTTAGCGTAATTTAGGGATGGAAACAGGCCCTTCGGCCCACTATGCATGTTGACCAGCGATCACCATACACTAGTTCTATCCTACACTAGGGACAATTACTGAAGCCAATTAACCTACTAAACTGCACGTCTTTGAAATGTGGGATGAAAACGGAGCACTTGGAGAAAACCCACACGGTCATAGGGTGAACGTACAAACTCCGTACAGACAGCATCCATAGTTGGGACCGAACCCAGGCTTCTGGCACTGTGAGGCAGCAACTCTACTTCTGCTCCACTGAAGCAAAAACTAAAACTCAATAGTATTTATGCTTTAGGATATCATAGAAATTATGAAGGATCATTAACTTTAACAATGAAAGAGTTTGATTTATACGTGGCTAAGAAAATCAAAACCTTTAAGGTGATCGCCTTTATGGTTTTTACCCTTTATGCTGATCGTATGTAGCTGAGTGTGAAATTTTCACGATACGTAGTCGCGTAATAACTTGGAATTCCTCCAAAGATAGACACAAAAAGCTGGAGTAACTCAGCGGGACAGGCATCCTCTCTGGAGAGAAGGAATGGGTGACGTTTTGGGTCGAGACCCTTCTTCTCCAGAGATGCTGCCTGACCCGTTGAGTTACTCCAGCTTTTTGTGCCTATAGTCGGTTTAAACCAGCATCGGCAGTTCCTTCCTACACATTTTGTTTGCATTAATCCAATGGATTTAGCTTGATTCTGCTGGAGAAAGGTGGAAACCGCTCTTTTTTTTTGGTATGTGCCTGGAATTTCTGAGGGCAATGGGCCACACATGTACAAAATCCTGAAGTTGCTGTTACTGATGGTGACAAGCACATGCACCGTTACTGTCTTCACATCATCGATATCCCCACACTTACCCAGAGCCACCAGGACACCAGGCCTTTATGTTACAACAGTGAGACAATAAGAAATGTAGTAGCTTTGCCTCTTGTCCAAGGTTCTTGCATCAGGTGGGGTGGACCTGGAGGAACCATGATTTCTAATGGGAAAAATTAAAACTGCTGAGGAAAATCCCCAGTTATCCTATAAAATTGGCAGTTTAGTGCCAACAGTTAAGCAAAGGTGTCAAAGGTGCCCTGGGCCAAAATGAGCAGTGTAAACCAGCAGCAATAAATGCAACACCTTCCCAATCATTATCACCTCATTCTGCACGATACAAACACGGACCCAGACAGCTGTGAATCAGCTGACTCACAGTAAACAAAAACTAGCTTTCAAGACCAGTGTTGGCTGGAGCTGGCACTTCGTAAATAGACACACAATGCTGGAGTAACTCAGCGGCGACAGGCAGCATCTCTGGAGAGAAGGAATGGGTGACTTTTCGGGTCAGGACTCTGGTTAGCCTCAGTTATGAACAACATAGTATTTCACACTGATCACTATGATCACTATGTTTAAGAAAGAACTGCAGATGCTTGAAAAATCAAAGGTAGACAAAAATGCTGGAGAAACCCAGCGGGTGAGGCAACATCTATGGAGCGAACGGAGCGGAGGTGTTGGGCGAAGCGATCGCCCAAGCCTCCGCTCAGTTCACAATAACAAACCTGATCTCCCGGTGGCTCAGCACTTCAACTCCCCCTCCCATTCCAAATCCGACCTTTCTGTCCTGGGCCTCCTCCATGGCCAGAGTGAGTCCCACCGCAAATTGGAGGAGCAGCACATCATATTTCGCTTGGGTAGTTTACACCCCAGTGGTATGAACATTGACTTCTCCAATTTCAGGTAGTCCTTGCTTTCTCCCTCCTTTCCCTCCCCTTCCCAGCTCTCCCACAGCCTACTGTCTCCGCCTCTTCCTTTCTTTATCTGGTCCCCCCCCATATCAGTCTGAAGAAGGATCTCGACCCAAAACGTCGCCTACTCCTTCGCTCCATAGATGCTGCCTCATTCTACAGATCAGATGATACTCACGAGTCAAGTCAAGGGTTTTCAATTGTCATGTGTACTGAAAGCAGGACAATTAATTTCTTATAGAAACAAGGAACTGCAAATGCTGGTTTATGAAAAAGGATACAAAGTGTTGGAGTAACTCAGCAGGTCAGGCAGTATCTCTGGAGAACATAGATAGGTGATGTTTTGGGTCAGTACCCGACCCAAACCATCACCTATTCATGTTCCCCAGAGATGCTGCCTGATCCGCTGAGGTACACCAGCACTTTGTGTCATAGAGTCATATAGTGTGGAAACAGGCCCTTTGGCCCAAATTGCCTACACTAACCAATGTCCCATCTACACTAGTCCCCTGTCTGCATTTGGCCCATATCCCTCTAAACCCGTCTTATCCATGTACCTGTTCAAATCCTTCTTAAGCATTGCGATACTACATGCAGTGTCCTGCAATGAAATTACAAGGAGCAGCATAATAGGTACAATACATAAATTCATTCGTCAAACTCTAGTACAATAGATAGAACAAATGGTTAAGATATAGAATGCAGAATATAGTTCTCAGCAATGTGGTGCATCATTTCTGTTGTTTTGAAAGTCCAATATCCATAATGGGGTAGAGGTGAATCAGACAGAACTCTAGCTTATAGAAGGATGGTTCAGAGGGGAAGAAGTCTGTCATTGCATGCTTTCAAGCTTCTGCCGGACATGAGCAAGGAGAAAAACAAATAACTGGGGTAAGACAAGTGATTGATCATGTTGCCAGCCATTCCGATGCAGCATGAAGTATTGATGGAGTTAATGGTGGAACGGGCAGTCTGTGTGATGGACTGGGCAACATCTACTACTCTCTAATCTCTTGCGGTTTTGGTCAGAAGTGTTCCCAAACTAAGCTATGATGCAACTCAGCTGACAAAGATAGACACAAAATGCTGGAGTAACTGAGTGGGACAGGCAGCATCTCCGGAGAGAAAGAATGGGTGATATTTCAGGTCGAGATCCTTCTTCAGTCAGTATGCTTTCTGTGGTATATCTGTAGAAGTTTGCAATAGTCATTGGCGAGGAGCCGAATTTCCCCAGTCTCCTAAAATCTGATTAAAATCTGAATGATTCTGTATATATTTGTTTCTTGGGTAATAACCTTGCACGGTCTGTAAGCTTAAGATCTATTGCTTGCTGTGATAAGAGATTCTGAATCAAATTAGTTTATTGTCATTTACACCAGGGTGCAATGAAATTCTTTGTTGGCACGACACTGCCAGAGTAAACAGCGTGCCTGTTTACATAGACATGCTGTGAATGAGCAATAAGTGTTCATTCTCCTTAGTAGGATGAGGGGTGAAAAAGTATAAGTTCCTGAGGGGAGCTCAACAGGATAGTTTCTGTCAGAATGTTTTGCTTGGTTGAGCATCCAGCACGAAGGATTGCTGCTTACTAAGGCCAAGTCATGTCGAGTTTATTGTCATCCACACAGGTACAGTGCAGTACAGATACAGATACGTCAACAGTGGTGAGACCTCGGCAGCGGTGAAGCCTCGCAACAATGGGGCCTCGCAACAATGGGGCCTCGCCGGTCGACCCACGGTCGATGAGAGCATGGAGAACCACCGTGAGGGAGGTGGGGGGAGAACAATGGAGGACCTGGCGTGGGGGGACCGCAGTGGGGGAGGTGGGGGGAGAACAATGGACAATAGGGGGGTTGGGACAATGGACAATGGGGACCCGGCGTGGGGGAACTGTTGGGGGGGATGACAAAAGGAGGGGCCGGCGTGCTTCATAACTTTGTCAGCGCTGTAGGTGGCCGCTATTTGTATACGTTGGGTATACAGCAAATCTCACTGTGCCTAGTCACATGTGGCCATAAAATATTCCTTCCTTTTCCTATTCCTATCCATTGGAAATCTCACTTGCAGCAGCATCACACACACATACACAACACACACTTCACTCCACAGATGCTACAGAGGTCCGCTTTCAAAGACAGGAGAGTAAGGACGAGAGGGAAAAATAGATCAGCCTTGTTTGAATGGGAGTTGACTCGATGGGCTGAGTGGCGTAATTCTGCTCCTATGTCTTATGGCTGATGTCCTAACCTCACTTAATAGATCTACAGGGTTGTTGATCTCACAGGATTATAAATATTGCAACGTTACAGATCTATGGGAGGTTTGAAGGGCAGGAGGAAGAATAGCTGAAGGTGGTGAGCCTACGAAGGGATTTGAAAACCACTCTGTAATGTATTCATACATATTCATGTATATGTTAATGAGTTGGTGTTCAATATAAGCAAGAAATATTGGTAATAAATCTCTCTCTCGTGATCTAGGCAACCAGCGTGTAAGTTGTTATTCATTCTGCTGTCCGGAATATAACAAAATTGGCGACGAGTATGGGATAGAGTTTGTGAACTCATCCTTAAAATACCGTGCAGGACTGTTTTGCAACATGCAGTATTGTTTAACATTTTAAACAGTAAATACGGAGTTGTGCCCCAGTTGTTTGCGAGCTGGACACGATAGGCCGCTGATCCTTCTATGCAGGGGACTGTAGTTTAAAACAGCAGATGGACAAATCGTCGAGAGTTTGTCAGACTATCTCTATGTTGTGTCTATGTGGCAAGATGCCATCCTTGGGATTGTATAAGATTTTATTTTTTTTGTCGAGTTCCTCAAGCTGAATAGCCTAAGTTTTAGGTGAATTATTACACCAGAACAGACAGGAAATCAGGGTTTTTGAACGAACTTAAAAAAAAAAAGAGAACGACACGATGGCGACATCCACGGGCTACATCGGAAACCTTGGCACTTTTGACAAGAGTAGAGAGCCGTTCAGCTCCTATATGGAGAGAGCAAACATGTTTTTCATGGCAAACAACATAATGGGGATTTGTGGTGAAGGAGAGATAGTGACTGAAACAAATAAGGCCGTTTGCGAACGCATGAAAGCGATTCTGCTCACGGAGATCGGTCCTGAAGTGTACGGCACATGCGTGGATCTCCTTGCGCCCATAAAGGCAAAAGACGTGCCATTCAATGACATTATAAAGAAGTTGGAGGAGCACTTCAACCCAAAGCCTCTGGAAATTGCAGAAAGCTATAAATTTGGCACTAGAAACCAGAAGCAGAATGAGACAATCAATGAATACATTGTTGCCTTGAAAAACGTAACTTTGCACTGTAACTTTGGAACCTTTCTCGGACGGGCACTACACGACTGATTTGTTTGTGGTCTAGTGGATGAACGAATTCAGTCCAAACTCAAGAACACTACAGATCTTACATTCGAGAAAGCATGCAAGATTGCTACCACAATGGAGATGGCATCAAAGAATGCTTGTGAGTTTTGTCCACCACGGTCTGCAGTGGCCATTTACATTCACAAGGCAGTGCCTATGGTCAAACCAAGAGGCGCTAAACCAAAACCAAAGTATGGCAGGGAGCCGAGTTCGGCCAGTTGTTATCGTTGCAACGGTAATCACTCATCCCAATTTTGTCAGTTTAAAATGGCCAAGTGCTATAACTGCCAGAAGAAAGGCCATATCGCCTCAGCATGTTGGGCCAAGCTTAAAACAAGAAACCAACAATCTGCGGGAATCAAGCAAAAACACCAGAGAGGAGTTCACAACATGGAGATGAACCCAGATGGAAATGAACTTGGGTTGTACACCATTTATGCAACCAACATCGATAAGCCTACAACCAGCCAAGGCAAGGACTTTCAAACTAAACTATTGATAAATGAACAGTTAATCGATATGTGTATTGACACGGCAACAGATTGTTCGGTCATGAGCAGAGACCTGTACGAAACAAAGTTCCCACAGACACCATTGGCTGAGACTAAGGTCAAGCTGAGAACCTACTCGGGTGAAGTTTTGGAGACATGTGAACAAATTAACTGTAAAGTTCAGCATAATGGTCAGTCAGTAACGCTGCCCAACATAGTGGCCAGCTACAGAAATAAACCAACCCTCCTTGGAAAGGATTGGCTGAGTAGAATAGAGTTAGACTGGAAGAACATTTTCAGCGTCGATTTGTCCAAATCACATCTTGAAAACGTCATAAGCAAACATGCAAACATTTTTGCTGACAGTTACATGGGAATAACAGGGTACTCTGCACACATTCGACTTAAGCAAGATGTGAAACCTGTGTATTGTTGACCAAGACCTGTACCGTATGCACTAAAGCAACAAGTGGAGGAAGAACTCAACAGGTTAGAGCGGATGGAGTATTCGTGAAGACAGACCCGTGTAACTGGGTAACAAAACTGTCCGACTATGTGGTGACTACAAAGTCACAATCAACCAAGCCGTTGATGACGAACAATATCCGTTACCAACCTCGCAAGATCTGTACGCAGAACCTAGCGGAGCAAGAGTCTTCACTAAACTGGATTTGTCTCACGCTTACGCCCAACTCAATGTCGAGAAGGAAAGTCAGCAGTACTTGACTATCAACACACATAAGGGCTTGTATTCATTTACAAAGCTGCCCTGTGGTGTGAAATCCTCCCCAAAAAATGTTCAGTCTGTCATGGACGAAATGTTAGAAGGCATTCCGCACTGTGTGTGCAACCAGGATGACCTACTGATATTCACAGAGGGCATGGTAGAACATCTGGAAATCCTCAAGCAAGTTCTCATGCGACTGAACTGCCACAATGTCAAACTGCGACAAAGTAAATGTGCATTTGCGCAGTCAGAGGTGGTCTAACTTGGACTCAAAGTAGACGCCAACGGACTTCGCCCTGTGAAGGCGAAAATGGAAACAATAGTGAATGCTCCAAAACACAACAATGTGTCAGAGCTACGATCATTCCTTGGGATGGTGCAGTTCTATGCACGATTCATTCCAGATTTAGCAACTGTACTAAAGCCACTACATCATCTGCTACAAAAAGATGTGAAATGGACTTGGGGAAAGGAACAGCAACGTGCATATGACAGCTGCAAGGAAAACTTGACGTGACAAACTCCTTGTTCACTATGATACGACACGCGAGATGAAACTTGCTTGTGATGCTTCAAGTTATGGTGTAGGTGCAGTGATTTCCCACGTAATAAATGACGGACAGGAAAGGCCTATTGCTTTTGCATCCCGCACCCTATCACCGAGTGAATGCAATTATGCACAGATAGAAAAGGAAGCACTCAGCATCGTGTACGGAATCAAGAAATTCCATCAGTTTCTTCTCGGCAGACCATTCACCATTCACAAGCCACTACTAGTGATACTTGGTCCCAAGTCAGCTATACCTTCCATGGCGACATCAAGGATGCAGCTCTGGGCAATTTTGCTGTCCCAGTATGACTACAAGGTTGTGTACAGAAGCTCCAAGTGCAATGCGTTGCAGTTGCAGATGCGTTGTCCCGGTTGCCCCATGAGAACTCTGACGTGGGAAGTGAGAACTCAATCTACACACTGCAAGTTGTAGATGAAGACTTTCCAGTGACTGCACCAGAAATTGCACCAGAATCAGAAAAAGACCCTGTGCTGAAGTGGGTCTATGAACAGACATTGAATGGTCGGAATGAAATCGATAGTGGATCAGTTCTGAACTCAGAGCTGAAGCCTTGCCATAATCAACACCATGAATTATCATGTGAGCAGGGATGCATTAATTGGGGTTACAGAGTGGTTGTACCAGAGTCTTTGAGAAACAAAATTATGAATGAACTTCATGCCGAACATCCTGGCATAGTAAGCATGAAGTCAATTGGCTGCAGTTTTGTGTATTGGCCTGGTATTGACAGTGACATCGAGTCACTGGTGAGCAAATGTAGCATCTGCCAAAATTGCTGGAGCAAACCATCAAAAACACCACTGCAATCCTGGTCATGTCCAAGTAGACCTTTTCAGAGAGTTCATGTAGATTTTTGTGAAAAGGGTAATGATCACTTTCTGGTACCAGTAGATAGTCATTCCAAATGGATTGAGGTTAAGCATATGGGATGAAGCACTACTACTGAGTGTACCATAGATGAGTTGAGATTAATTTTTGCATGCCATGGTTTACCGGAAGAGCTTGTTTCTGATAACGGGCCTCAGTTTCATTCAGAACGGTTCAAAGAGTTCATGCAGCGGAATGGTGTAAAACACACACTTGTTCCCCCATACCAGCCTCCAATGGGGCAGCGGAAAGGTCTGTTAGAGTTGTCAAAGATGCTCTCAAGAAACAGGTTTTGCAGGGTAGTTCAAAGCTCAGCATGAAACATCATTTGGCTAGTTTCTTGCTGAAGTACAGAACCACACAACACACAACAACAGGTTACTCACCTGTTGAAAAGAAGGCTAAGAATACGCCTAAGTCTAGTTCAACCCAATTTGGCCTTGAGAGTTGAGCAAAAACAGTTAAGTCAAAAACTCCATTTTGACTCCCACAAAAAAGAGAGGTACTTCAAGCCAGATGAGCAGGTTCATGTTCTCAGTCCTCCCAACAAGTCCAGTCGAGACAAATGGGATGTTGGGAAAATGGTGGAAGTGTGTGGAATGAAAAGATACTTAGTTGAAGTTGGAGATAGGATCAAGAGTGTTCATGTTGATCAAATGATTCCAGCCAAAGTTGAACCAAAAACTGAGCATGAAGTCTTAATCCCTGCGTTTTTATCTGTAAGTGAGTTGGAAGAGCCAACTGTGATTGAAACACAAAGTTCAGTTAGTACAGACAAAGAAACAGATTCCTCTGGTCAAAGTCAGGTTACTAAAACAGAGCCAAACAAGCCAACAGTTGAGTCAACTGCCACTTTTGCGCGCTAGAAGAGTATGTGTACCACGTGTATATGAGTGTGTGAGGCTGCAGCCACTGTTTGAATATCTAAAAGAGCTGCTCCTTGCCTTCTGGCTGCATTTTCACCCACCATCCACATCTTTGGACACCCTGTGCATAGGGGAGAGGGTAGGGCTGAAGATGTATATGAACATAGCTCTGACGTTTCTCCTGGGCCTGGCCAAGCTGGCCATCCGCGAGTCAGGGCACCAGGCGGTGGGGGGCTTTACCCGAGCCGGCTGCCTGCCCCTTTTCCGGGGTTACGTCCGTGCCTGGGTGGGGTTAGAAAGGGAATACACCCTGTCCACGGGCACCCTGATGCAGTTCCGGGACCGATGGGCTCCGCAAGGTGTTGAATGCATCCTCAATAAGGATTGTAACATAGTTGTCTAGTAGTTTATTATGGATATTTGTTTGTATTGTATTATGGTGGTGGGTTCTGGTTTGTTTTATTGTAGTGTAAATATTATTTTTTAATAATTGAATACATTTTTTATTTAAAAAATCAACAACAAAAAACAGTTGAGTCAACACCTAAACCTGTTACACCTGTTATTGTTAGACGATCAGGCAGGATCCGTAAACCAGTAGTCAGATTAGGTATGTAAGTTAAGTAACTCACTGTTTAAGTAAAACAAAAATGTGTAGATATGTAAAATAAATATATTATGTTTATCATTTAAGATTTCATAAATACTGGTTTAAATCAAGTATCACAACAACAACATTGTAACTGAGTACTTAGATTTAATACTTTAAAAAAAAGAGAGCAGTGTAGTGTTTGCATACATATTCATGTATATGTTAATGAGTTGGTGTTCAATATAAGCAGGGAATGTTGGGTAATAAATCTCTCTCTCGTGATCCAGGCAAGTAGCGTGTAAGTTGTTATTCATTCTGCCATCCGGAATATAACACACTCCTTCTCTCCAGAGATGCTGCCTGTCCCGCTGAGTTACTCCAGCATTTTGTGTCTATCTTTGATTTAAACCAGCATCTGCAGTTCTTTCCTACACTAAACCTAAATTATAGAAAAAATTCTGCAAGACAGTAAAAAAACAAGACATTAGTGCAAATGACCGACGTGACTCGAAACATCACCTGATCATTCCCTCCACAGATGCTGTTGTAGCTGTTGAGTTACACCAGCATTTTGTATTACACCTGTACCTATTTACCTGTATTAGTAGTAAGGAACTGCAGATGCTGGCTTTGCACTGAAGATAGACACAAAATGCTGGAGTAGCTCAGCAGTGGAGATGCTGCGTGACCCATTGAGTTACTCCAGAATTTTGTGTTTAGCTATATTCCTGATTGAGTAATAACTTGATTTTCAATTCTCTAGTTTAGTTCAGAGATACAGAGCGGAAACAGGCCCTTTGGCCCACCGGGTCCGCGCTGACCAGTGATCCCCACATATTAACACTATCCTACACACACTAGGGTCAGTTTACATTTATACAAGGCCAGTTAACCTACAAATCTGCAAGTCTTTGGAGTGTGGGAGGAAACCGAAGGTCTCAGAGAAAAACCCATGTGGTTACGGGGAGAACAATTTTTACATTTACCAAGCCAATTAACCTACAAACCTGTATGTCTTTGGATTACTATCTTTTGGACTACTATCTTTGTTCTCAAATCCCTTCGTAGGCTCACCACCTTCAGTAACTTTCTCCAGCTGTACAAACTTCCCAGAGGCCTGTAACGCTGCAAAATTTATAATCCTGTGAGATCAACAACCCTGTAGATCTATTAACTAAAGTTAGGTCATCAGCCATAAGATGTAGGGGCAGAATTAAGCCACTCAGCCCATCAAGTCAACTCCACCATTCAAACAAGGCTGATCTATTTTTCCCGCTTGTCCCCATTCTCCTGTCTTTAAAAAGGAACCTCTGTAGCATCTGTGGAGTGAATGGACAGGCAATGTTTCGGGTCGGGTCTCTTCTTCAGACAGATCCAGATCTGACACAGAAGGGTCCCGACCCAAAACGTCGCCTGCCCGTCTCCTCCGCAGATTGTTAGTTTAATTTACTTTGGAGACGCTACATAGAAACAGGCACTCCAGCCCACCGAATCTACGCTGACTCGTTACCCGTTCACAATAGTTCTATGTTATCTCATTTTCTCATATAATCCCTGCACACTAGAGGCAATTTTAGAGGCCAAATAATCTACAAACCCGAACATCTTTAAGAAGTGGGAGAAAACCGGAGAACCTGGTGGAAACCCATGTGGTCACAGGGAAAATGTGCAAGCTCGACACAGACATACCCGAGGTTGGGTTTGAACCTGACTCTCTGGTGCTGTGAGGCAGCAGCTCTACCTGCTGCCAGGCCTATTGGGGTACCTCGAACATTTTGTGTTTTGCTCAAAATTCCTTGCATCAAGTGTGATGTAAATCAGTTTTTAGACCCTCTCATCCTTCAAAACCTTCCCTTTATTTGTGGCGGTACAGCGGTAGAGACCCAGGATCGATCTTGATTACTGGTGCTGTCTGTACGGAGTTTGCACGTTCTTCCTTTGACCACTTGCGTTTTCTCCGGGTGCTCCAGTTTCCTCCCACATCCCAAAGACGTACAGGTTTGTAAATGAATTGGCTTCTGTAAGTTGTAAATGGTCTCTAGTGTGTAGGATAGTGCTAGTCACTGATCAGTGCGAACTCGGAGGGCCGAAGAGCCCGTTTCTACTCTGTATCTCTAAAGATAGAACTTGTGTATGGGTGATCATTGGTTGGCGCGGCCTTGATGGGCTGAAGGGCCTGTTTCTACGCTGTATCTCCAAACTAAATTAAACCTATTGCTTCTCTTTGGTCGTCTTCCAGGAGTTTCCTCACCATAGATCAATAGATGGTTTCACCTTGTAAGATATGTTATTGATGCAGCTTCTTTAAGACATTAGTACCCTCTACTTGTTTCCTGTAATCTTAATGTGTGTCTTAGAGGCTCATCTAGATCTGGTTCCCAGGAGCTGTCTCTAACATACCCGACAATAGAGTCTTTACATCCCTTAGATGGTTGCAGAAGGAACAGCTTGAAAAGAGAGAGCAATGATTACAGGAAATAATGTTTGCCAATGATTAAAGACATTATTTTTGTATAATTATGAGTGATGACGGTGTTGCTTTTAAAAATATTCATCTTAATTTCACCTTGCCTTTTGTCCAATTTTCCCACCAGAATTTAATGGTACTTTATTTCATAATTGTGAGGCTGTCTGTGACTTGCATACCTCAAAACACAATTAATCTTATCGACTTTCACAAGACCTCGGCATTAAGCTGAAACTATAAATCTTCTATCCACTGTCGACAACAAAGTCTTGTAGTTTAGATAACAAGCAGACTGCAACAATGACATCATTACTTGAGACAGCATTTCAAAAAAAATGTCAACATTAATGCCTTGGCAATAATTTTTGCCCTACGTGTGTTTACTGCAATAAAAAGAATGGGGAAAGATGTGTAAAAATGTATATAGTGGTAAACCGATGGGCCACAACTTACTTTAATTTCCTTGTTAGTGCTTTACCATTCTCCCCGTTCGTTTCCGCATTGACGTGCCGATGTTGATGAGGCGTCACAGTGGTCTGGTCGGCGGATTAGACCTATGGAGGCCATGAAGCAGCCTGGGGCTCAAGTAGCCTGGTGCTCAAGCAGCCTGGTGCTGCTCCAAGCATGCGGAATGGACTGGCTTGCAGCCTCAAGGAGCGGTGGAGCAGCAGTGGGGGACATTGATACATCACCTGGCCAGGACGACCCCTGCAACTCTGACCCAGTGTGGCCTAGTTAAGACTCTCTAACATTTTTTTAAAATTCTGGTCTTGAAGGATACAAGACGGTGCCTTAAATGTGGCGACTCTTGGGTACTGACTCCGTATGGTCCACTGTCTTGCACACTTATACTTAGTATGATTGTGCCTAATGTATAGTAGGCTAGTCACTGAAGTGTATACAAGAAAACAATTTCACTGTAGATGGACAAAAAGTGCTGGAGTACCTCAGTGGGTCAGGCAGCATCTCTGGAAGGAAGGAACAGGTGACGTTTTGGGTCAGACCCTTCTTCAGACCCTTCTTCTGGTTCGGGTCAGAACCCATCTTCTGAAGAAGGGTTCCAACCCGTAACATCACCTGTTCCTTTTCTCCAGAGATGCTGTCTGACATGCTGAGTTACTCCAGCACTTTGTGTCTATCTGCGGTATAAACCAGCATCTGCAGTTCCTTGTATAGGAAGGTTGAGTCTGAAGAAGGGTCTCGCCCCGAAACATCACCCATTCCTTCTCTCCAGTGATGCTGCCTGTCCCGCTGAGTTACTCCAGCTTTTGTGTTCCTTCCGACACATAAGTATTTCACTGTACTCAGGTACACGTGACAATAAAGTACATTAAATCATTGATCCCATTTTGAGTCAGCCGACCTCTCCTCCCTCTGAGACTCTTGACCATTGAGGGCTTTCTTTATTCAAGAACATCTCCATTATCTTTGGATCAGAGGAGACTGGGTGGAGATATAGTCAACAAGTCAGGAATCATCTGTGAAAAGAGAAACAGTGAAAGAGGACCTGATCACAAGTGTTTGACCTGAACTGTTAACTATACTCCTGCTGAGCGTTTCCTGCATTTTCTATTTTTGTTTCAGATTTCCAACATCTACAGATTAAGGCTGGAGTAACTCAGTGGGTCAAGCAGCATCTCTGGAGAACATGGATAGGTGATGTTTTGGGTCGAGACCTTTCATCTTGCCTTGTGTTGCCTTTTTACACAATAGTGTAAAAATCGTAGTCCGTAATGCAACCAAAGACAGTCCAATGAAGATTGTGGTCGATGAGGTTAGTGTTATGTAGAATGGGCACTTCTTTTTCAGATAGGGACACAACACAAGTTTAGTTTAATTCTGATGTTATTCTTGCATTGGTTGTTTGAAATGTTTCCCTGAGCTCAGTTTTTGGAATTCTTACAGACTGATGGCCAATGCAAAATTTCCCCTTCCCCCACCCGTTCCACACAAGTCAGTCCTCAGAGTTGCTTGAGCCAATGTCCAAAATCTTATCGGAAAAAATAGTCTCATTTCCAAATGATTAACATGGCAAGGAGCCTAAAACCTGTGCAAGTGTTAAACTGCCAAGATCACCAAGCTTTTCTAATCTGATCTGCCTCGCAACAGTTATGGAAAATGATACTTTGCTACTGGAGACATTCATCAGCAGGGGACAGATAATGTTAATTCAGGACATTTTAATCCTTTGATCTATAGAATTATCGTCCTCGGTTCACTCTGTAAACTGCGAAAGATTCAAGGATTAAGAATTGATCATAAAAAATAAATCTTAAAATATGGACAAAAGGATTAAGCATAAATGGGTCCTGAGACAGGATTTAGATAATTATGGAGACTTTTAGAATGAGTTGCGACATTATGACATTTTCTACTTATCTAACCAGTATGGCATGTAGTTTTAGGTGTAATATTGCAGAAGGCTGCAAAACCTTTTGCAGAAACACTGAGGTGGGAGATATAAATAATGGCCCATTGCATCCCTCAGCATGCATTTCAACAATATTTAAAGAACATTGCACAAAATGACCACAATACTATTGCCCCTCGTTTTATTGTAATATGTTCAATGGCATATGGATATAGAGGAATATGGATTACATGCAGGTAGATAAGAGATGACAGACACAAAATGCTGGAGTAACTCAGCAGGACAGGCAGCATCTCTGGAGAAATAGGACGGGTGACGTTTCGGGTCGGAACCCTTCTTCAGACAAAATAAGAGATCTCTAGATAAGAGATGATGTTGGCATCATGTAGAAACAAGGAAATGCAGATGCTGGTTTACAAAAATAGACACAAAGTGCTGGAGTAATTCAGGCTGCATTTTTGGAGAACATGGATAGGTGACGGTTCAAGTTAGTAACCTTCGTCAGACTGGCATCATGTACGGCACAGACATTGTGGGCCGAATAGCCTGTTCTTGTGCTGTACTGTTTTAAGTCCTGTGACTCACAGAAAGCCCATGTTTTTTTGGATTGACTGAGTTTTCAGGTGCATTCGACTCAACAACGAAAAATACAGTAATTATCGGTTATTCTAAGTAAAGCACACCATGCTAGTGCAAAAGCTGTTGCCCCATAGTGTTAGAGACCCGGGTTCAATCCTAACCTCAGGTGCTGTGCGTGTGGAGTTTGCACGTTCTTCCTGTGACCGCATGGGTTTATTACGGGTTCTCCAGTTTCCCCCACAACTCAATTAAGTGCAGGTTGGTGGATTACTTGGCCGCAGTAAATTGTACCTTGTGTGTAGATGAGTGGTAGAATCTGGGAGAGTTGATGAGAACATGGAGAGAATAAAGTTGGATTAGTGTAGGATAAGTGTAAATAATGTAGATGGTTGGTGGGCCGAAGGGCCTGTTTCCATGCTATATCTCTTTATAATCAATCTCTTGATGACCAGTCGGAAGAAATAATTAATGTTTTGCAGAGATGCTCCCTGTCCCATGGAGGTAGTCTATAGTACTTTGTGTCTTTACTTAGTTTAAATTAGAGATATAGCGCAGAAACAGGCACTTGGCCCACTGAGTCCATGCCGACCAGCGATCCCCGCACACTAACACTATCCTACACACATACTAGGGACAATTTAGAATTTTACCAAGGCCAATTAACCTACAAACCTGTACATCTTTGGAGTGTGGGAGGAAACCGGAGCACCCGGAGAAAACCCACGCATATCACGGGGAGAATGTATATAGACAGTACCCATAGTCAGGATTGAACCTGGGTCTATGTCACTATAAGGCAGCAACTCTACCACTGTGCAGTCCAATCTTGATAACTATCTTTTAATAATGGCTCTAGTTTTTCCCTTCTTTGCAATTGCCTCTGTCATCAAAATCCTTCAAATACCTTTAAAGAGCAGACTGGAACTGTAATGTCTTCATGAACGCAATGAGAGTTCATATATTATACACAAACTGATAGAAACTAATTTACAAGACCGCACACTAAGTACCTCCATGTTGCTGCAAACTGATTGTCTGCGGATAGACACAAAAAGCTGGAGTACCTCTGCGGGACAGGCAGCATCTCTGGAGAGAGGGAATGGGTGACGTTTCGGGTTGAGACCCAAGGATCTGCCAGAGATGCTGCCTGTCCCACTGAGTTACTCCAGCTTTTTGTATCTATCTTTGGTTTAAACCAGCATCTGCAGTTCCTTTCCACACATGATTGTCTGTGTTAAGAAATAGTCATACCACAGGTCTCTTCAGCCCAATAAGGTCACAGTCAATATTTGAACACCAGCACACACATAGAGATAATAGCATGTTTTATTTTCAATGATGCTTTACAGGACATTTATGTTCTCTTTTGTTAATTTATTTTTCAATAATTTTTGTTCCGAGTCTTCCAAACATTAGAGTGGAAAGGCCAATATCTTACAGCATGTGAGTATTTATTCAAGGGGTTCAGTCTGTATATGTATTCTCCTGTCTTTGAACATGAGCAATACAGAGTATATGGAAAAATGCAGGGATCTACAGAGGGCCCATAGAACATATGGAATTGCTTTATTCAATTATCTAACTGAACTGCGCATGTGCAAATGTATCATAAATATACTGCAGGCTTATGCAAACAACACTGACGTCCCTTCTATTAAATGAAAGGCTGACTCATCTGTGCCTATTATTTGCAGATTTAACTCATTCCAAACGTTTTCTAAGTTGCTTTGAACTTTTCAAAGGGTCTCTTCATTGTGGCTTCTCTAAGTCACTTTGTGACTCAGTTCCATCAGATCTTGGTTATTAGTTTATTATTGTCACATGTACTGAACTACAGTGACAAAAATCTTGTTTTGTATGTTATCCGGGCAAAATCATACCATACAGGAGGACGTCAGAAAGTGCAAAGGAGAAAATAAACATAGTGCAGAATGTAGTGTTACAGCTACAGAAGAAAAACTGCAAGGGCCGCGACGAGGTAGATTGGAAGATCAGGATTTCATCCTCAGCAAATGAGAGGTGCTTTCAAGTGTCTGGTAACAGTGGAGCAAAAGCTGTTCCTGAATCTGATGGTACGTGCTTTCAGGCTGTACATTCCTCTGGGAGAAGGGAGAAGAGGGAGGGGGGGGGGTGGGGGGGAGGGGGGGTGGGGGGGTGGCTAGCATGATAGACTGGGCTTCATTCACAACTCTCCACTATTTCTTGCAGTCCAGTGCAGACCAGTTGCCATACGAACCTTCAGTCTTTCCTTCCACTGAGTGGATCAACTGCTGACATACACCACAATCACACAACTCTTTTATATTCTCATGTCTCTCTCTCTCTCTCACTGAAATTAAATGATTTAGTGTATACTTCTGATTTTTCCACTAGATATCTTTTTGAACCATACCTCAATAACCACTCAAACATCTTATTTCCCAATGTCAGATTTTCTATGTGGTGTTAACGTTGTTTGAATTATTTCTCTCAATAACCTGTCATAATTTTGTTTCTGTCTTAACTATTTCTCTTCCACTACTTCCGTAAGATTTGCCTGAACTAAATTAAATTGTTTCTCTGGGTATTCTATTCATCCTCAGCAGGGGAGTAATCTGTTCTGTAATGTGGCATTGTTCATAAGTTCCCAATTGTATCCTGGCCAATGTCCTCTCTCTCTCAAAAATAACACAGATTTCTTCATGAACAGTTCTCATTGTTCTTTCAACTGTACCATTTAGTGCTGGTCGCTTGATACTATTTTATTTCATAAAATATTCATAAGTTCATGTTCATAAATCCATTTGACCCATTGAATCTGCTCTGCCATTTAATCATAGATTGACACAAAATGCTGGAGTAACTCACAGCATCTCTGGAGAGAAGGAATGGGTGATTCTCTCTTTCCCTTTCAACCCCATACTCCTGCTTTCTCCCCATACTCTTTGACGCCCTTACTAATCAAGAAAATGCACCTCCAGCACTCACACCTACTCAGGACTACACCATATCTTATGGGAGGTTCGTTCAGTTACTTAATAACAACAGGGAAGAAGCTCATTCCTGAATTTGGTGGGACATGGAGAGCCAAAGGGCCTGTTCATGTGTTGTCGTCTTCTTCGTTCTATGTTCTGAAACTTGAGAATATTCTGAGATGTGATTCCACCCAGGTATGGGCCAATACTAAGACAGTGTCTCTGATGGATCTCCCGACTGTAATGGCACTGTGACGTTATCAGTGGAGGAACAATGGAGCATAACTGTGGGAAGAAAGAAACAGAAAGAGCTCTGCAATGGAAAACCACTTGGCAAAGAACTCCGGGAGCACAACAAAGCAGCTTGCATAGAGTCATAGAGTTACACAGCATGAAAACAGGCCCATCGTCTCAGCTTGTCCAGGCCGATTAATATGCCCCATGTAAGTTAGTCCCATTTGCCCATTTGCCCGTATTTGGCCCATCTCTATATAACTAAAAGTCTTAGTCTTGTTTGTGCCGAAGATGTGGCCACGATGTGTCAATCTGGTTTTCCTATCTTCTTCCAAATGCTAGACCACGGCCTTCCCATTTTCACACATCCTACTCACATTTTTCCCATCGTGGCGATAAACATCTTCCCATCGCATTCCCACCTACAGTATATTTCTGAAGTTATTAATCCTTTAAATTGTAAAAACCCATTTCGGAAAAAAATTCTGAGTGACGTCACAATGCACTCACTAGGCAGGACGGGACACTCCTGGAGGGAGGGACACTCCAGGAGGGAGGGGCACTCCAGCGCTTGTGGTGAACGAGGAGTTGCGGCGGCTGCCGACGCCCGACGCCCGACGCCCAACGCCCGGTACCAGTTGGGGAGGGTGGTGCCGCGGGCCCAGCCCGGGACTAAGCCTGGGCTGGAGTCGAGCCTGGTGCTGGAGCTGGACTGAGGGCCGAGCCCGGGGCTTGGGATGGGGCTGTGACCGGGGCCGAGAAAGAAGCCACCGCTGGAACCAAGGACGAGCCTGGGTCCGGGGTCAGGGACGAGACCGGAGATGAAGTTGGGATCTGGACTGGAGCCCAGGCAGAGGCCGAGCTGATGGCTAGAGTCTACAGCCAGGCTGAGTACGAGAACCAGGCCGAGTTCCAGGCCCTGGCGCTGCTCTACGACCTGGGTTGGTGCTGGGGCAGGGAATGGTAGTGAGGGGAGGAGGATGAGGGAAATGATGAGGAGGGAGATGGGGTGGGGATTGGGGTGGGAGTGGGAGATCTGGGGGGGAGGTGTGGAGGAGGGAGACGGGGTGGGAAGAGGGGTGGAGAGGGGAAAGATCCTGCGGAGGTGAGGAGGGAGAGTGGGGGGATTGAGGGAGAGGAGGGGGTAGGGAGGGTAGTTGCCATATCTATACTCTATCTCGCCCCCTCCCTCTCTGTCCCTCTCGCTCTCTACCCCTCCCCCTCCCCTTCTCTCTACCCTCCCTCTACCCTCCCACTCAACTTCCCTCCCCTCCGTCTCCCTCTCTCCCTCCCTCTTCCTCTTCCTCTCTACCCCCCTCCCTCTCCCTCTCCAACCTCCTCCGCCTCCCTCTCTGCCCCCATTTGGCATATGGGCCAAATGGGGGCAGGTGGGACTAGTGTAGATGGGGTAACTTGGTCGGCAAGGACAAGTTCATGAGGTCATAACATCAAAAGGAATAGGAGTAGAATTAAGCCCATCAAGTCTACTCCACCATTCAAGCATGGCTGATCTATCTCTCCTCCTAACCCCATTCTCCTGCCTTCTTCCCAGAACCTCTGACACTACTAATCAAAAATCTGTCTATCTCTGCCTTAAATATATCCACTGACTTGGCCTCCACAGCCTTCTGTGGCAAAGAATTCCACAGATGTACCACCCATAAACTAAAGAAATTTCTCATCTCCTTCCTTAAAGACGTTCTTTAATTCTGAAGTTAGGGCCGAAGGGCTTGTTTCCTTGCTGTAAGACTCCATAACTCTGACTGTATGACATACAGTGTTTGGTCGTGGGTGCAATTGGAGAAAACCCTTAAGTAAATCAGACACACTTTTTAAGAGCTCTCCAATTTTTCCACGTACTACTCTGCACACTCATGCATGCTGGACTGGGAACCGACCAGGCATATGAAGTACAAATTCCGATTGAAATTGATACATTTTTACACTTTCCTGTCTTGTCTCATCCTTGGGGAATTACAGTGCTCACTTGACTCTTTACTAAATCCCCTGAATTATATATTGCTACAAATTCCGAGAAGACTCCACGTCGTTTAAAAAAAGTAATTGTCAAGTGTGCAGGAATCCTTTGCGAAGTCAAATGAGATTTGGGGCCAATAGGGATTTGTATTCCGTAACAGACACAATACGGGGATCATTGTAAAACCAGTACTGAAGAATAACACGGGCTCCACTTTTAACAATTCTTTAAACATCTCTTGAGCAAGACATGCCGTTTGTTAATGGATCATTTAAAAGCTGCGATTCAATGCCATTTTGCACATGGATCAGTGTGAAAGAAATTTGGCTCCAATTCCAGACCCTCAAAAGGAAATTCTAAACAGATACAGTCGATGCTTTAAAAGCATTGACGCATTAATTTTCCTCAGCCACCTCACTTAGACTCTTGGCTCCAGTGTGGCTAGGAGTCTCACTGACTTGCCGCGTCAACACAAGCGATGTCAGAAGACTGATGTCAGATGGATACTGTGTAGAAGGCCAACCATTATTACGTGAAGCAATTTATGACACTTGCCGTTCACTCCGTTTACTATCTCCAACAACATATCTGAAAAAAGACTGCACACAGAGTCAAACACTACTTTCCAACCACTTGTCTGTTAAAATATCTCTAAACACCTTATTTCATTGTGGAACTGAATATAGAAACATTTTTTTTGAGGCGGCACTTGACTTTGTGGTTTTATCAGTGATTCTTTAGCCTGCCCAGGAAATTTGATCTTGGAGGGTTTTAAATGGTACTGGCAGTGAATTGGCATCATGTGAATATGAGTAATGAAGTGATTACAAGTACATGCTGTTGTATCAGGTGTGAAGCAGCAACATAACCTGCTGGCAGAAGTAAGGAACTGCAGATGCTGATTTATACTAAATTAAAGACACAAAGTGCTGGAGTAACTCAATGGGTCAGGCATCATCTCTGGGGAAAGACACAAAAAGCTGGAGTAACTCAGAGGGACAGGCAGCATCTCTGGAGAGAAGAAATGGGTGACGTTTCAGGTCGAGAATCGGGATAGATGACGTTTCTGGTTCAATAATTCAATCATTCAATAGTGCTATATTTGTCCGATATGCAAATGTATGGTACAAACTGCCCACAGCAACTATGGAATTTTAATTTGTTTCCTTCAGTAGATCTAAAAACAAGAATGGTTTAAATTTACAATACAGAAGGGGCCCATTTGGTCCAAAGTATTCATTGGGGGAAAAAAACCCAAACTGCTGGTTTACCAAATTGACGTATTTCAGATGAGGAATCCTGCTACCCGTTCCCCTTCTGGCCTATATGTGACTGAAGGAGTGTCCCCACCCGAAATATCGCTTGTCCTTTCTCTCTACAGATGCTGCCTGACCCATTGTGTTCCTCCAGCACTTTGTGTTTTACTTCAAGACTCTGCCCTCTCTTGCCTCTCCTCCCAATTAATCTGTTCTTCCCGATTTTCTTGCTTTGTAAGCCCATTGTCTTAGTTCCTGATATCCCCTAACGAACTTGTTGAGCTCCTTCATGATCTTCAGACCTCAGCTACGTTACTTCACTTTCGAAATACCACCAGGATTGCTAGTAAAGCATTAATTAAGAAGTGGATCTAGAACTGGCCACCAGGATTCAGCCAGCCCTGCAGACACTGACACATCTAGCATTGGGACTACATTTTTGGAGAGTTGTTGATTCTGCACTCACCCCAGGCAGGTACTCCATCACCCTCTTTGCAGTCGGTGGAAAGATAGATCTCCTTCATTCAGGAGGTGAATCACTCATCATGGGATGTCCAAAAGGCCACAAGGTGCTGGAGTAACTCAGCAGTTCAGGCAGCATCGCTGGAGAACATGGGTTATTCTGTGGGCTGCGCAGAGGCTCGGCGGTAGAGTTGCTGCCTTACAGCGCCAGACCCAGGTTTAATCCTGACTACGGGTGCTGTCTTTGCGGAGTTTGCACGTTCTCCCTGTGACCACGTGGATTTTCTCCAGGTGCTCCTGTTTCCTCCCACACTCCAAAGATGTACAGCTTTGTAGGTTAATTGGCTTCAGTAAAATTGTAAATTGTCCCAAGTGTGTGTAGGATAGTGCCGGTGTACGGAGTGATCGTGGTCTCCGGGTGCTTCAGCTTCCTCCCACACTCCAAAGACATACAGGTTTATAGGTTAATTGGCTTCTGTAAATTGTCTTTACAGTGTAGGGTAGTATGAGGATATGGAGTGATTGCTGGTTGGAGTGGACTCGGTGGGTCAAAGGGCCTGTTTCCATGCTGTATTTCTAAAGTCTAATATCTCTAAAGTCTCTCTGCTTCAGTCTGAAGAAAGGTCCTAACCTGATACATCACTTAACCATGTTCACCAAAGATGCTGCCTGACCCGCTGAGTTACTCCAGCACCTTGTGTCCTTTAAGTTGAAAGGAATTGCAGATGCTGGTATCTCCGAAGATAGACACAAAGTGCTGGAGTAACTCAGTGGGTCAGGCAGCATCTCTGGAGGAAAGGGGTGGGTGACATTTTGGGCCCCTTCTTCAGATCCTATCCTACTTTGTGTCCACTTGTGTATTAAGCAGCATCTGTAGATCTTTGTTTTTACATGGGATGCCCAATCTCTGACCTGCTCTTGGTGCCATTATAATTATCTGGCCTGTGTTCAGCTGAGCTTCTGGTCAGTGAACGTAAAGTAAAAGAAACAGTCCGCACCAACACGACTACCACACGCATGTTGTTTCTGATAAACTCTCACACAACGGTCAATGACATGGGATAACGTAAAGACGTTCATGGTTATTTTTCAAAGCAAATCTCAGTCTTCCAAGAAGCAAAGTGCAGTGGTCACCCTGTATGCTTTGCGAAGACCATTGGGATTGTCTGTGTTGTAACAACTTAGACTTGACATAAGTATAAACACTGGGAGGTCATTCCATCCTTATTACCATTTTTTTTGTCATTTTGTACATTTCTTCTTGTCTTCATTGCAGCAATGATTCAGTCTACATTCAGCTGCTTTTGTTGATACAGAAACAAGGGAAAAATTAAATAAGATGTTGGCAGAGATAAGAGCGCTCCTTTTTTTATACTGCCTATTTGACGTGGATATGAAGCAATATTCAGCTTGTACGTATATTGCTATGTGAGGATTAAGCCTATTTGTCAGGGGAAGCATATCATGCCACTTCAAGCAGGAAATAAATGGTTTGAGGCCTGAGGAGAGGTTCAAAATCTATATTGAACTATTATAAAGAAAAGCAGGGGAGTTATCCTTGATGTGTAGGAAGGAACTGCAGATGCTGGTTTACTCCGAAGATAGACACAAAATGCTGGAGTAACTCAGCAGGTCAGGCAGAAAATGAATGGATGGTGTTTATGTCAAAACCCTGGTTCAGATTCAGACTTCTCAGTGCAAAGAAGTCTGAAACCCTCACCTTTCCTTTTTCACCAGAGATGCTGCCTGACCTGCTGAGTTACTCCAGCATTTTGTGTCTACGTTCGGAGTTATCCTTGGTGTTCTGTCTAATATTTGACCATTAATTAATATCACCAATAAAAAGATGCTTAGTTTAGTTTAGAGATACAGCATGGAAACAAGCCCTTCGGCCCACTATGGTTGTTATGTTTTGTTGTCCTGATGTCCATGTTTAAAATAAAGAACGGAGGCACCGCTTTGTGTAGTAGTTCTCTTTTTTATAATTCCAACTATAAATGGCTCCTAAAGGCTTCACATTCTGCATCTGATCCTGCTCTTTTGATTACGTTACTTCATTGCATCATGCACTTATTTTGCATGTCACAACACAGTTTTAATCGTAACAATACAGGTCCACCTCCGATTTTCCGGCAACTGATAGTCCGGCACTTCCTCTAATCCGGACAAAATTACAAGAGCATTGCGTGTGGTGTCGTTCTTTTGGGTCGTGTGCCTCCATCCTGAACCAGTTAATTGTTTACTTCTTTCTTAACTGTTAATTCTTGATTTATGTTTCTAGCAGTCCATGGTGCTTTGGAGACACGGGAAGGGTATAATTAGTGGGTCAGAGGTATCTTGTTGAATTATTATTACGTGATCTCCGTTGGTCCGGCAAAATGGATCCTCCCGCAAGACTCTGGAACAAAGGGTGTGGTAAAATCAGAGGTTATGGGGAGAAGGCAGGAGAACGGGATTAGGAGAGATAGATCAGCCATGATTGAATGGTGGTGTAGACTTGATGGGCTGAATGGCCTAATCCTATTCCTATTCTTTATGACCTTATGATATCAAGGCAAGGTTGGGATCTTCCTTTGTCTCTCTGCATTTGATGAGCATCTTCTTCACTGTTTGGACCTGTCTTTCGATGAACCCATGTCCCCTCGGATAGTGCGAGGATGAGGTAGTGACGATGAACCTCTATTCTTCTGCCAACTCCTTGAATTCTTTGGAGGCAAACTGGACCCCATTATCACCTTCTGAGGTATCCTTGCTCAGCATAAAGGATCTGTACTGCTGTAGACCTTGTTAAAGCCCTCAGGTCTTTCATTGTTATGATGAATGGGAACTTTGAGTAGTAGCATGCTACAATCAAGTACCATTCTTGGTTGTAGGTGAACTAATCCACACATTTGGTGGCATCAAACTGGGTATTATGTCTTCTTTCTATGGTGTGTTTCTGTATTTCTGGCATACACCACATTCAGACATCATCTTTTCTCGTTCTTTGTACATGTAGACAGTTGATTTGGCCTTAGTTTGCATTCTTCCATTCCCATGTGGCCTTCATGGATCTTCTGGAGAAGTTCTTGCTGCATTGTTTTTGGCACAATGATTCTTGTATCGCCCAGCAATATACCATCTTCTACAGAGATGTCATCTCATATGGACCAATATCGCCTTATTTCTGGCTGGATTCTCTTACGCCATCCTTGGATCACTTGTTGTGTGAGTAGCTGCAACTCCTCATCTCTGCTGGTCATCTCTGCTGGTCTCATCTCTGCTGGTCTCATCTCTGCTGGTCTCATCTCAGCTGGTCTCCTCTCTGATCTGGTTCAGCTTTTACAATATGATGGATTTTGACCCTCAAGATCTTCCATCTCGTGAAGATGTGGATCACAGAAATGACCGAGACACTACATCTAGAAAAAATAAGGCTTGTCTTGACTGACAAACCAGATCAATTTTCAAAAATATGGTCTCCTTTTATTGAATTTCTTCAACAACATAATGGTTGAACATAAACTCAAAACCGATGCTAGGGTCGGGTGAGCGGGCATATGGAAGGATAGTGGGATATATCTCTGCTTCTTTTACACCTTCGTTAGTTTCTTGTTTTTCTTGATATGTTTTCTTTTCTTTTTTTTCTTCTTTCTTTCCATTTTTTCCTTTTTCTTTTTTTCCGATCTAGTTATTAGTTCATAACATGTTTAAACTGAAGCAGTACGAAAATTGTATAACTGTTAGGTCGATCATTTTCTTTTTGTACAATTGCTTCTTGTAAAAATAAAATAAAAAATAAATAAATAAAGATCTTCCATCTTGTGCTTCTCGTACAGTGATAGGTGAGACAGAGTGTCGGCAACCCATCATTTCCTTTCCTGGTTTGTACCTCAGGGTGAAGTCAAAGTTCTGAAGCCTCAGGAAGTCTGGCCAGTGCTGAACGCAGATTCATTTTGTTGATCTGTTCCAGCGGACGATGTTCAGTTTCAATTTCGAATTTCCTTCCGTACAAGTAGGTGTGAAACTTTTCACATCCATAGACCACAGCTAGGAGTTCCCTTTCTATATTGAGATATCTTGTTTGGGCCGGTGTTAGAGCTTTCGAAGTGAGTGCAATTGGTCTATCATCTTGAAACAGAGTAGCGCCTACTCCCATCTGAGATGCTTCTACTTGTAGAGTGACAGGCTGTCTTCTATCGTAGTAGTGCAGCATTGTCTCACTTGTCATCAATTGATTGAGTCTTAGTTTAGTTTAGTTTGGAGATACTGCACGGAAACAGGCCCTTCGCCCCCCCGAGTCCGCACCGACCAGGAATCCCCACACATTAACATTATCCTACACACACGAGGGACAATTTACATTTATACCAGGCCAATTAACCTACAAACCTGCATGTCTTTGGAGTGTGGGAGGAACCGAAGATCTCAGAGAAAACCCATGCGGTCATGGGAGAACGTACAAACTCCAATCTATTTAAATTTTGTTAATGGGAAGCAGTCCATGGAAATCACCATCTCTCGTAGGTTGGCTAAGCGGTCACCGAGTTTGGGGATGAAAGGAGCCCATGTACTGTGTTAGTCCCAGAAAGCTTCACTGTTCTTCCTTGTCAGTTGGTGCCTTCATTTCACTGATAAACCTCATCCTCACGTGGATTTACTCCATCTGCTGTGTGGCGGGTGGCGCCACCAGCAGTGGCTGCTTCGCCAACAGTCTGTCTGTCCTTTCTTCTTTTGATATTTTCCAGTATGTGTTAAAAGTATGTTTTAGTGTTCCTTGGTTTGTTTTATGTGGGGGGTGGGAGGGTGAGGGGTGGGAGGGGGTTGGGCAAAACGTTTTTTTCAACCTCTTACCTCGACGGAGATGCGATTTTTTTTCTGTATTGTATCTCCGTCCCCCACTGCGGCCTAACATCAAAGAGTTGGCAGCCTTTCCTGGAGACCGACCGGCGCTCCAAACCGTGGGAGTCTGCAGGCCTTTAACATCACGGAGCTTGCGATCCCTTTGCCGGGATTCGAGGCTCCAACCGCGGGGCCTGAGGACTTTAACATCGTGGAGCCCGTGGTCTCTGGTAAGAAGAGGCCAACGTGGGAGCTCCATGCCGTGGAGTGAGTTTCAACCGCCCCGACGCGGGAGTTTCGATCACCCCGACGGGGGCTTCAATTGTCGGCTACGGGGGCTTTGATGGCCCTGACTGCGGATGGTTTGACTGCCATGACCACAGGGAGAACAAAGAGGAAAAAGATTGAACTTTATTGCCTTCCATACAGTGAGGAATGTGGAATCCACTGTGATGGATGTCTATGTTAACTTCTATGTGGCTGTGCGTCTTGTTGCTTTTCACTTAGTATGGCTGTATGGTAACTCAAATTTCACTGTAGCTTTAATTGGTGCAAGTGACAATAAACTGACCTTGAAACCTTGAAACCTAGTTTAAACCAAAGGACTGACATTCTGATACTTTAATAATACACTTCACACATTCAATTTTATGCCAGCTCTTCTAGTTTTCTTCATTGCTGCATGAAGGTTGTAGTCATGGACCTTGTCATCTTGTCCAAACACTTGGATGTCATTCGCTATCCAAACTGCTCGTTTGCAGTCATGGTAAGTCATGTCTATTTGCTGATTGAAGCTATCTTGGCTCACTCGAAGACCAAATGAGAGGTGCTGAAATCAGTATCTTCTAAAGGGTATATTGAAAGTAGTGAGCATCGAAGACTCTTCATCGGTCTTAATGTTCCAATATCCATTCCTTGCGTCCGGCTTGGTGGACCCCTTGGCTCCAACTAATGAAGGAGTTATTTCTTCAAGTGTGCATGTGGAATAATGATCTCTCTTCAAGGCTCTGTTAAGATAACAAGGATCAAGGCATGTCCTTAGTCTGCCATTGGGCTTTTCCTTCACTACGATGCAGTTGACCCGATCTGTTAGTTTGTCAATGATTCCTTTCTTTTCCATTGTCTCCAACTCGGCCTTGAGTTTGACTTTCACCCCATGTCGAATTCTGCATGCAGGATGGATACAAAAAACTGGAGTAACTCAATGGGTCATCAGCATCCCTGGAGAAAATAAATAGGTTGGTTCGGGTCGAGACCCTTCTTTAGACTGAGAGTCAGGGGAGAGTCAGGATGGATAACTGGTTTCACTACCGGATCAAGAGTAATATAGTACTCGTAGTTCTCAAAGCAGCCGATGGTGTCAACAAATCAGGATACAGAGGTGTCAGAGGTTGTGGGGAGAAGGCAGGAGAATGTGGTTAGGGGGGAGAGATGGATCAGCCATGATTGAATGGCGGAGTAGACTTGATGGGCCGAATGACCTAATTCTACTCCTATTCCTTATGACCTATGAATTTATGATACATTGCCATGAGATTATACTTGTTTCTGATTGTAGGTCGCTCACCAAGAGGTGGGTTTTCTTTAATTCGGTGAGTAGATAGTGAAGTGTCGGTGATCTCGCTGTGTATGGATATGAGGCAAGCAGCCAGTCCCAGGGTTGCTGGTCTGTCAGCATCAGTCACAAAGAAGCTACAGTTTGATTGCTTTACGATGATATTTATTATCTAGGTTTTGAATTTAAATGACCCCAACATTGAGCTCAAGGATAGAAACAAAATGCTGGAGTAACTCAGCGGGTCAGGCAGCATCTCTGGAGAAAAAGAACAAATAATGTTTCAGTATTAGACCCTTCTTCAGAATGAGAGTCAGGGGAGAGGGAAATGAGAGACATGAAAAGGTGCAAAGAACAAATGAATGAAAGGTATGCTAAAGGACACCTTCCCCATCCCCACCCCCACCCCTACCCCCATCCCCAGCCCCACCCCACCCCCATCCCCAGCCCCAGCCCAACCCCCACCCCCATCCACACCCCATCCACAACCCCACCTCCACCCCCATCCCCAGCTCCACCCCACCCCCACCCCCACCCCCATCCCCTTCCCCACCCCCACCCCTACCCCCATCCCCAGCCCCACCACCACCCCATCCACTGCCCCAGCCCCACCCCCACTCCCTTCCCCCACCCCATCCACATCCCCAGCCCCACCCCCATCCCCACCCCCATCCCCACCTCCACCCCCATCCCCAGCTCCACCCCCACCCCCACCCGCATCCACTTCCCCACCTTCATTCCCTTCCCCACCCCATCCACATCCCCAGCCCCACCCCCACCCCCATCCCCAACCCCACCTCCACCCCATCCCCAGCTCCACCTCCACACCCACCCCCATCCCCTTCCCCACCCCCATCCCCTTCCCCACCCCCATCCCCTTTCCCACCCCAAGCCCCACCCCCACCCTCACCCCCACCCCATCCCCAACCCCATACCCATCCCCAGCCCCACCCACATCCCCTTCCCCACCCACAGCCCCACCCCCACCCCCAATTCTCGTGGTCACATTAAGCCAGTCTAAGCCGTTTGTATCATTCAGCGTTTAATTATCAGCAGCTCTGCACTGTTGACTTGTGTACATTGAGGATTGTTCCAAACCCATTTCGCTCTGGACCCATGAATGCTGCAAGAGACACTATGTCGTCCTGGTCCAAATTGGATCAGCTGGAATTCCAGAGCACAACCCATGTGAGCATCGCGTCACCAAGTCTTCCTCACCCCAAGGACCATCTGGGAATCAACCTGCAGAGCTTGGGTTTGGATGGCAACTGGATTTTAAGATGGATTTCGCAGCTCATTCGTTTGCATTCTTCCCTCTGTTGTTATTTCTTAAATGTTCTTGGAAACTTCAGGCTGCTGCGTTAAATCTGCCCACGCTGGCATGTCGAGCTTAGCCGAGGGTTTTCTCGTTAATTATCCCATTAAAGAGCAACATTAAATCATTCCCCTGAGTTCAGACCAAGTCCGGATCTAATGTTTCGTCAGAGACTCAGTCACGGTTCCAGAGCTGGCACTGAGCATCTTTTCCCTCTCTATTTCCGTGCCAAAACACTTACTATGTTTCACATAGCATTTTTTGGGGGAAAATATCCCGTAAAGTGTAGCCAAATCCCTGAGGAAACATCTCCACTGGCACATCAAGGGTATTTGGCATACTGGGGTGTCAAAGGCAGTCCAATGATTTCAGCTCATATTAGGCCACAAAAGTAACAAGGTCTTTTAATAACAAACGACTTCAGACAGCCACGTCAAAACAGAGGAATATAATTTGTCAGAAAAATGCCCTGATACAGCCTGTTTTACATCGTAACTGTTTCCATATTCTGTGTATTTATGTGCAGTGTAGCACAATGATTAATAGGTCTTGTTAAAAATAATGGTAAAATCCTTCAGCCCAGGCATCACTTTACAGATGAGAGATGTGGGTGTATTGAGTGCAAATCCAAATCCTTCCCCTCCTTACCTTATGATAAAATCTGCAATGCTGAGGCAGGGATGGATTAAACCCTTACAAATATATGACATGAGGAAACCCATGTTTTCAAACAGATTTACCCATGATTATATCTCAGTTCCCCTGAGGAATAGTGGGCTCATAGTAGGGCTTTCTTTGGTGAGAATAATACTATCTATTCACAGGTGATGTGGCAGCTGGATGGCGGCGGCAACAGCGGCGGACGCTGGGGTACAACAGTGCCGGTGAGTGGGCTGGGTCTTACCTCCCACGCGCCTCAGTGGCGCAGGGGTAGAGTTGCTGCTTCACCGCGCCGGAGACCCAGGTTCAATCCTGACTACAGGTGCTGTCGGTACGGAGTTTGTAAGTTATCCCCACGACTTGCGGGAGTTTTCTCCAGGTGCTCTGGTTTCCTCCCACACTCCAAAGATGTATAGGTATGTAGGTTCCGTAGGAAAGAACTGCAAATGCTGGTTTAAATCGAAGGTAGACACAAAATGCTGGAGCATCTCAGCAGGACAGGCAGCATCTCTGGAGAGAAGGAATAGGTGACGTTTCGGGTCTGAAGAAGGGTCTTGACCCGAAAAGTCACCTATTCCATCTCTCCAGAGATGCTGCCTGTCCCGCTGAGTTACTCCAGCATTTTGTGTCTACCTTAGGTTTTTAGTTTAATTGGCTTGGTATAATTGTAAATTGACCCTAGTGTGTGTAGGATAGCTTTAGTGTGCAGGGATCGCTGGTCGGTGTGGACTATTTCCACGCTGTATCTCTAAACTACACTAAATTAAAGCATATTGATGTAATCTCAAAGAAGGCGTGCCAGTGCCTCTATTTTCTTCGAAGTTTACTGGACTTTATCTTGCACTAAACATTATACCCTTTATCCTGTATCTGTACACTGTGGATGGCTTGATTGATTGATTGATTGATGGCTGACTAGAAAACAAAAAGCACGCAACAAAAAGCTTTTCACTGTACCTCAGTACACTTGACAATAATAATAATAAACTAAACTAAACTAAACTAAACCAGAGAGTCGATATGTCATGGAATAGAGTCAAGACTCACGAGTGATTTATTGTTATATGTACTGAAATGGAACAAAGAAATGTATACTCTTGCAGCAGCACAACAGGTTTGTAAACACACTAGTCTCAATAGTCTAACAAACCTGCACAGATGCACAACGGACAGTATACTAACTGGTTTAGCAAAGTAAAGTAAAGCTACCCTAATGCACAGGACCGCAGGAGGCTACTCGGAGTGGAGGATGCAGCCTGGTTTATCATGGCCATAGCTCTCCTCACCGTTGAAAGTATCTACATGACGCACAGCTTCATGACCCGCATCTCTCGCCAAGGATTCCCACAATCCACATCGTGTGCTGCGACTGTTGGGCTGGAGGTACAGAAGCCTGAAGTCACATACGACCAAGAACGGCTACTGTCTTACAAATGTCATGTTCTTGAACCCGACCGGGACAACACAAATCAACAGCACCACACGAAGGGTCACCTCTTGCACTATCACAGACTTCTCTTTGACTGTCTTGTCAAATTTATGTATAATTTATGTTATTGTGTGTTGTCTTAGTCTATGTGACTGTGATGGCTGCAAGCCAGATTCCCATTATAACAGTACCTCTGTATTTGTGCACATGACAATAAACAACATTAACAGTACACCTGACACCTTAGACGGCACAGTTGTGCAGCGGTAGAGTTGCTGCCTCAAAGTACTAGAAACCCGGGTTCAATCCTGACTACGGGTGCCGTCTGTACGGAGTTTGTACGTTCTTCCTGTGGCCGTGTGGGTTTTCTCCGGGTGCTCCGGTTTCGTCCCACACTCCAAAAACGTGCTGGTTTGTAGGTTCATTAGCTTCTGTAATTTGTACCTAGTGTGTAGGATAGAACTAGTGTACGGGTGAAAACACATATCTCCACTTTGTGTCATTTTTTTGTAAAACAGCATGTGTAGTTCCTTGTGTCTCCATTCATCATGTGTTGATTTCCTACTGAAGATTATGCACACACTGTGATATTCCCAATCACATGATGTTGGGGACGTCCAGAACCAGGGGTCACAGTTTTAGAATAAGGGGTAGGCCATTTAGGACTGAGATGAGGAAAACCTTTTTCATCCAGAGAGTTGTAAATCTGTGGAATTCTCTGCCACAGAAGGCAGTGGAGGCCGATTCATTGGATGTTTTCAAGAGAGAGTTAGATTGAGTTCTAAGGGCTAAGGGAATCAAGGGATATGGGAAAAAAGCAGGTACGGGGTACTGATTTTAGATGATCAGCCATGATCACATTGAACCGGCGGGCGCCAGCAATGGCTGCCTCGCCAACAGTCTGTCTGTCCCTACCTTCTCTGTTGTTTCTTTAGTACGTGTTAAATGTATGTTTTTAGTGTTCTTTAGCTGGGGGGTGGGGTGGGGGTGGGGGTTGTGGGAAACTTTTTAAAAAATCTCTTACCTTGACAGAGATGCGATTTATTCTGTATCGTATCTCCCTCCGCACTGCGGCCTAACATAGAGGAGCTGGTGGCCTCTGCTGGAGACCGACTTCTGGAGCTCCAACCGTGGAAGATTACGGATTTTAACATCGTGGAGCTCGGTTAGATCAACTTCCGGGAGCTCCAAGCCGCAGGAGCTTCGACCGCCCCAACGCGGGAGCTTCGACTACCCTGACACGGGAGCTTCGACTGCCCCAATCGCGGGGGAATCGATCGCCGGCTGCAGGAGCTTCAATCACCCCGACGGATGGTTCGACTGCCCTGACCACGGGAGAAAAATGCGGGAAGAAGATTAGACTTTATCGCCTTCCATCACAGTGAGGAATGTGGAATCCGCCGTAGTGCATGTTTCTGTTAACTTTAATGTAGTTGTGTGTCTTGTTGCTTTTTTTTCGTTTGGCTGCATGGTAACTCGAATATCACTGTACCTTAATTGGTACAAGTGCCAATAAAAGACCTTTGAAACCTTTGAATGGTGGTGCTGGCTCAAAGGGCTGAATGGCCTACTCCTGCACCTATTTTTCTATGTTTCTATGATATGACTTTCACTGAAAGAGCAATGGGTGTCCCAGTAAATTGTTCCTTTAGACCATACTGCAGACGTGATGCTAATATCTCCATAATCCTGAACCTTGTCACCAAGGGGCGGTCACGGTGGCACACCGGTAGAGTTGCTGCCATACAGTGAATGCAGTGCCGGAGACCTGGGTTCGATCCCGACTACAGGTGCTGTCTGTACAGACCTTGTATGTCCTCCCCGTGACCTGCGTGGGTTTTCTCCGAGATCTTCGGTTTCCTCCCACACTCCAAAGACGTACAGGTTTGTAGGTAAATGTAAAGATTGTCCCTAGTGGGTGTAGGATGGTGTTAATGTGCGGGGATCGCTGGTTGGCGCGGACCCGGTAGTCCGAAGGCCTGTTTCCGCGCTGTATCTCTAAACTAAACTAAACTAAACTCCACAGGTTTCACCCCTGTATTGTTGAAACAGAGCAAAGAACATTTATCCACTATTATTGCCGCAAGTTTAAAAGCAAACGGGGAAAAAATGAATGCATCTGTCAAGTGGGGAAATTATGCTGACTGTCCAAGATCAGCCAACAGACACATCCTCAAAGGAAGCAGTCAGTCAGATGGTTGTAATTCTTGTTACTAAATATTCAATCATCGCTGTGATGAAACTCAAGGGGAGCAGCTTTCTGGCTCAATATGGGAACAGGATACGTTCTGGCAAAAGATCATGGATCTAAAAAGTTAACTCCCTCTTCACAGATACTGCCTGACTTACAGCCCATGGGATGAATGTTGAATTCTCTAATTTTAGGTAACTTATACAAACACTCCCCTATCCCCCTTCCTCCACTAAAAGTTGGTTAACCAGTTCCACAGTCCACAACGATGTCCCTCTTGGGATCACACCAACACCTAGCCAACAAATGGCCCATTGGAACCACCTCACCTGATGTCATCTGTTGCCGGCCCTGATTTGTCCTGGTCTTTTCTTGCTTTCAGTTCCTCCCCTACAATCAGTCTGAAGAAAGGTCTTGACCTGAAGCATCATCTATCCATGTTCTCCAGAGCTGCTGCCTGCACTGTTGAGTAACTCCAGTACTTTGTGTCTATCTTTGCTGCCTGACCCGTTGAGTAACTCCAGCACTTTGTGTCTATCTATGCTGCCTGACATGCTCAGCTTTCTCAGCATTTCCTGTTTCGACGTCAAGATTTCAGTTGTATTTTTCTTTGGTGGAGGAAAAGTCAAATGATTATTCTTGGGGAGAGAAAGAAGGTGAGAAGGAGGGTGAGATGGAAATCAGAGAGTGGGTTCCTATGTTATTGATTAGGGAAATTTTCCACTTCAACGCGCCAATGACCTCACTTTTTCTGTAACAGAGATCCGAGATGTATGACATTGCGACTTTCGCTTATCAAGAGTCAAGTGAGTTAAGAGTGTTTTATTGTCCCAGATAGAACAATGAAATTCTTACTTGAAACAGCACAACAGAATATGTAAACATAGTACGCTGTAAACAATATAATAAACGAGAGAGAGAATAAAAAGTGCCAGTAGGAAGAGTTTTCATCTATTATTCAGGGTGGACCTGCAACACAGAGCCGTTTTTAAAATATAGAATATCGAACATAGAACATAGGACATCGGCCAGTACGGCACAAGAATGGGCCCTTCGGCTAACTGATCTAATCTGCCTGTACATGATCCATATCCCTCTATTCCCTGCACTTCCAGGTGCCTACCTGTAACCTGCTTAAACACCACTATCGTATCAGCCTCCACCACAACCCCTGGCAATGTGTTCCAGGCCCCCACCACCCTCCGTGTAAAATACGTGCTCCACAAATCTCCAATAAACTTTTCCCCTCTCGCATCTCAATCATATAATTATTGATCATAACATTTAATGTTTTATGTGTCATTACTAACTGTCACTGTATGTCATGTTGTCACTTGCAGGCAGAGCACTAAGGCAAATTCCTTGTATGTGAATACTTGGCCAATAAACATACTCATTCATTCATTCAAATCAAAAGGATGAAGGACCAAAGCATGAGAGTCACTTGTAAACTTTGGACCAATAGTTTCCTCCAGAGCAGCATCCTTGAATCAGGAAATCAAACGTCAAGAGATTCTAAAGTGATAATTGTCATATGTACAAACTATGAATAATAAAATCTTTACTCGCAGCAGCATAACAGTTCCGTAAACACAATGCACATAGATTTAGTTATTTAGTTATTTGGTTTAGTTTATTGTCACATGTAAAAAGCCTTTTGTTGCGTGCTAACTAGTCAGCGGAAAGACAAGATGTGATTACAATCGAGCCGTCCACAGAGTACATGAAGAGAAATAACGTTTAATGCAAGATAAAGTGCAGTAAAGTCCTATTAAAGATAGTCCAAGAGTCTTCAATGAGCTAGATAGTAGCTCAGGACTGCTCTCTAGTTGGTGATAGGATGGTTCAGTTGCCTGATAGCAGCTAGGAAGAAACTGTTTCTGAATCTGAAAGTATGCATTTTCACACTTCTGTACTCTTGCCTGATGGGAGAGGGGAGAAGAGGGAGTGACCGGGGTGAGACTGGTCATTGATTGTGCTGGTGGCCTTGCTGAGGCAACGTGAACTGCAGTTGGACACAATGGAAGGGAGGTTGGTTTGTGTAAAACCAGATATAAAAAACAATACACTATCCTACACGCTAGGGACAATTTACAATTTTACCAAGCCAATTAGCCTACAAACCTGTACGTCTTTTTGGAGTGTGGGAGGAAATCGGAGCTCCCGGAGAAAGCCCATGCAGGTCATGGGGAGAACGTACAAACTCCGTACCAGCACCCGTAGCCAGGATTGAACCCGGGTCTCTGGCGCTGTAAGGCAGCAACTCTACCGCTGCGCTACTGTGCCGCCCCTTGTGGTTGTGCACTCTAATGGCAACGCGCGGATTGGCTGGGATGACACGGAAGGATCGGTGGCTAATTTATTGGACTCTTGAAATCTCTCTGTCAACACACTCGGATGAAGATGGTGCTCAGGGTGTAAATTATTCACATCGCCAAATATTTATTTAATCCACATGAGCATATTTACGCTTTGGTGCCACTCAGCACTTTGCGTGACTTTGATTTGTTATGATCGTTGATCATATTATCTGGGAAGCTTTGCTTCATTCCCGCAAAGTGCAGGGGTACATTCTTAGAGGCCGCACGCTCATAGCCTTTAATGTGGGACATGTTGGCTGGGCACTTCATCTGTTTTCATTAAATTCACAAAGCCGATTACTGCTCTGGATTTGCCAATACTCTTGGGGGCCGAGAGAAGGGAAATCATTGGACGGACTTGCACTTGAGTCGGGAGTGGGGGTGGTGGAGGCAGGTGTGAAACACTTCCTGTGGAGCTCTAACGCGGAAAAAAAATGGTTTAAAAATCATGTCTCTGGTGGGAAATATCTTTCCGTTGTTTTTGACTGTCAGCTGAGAAATCCAATTCTTTCATGTTTCATTATCCAGCCACAAAGTTAGTTCACAGGTGATAGGCCTGGTGTTCGGTTACCGTGGAAACCTCTCTTTACTTTCACTCTTTGGAGTTACAGCGCAGAAACAGGCCCTTCGGCCCATCGAGTCTGCGCTGACTAGCGATCACCCCGTACACTAGCATTATCCTACACACTACGGACAATTTTACAATTTACCGAAGCCAATTAACCTACAAACGTGCACGTCATTGTAGTGCGGGAGGAAACTGGAGCACCTGTAGAAAACCCACGTGGTCACGGGGGGAACGTACAAACTCCATACAGACAGCACCCGTAGTCAGGATCGAACCCAGGTCTCCAACGCTGTAAGGCAGCATTTCTTCCACTGCGCCACCGTGCCGCACTTATCATCTCTCCTGGGTGATGGAAAGAAACCGCTGTTCTTGCTGCCCTGCTTGAATGATGATTTGCTAATTGTAATTAAGGGAACATTAACCCTTTACCCTTAAATCTACCTTCTTCAACAACCCCATTTGGCATCTCGTTCCATCTACCCATCACCCTGTGCGTGAAAATGTTGGTTCTTGATTCTCCTAATTTTACACACCTTTATAAGATCACCCTTCATCTTTCTGCCTTTGAAAGAATATTCCTAGCCTGCCCAACCTCTCCCTATAGCTCAGGCCCTCAAGTCCTGGCATGTGGGAGGAAACCAGAGCAACCGGAGTGGCCACAGGGGGAATGTACAACGTCCACGTGGACGGCACCGGTAGTCAGGATTGAGTTTGGGTCTCTGGTGCAGTGTAAAAGTCTAAACTTGACCACTTCCTGTTTCCACTGTAAATTGAATTTAGAAACTGCTGTGATTTTTGGCCACGTTACTCAGAGTCCCCCTCCAGTTGTCAGGGCCAGATGATTTTTCCCATCGATGAAAAATAAAAGACTTATTAATGTTTTAAAAATTTTGAGATTCTCTCTCCTGTCAATCATGCCATTAAGGCCACGCCCCTTCTGGTGGGAGGTGGAGGAGCTATAAAACCAGGAAGTGTGGGCGTGGCTCAGTCTCTGCAAGATGGGGGAGGGAGAAGGTCACGACTCTCAGTCTGAGCTGGAAATGTACAGAACACTGAGAATACTGACCTGTGAGTGCCTTTTATGTGTTTTTAAACTGTGCCTTTTGCAACTGTGTGCCTCTTGCAACACTAAAAAAAATATGAAAATGTCTAAAATTGATTGTCCACCCTCTCCCCCTTCTCTCTCACAGTCACTCACCTATTTTCGGCAGAATTTCTGGCACTTTCTGAGCTGCCAGCCTGCCAGGCTTGAGTTACTGAGCTGCCAGGCCTGAGTGACTGAGCTGCCAGCCCAAGAATCCATTCGGCCCACAATGTCCATACTAGCCCTCTGGAAACCAGTCCCTTTGGCCCACAACACCCATGCTAGCACTCCAGAAAGCCCCCCCCCCCTCCCCCCCCCACACACACACTGGCCAGCAATCTTGGAATTGGTGGAGAGGTGGAATATTGTGTTGGGGGACCAGCCCTCCAGTGTGAAGCTGGGACCCAACGGGACCCACTTAGTCTAGTCACTTGTTAAAAATTGCCATTCGGTGAATTCGCCGGTGAGCTGGTCAGTTGGATTCATTGAATCATTGAAAGATTAGAGAATGGAAACAGGCCCTTCGGCCACTGAGTAAACACCTGAAGATCAAGTACCCGTTCACACAAATTTTCTGTTGTCCCACGTTCTCATCCACTCACCCACACACTAAGGGCAATTTACCGTGGCCGATTCATTTACAAACCTGCACGTCTTTGAGATGTGGGAGGAAACCAGAGCACCCGGGGAAAACCCACGAGGTCACAGGGAGAACATGAAAGCTTCACGTGGACAGCACCCGAGGTCAGGATTGAACTCAGATCTCTGGCGCTGTGAGGCAGCAGCTCTACCAGTTGCGTCACTTGGTGCCGCTCCGAGTCATTGGTCACTGTTGCAACTTGGGTGCTGTCTGCGTGGATTTTGCACATTCTCCCTGTGACCACATGGGTTTCCTCTGGGTGCCCCGGTTTCCCCCCACAACTCAATTAAGTGCACGTTGGTGGATGGTCAAAGACGTGCGGGTTCGTAGGTTAATCAGCCACTGTATATTGACCTTAGTGTGTGGGTGAGTGAATGAGAAGGTGGGACAACATAGAATCAGAGTACTGATGAAGGGAATGGGTGAGAGAGATGAAGGCCCGATGGGCAAAGGAATGAAGTCAGGGAAGGGGGTGGGGAATAAATCCATATAACAAGTCCAAGAGGTAATTAATATCTGCAGCCACATACTGTAAGGCAATGAGCCAAAAGTTTAATGAAAAGTCTCCTTCATAGGTTTGGGCCAGAGGTCATTGGAAACTGACAGTGCAATCACAGTCAAAGGAATTCAGTAAACCATAAGTGTAAGTACACCAGTGGAGGAGCAGCTAAATCACAGACACTTCAAAGATGAACCATCTGCTAGAAAATACAGGATGCATCTCAGACTTGGAGTTGCCAGGAAAATAGAATTATTACGTGGGAAGGCCCTGAAACAGCGATTTACAACCAGGGCTTGTCTCATTTATTTTAAAGAGCTTTAGCCCTTTTCAGTATTTGATCTCATTTCCTACTTGCGCAGCCCATCTTAAAGTTTTGTCTCAGAAAGAGTTGGGGAGAAAGAAAACGGTTGACTCAATTTTTCGACACTGTCTATGGTTTTCCTGCGTTAAATGTTATGGAGCATCATTCCTGAGGTCTGTGGCGCAGCGGTAGAATTGCTGCCTTGCAGCGCCAGAGACCCGGGTTCGATCCTGACAACAGGTGCTGTCAGTACAGAGTTTGTACGTTCTCTCTGTGACTGTGTGGGATTTCGTCCGGTGCTCCGATTTCCTACCACAATCCAAAGACTTGCAGGTTTGTAGGTTAATTGGCCTCTGTAAAATTCTCCCTAGTGTGTAGGATAGAACGAGTGTGCGGGGATCGCTGGTCGGCGTGGACTCGTGGACAAAGGGCCTGTTTCCACACTGTATCTCCCAACTAAACTAAACTAAAATATGTGTCCTTGGCAAGCACACATCGCCCATTTGCTTGCAGAATAAATGCATAAGAACTATAGCAAGTATATTAAATTTTTGTTGAAGGTTATATTGGGCTGACATTTTCATCAATGGTCAATGGGGAATTCAATCCCAGTTTATGTGTGGACCTTTGATGTTTGTATACTATCAGTTGGAATTTATTATTTCATAAAAGATATTTCCAAAGGAAACATTAGCTCCTATAAAGATGTAAGGTTTTTATTGGAGCTACACATTAATTGTACCTCAGATAGTTATAGAATCAGTCCTCTGGACTACAAGATATCTTTCAGCATAAAAGAGTGTTCTGCAGAGGTGGCCTAGTTTAGTTTAGTTCAGTTTAATGCCACGTGTACCGAGGTACAGTGAAAAACTTTTGTTGCGTGCTAACCAGTCAGTGGATGAGTACAATCGAGCCGTCCACAGTGTACAGATACAGGGTAAAGGGTTTGACTTGAAATGCAAAATAAACTCCAATAAGGTCCAATTCAAAGGTCTCCAATGAGTTAAATTGGAGGGGGGAGGGGGGGGGGGGTCAGGATTACTCTCCAGTTGGAGATAGGATGGTTCAGTTGCCTGATAACTGCTGGGAAGAAACTGTCCCTGAATCTGGAGGTGTGCATTTTCACAATTTTCAAGGATGAGTCTGAGCTCTGATTATGTTGGTGGCCTTGCCAAGGCAGCGTGAAACGTAGATGAAGTCAATGGAAGGGAGGTTGGTTTGCGTGGTGCTCTGGGCTGCGTCCACGACTGTATGCAATTTCTTGGATGGAGCTGTTTGCAAACCTTGCTGGGATGCTTGAAGGATTTTTATTTAAGTGAAGAGAAACAACATCCACTCATAGGGAGGAGCATACGAGGGGGCATCTAACCTACTGCTGCAATCCAGACATCAATTCTATCCCACAGATGAAGCCATGAAATTAAAATTTGGTTAAAACATATAAACATATATCGCAGCTATTCAACATGCTCATGGCTTAGTTTAGTTTAATTTAGCTTTAACATACAGCACGCAAACAGGCCCTTCGGCCCACCAATTCCACTCCAACTAGCGATCCCCATACACTAGCACTATCCTACACATTAGGGACAATATACAATTCTTACCTACAAAATCTGTACCTCTTTGGAGTATGGGAAGAAACCGGAGCCCCTGGAGAAAACCCACGCGGTCACAGGGAGAACATACAAACTCAGTGCAGACAGCAACCGTAGTCAGGATCAAACTCGGGTCTCTGGCGCTGTAAGGCAGCAACTCTCCCATTGCACGGTGCTGCCCTGATTATCCATGATTCCAGAATGCTATCTCTGCCCTTGTCTTGTGATCACTTGATCATTAAGAAACATAATTGCAGTAAAACTCCTTTATCTCGGGACTTTAATGTTATCAGACTGGAGGATTTTCTACAAATTTCCAATTATACACCAGCATGCTTATAATTATTTTTTCCTATTAGATGTTATACAGTAGTATAATAAATTTTCTTGTGAACCTAGTAAATTTAACCAGAGCATGGGAACTGGGGCCTCAGTGTATGCTAAAGGAAGTGAGAGAACCAGGGGTTTGGTGTATTAAAGACAGTGTGGAAAGGAGGGGTTGTGTGTGTTAAAGGGAACGTGGAAACTTTTGGCAGTAAAGAGGCCGTGCAAAGTAAGGGTTTGCTGTGTTAAATGGAGGGTGGAAAACAGGGGTTTTGTGTGTTAAAGGGAGTGTAGGAGGTAGGGGTTTGGTGGGTTACAGGGAGTTGGGAACCGGGGGGTTGGTGTGTAAATGGAGCGTGGGAAGTAGGGCTTTAGTGTGTTAAAGGGAGTATGGGAAGTAGGGGGTTCATGAGTTAGTCGGGAAGTAGCGGTTTGGTGTGTTAAAGTGTGCGTATAAAGTAGGGCCAGTTGACCTATTCCTTCTCTCCCGAGATGCTGCCTATCCTGCTGAGTTACTCCAGCATTTTGTGTCTATCTTCGGTGTAAACCTGCATCTGCAGTTTCTTCCTACACAAGAGGACAATCATGGTGAACGGGTAAATACACATAGGGGGGAAAGATTTAATAGGAACCTGAGGGGCAACATTTTGACACGATGGATGGTGGGTGTATGGAACAAGGTGCTGGATGAGGTAGTTGAGGCAGGTACTATCACAATTTTAAAGAAACATTTAAATAGGTAAATGGATAGGATAGGTTTAGAAGGATATGGGCCAAATGCAGTCAGGTGGGATTAGTGTAGATGGGGCATGTTGGTCAGTGTGGGCAAGTTGGGCCAAAGGGCCTGTTTCCATGCTGTATGACTCTATGACTCAATGGCTAAGGCTTCCTCCAAAAGAATAAGTATTACCAATCTCAGCATGGGGAATGCTTCAATGTATGCTACCGGAGGGAGGTCATGTTGCAGTTATATAAGACATTGGTGAGGCCACATTTAGAGTATTGTGTTCAATTTTGGGCACCAGTTACAGGAAACGTAATGTCAAGCTGGAAAGGGTGCAGAGAAGATGTTGCCAGGACTTGACGGACTGAGCTATAGGGAGAGGTTGAGCAGGCTAGGACCTGAGAGCGCAGGAGGATGGCGGGTGATCTTATAGAGGTGTATGACCACTATTGAACACTTTGAACTATTGAAGATCATGAGAGGAATAGATAGGGTAAATGCACAAAGACTTTTATCCAGAGTAGAGGAATCTGGGTTTAAGGTGTGGGCATGGGAAAGATTTAATAGGAACCTAAGGGGCAACTTGTTTACACAAGGGGTGTAGGTACATGGTATGGGCTGCCTAGGTTGTCGTTGAGGCAATGTTTAGAAACATCAAGACAGGTACGTGGATAGAATAGGTTTAGAAGGAAATGAGTCAAAGCAGGCAGGTGGGACTAGCGTAGATGGGGCATGTTGGTTGGCGTGGGCAAGTTGGGCCAAAGGGCATGTTTCCACGCTGTACGACTCCATGACTCATTGACTAAGGCTGCCACCTGCATTACCAACATGCATGGGGAATACATCAAAGTATGCTGCAGGAGGTACCGAGCTAAGCCAAATGGAGGGTGGTTAGAGACACATCCCAGATGACTCTGCTTATCTGATACAAGGGTTAACTCAGTGGAAGACACGAACAAATGGGAGAATTATACTTACCCCATGCCTAAGCAGATTTAAGGATATTTTTTACTCGTATGATTTGTTGGTGTCATGATTGATTATGGATAACAGTATGGACATTCACCATTCCCCCAATCCCCAATCCTCCCTCTCCCATCACAAGCTAGAACAAATATGAATTTAAAATGTTTGCAATGCAGCAGAAAATTCATCAGTTGGTCTTTGGCAAGCCACTGTAGAATCAAACACGAGTTTGCATCTAACATTTGCTACATCCACTTGCAAAATAACTACATCGTCATTGTAAAGAATATTGATTTCTTGTTGAATTTTGTCTGTTCAATGTTACATCGTCCTGATGTTCTATCGGATGCTTTGTAGCATCAACTTGGAGAATTCACAGCATTAACTGTCCTGGGAATCTTTCCCATCAAAAGGGTTGAAGTGGAATTCAGACCCAATTTCGGTCTCTGGCAGTGTCAGCGGTTGTTTTCCAGATTTTACTGAGCAAGGGAACAGAAACCTTTAGGAATGTCCTGCTGCAATAAATATAGAGTGCCAGTCAGCGGATACATTGAACATCTCAAACATTCCCCCCCAACGAGATTGTATTTCTTGTCCTTTCATGGAGTCGTAGGGTCATACAGCATGGAAACAGGCCCTTTGGCCCAACTCGTCCATGCCGACCAACATGCCCAATGATTCATGATTCAACGGTACTTTATTGTCAGGTGTACCTAGGTACAGTGAACTTAATTGTTTGTATACAATCTGGTAAAATCCAACTGTAGATCAGCACAATCATCGATAAGTACAATGGTGCAGCAATTGGAGTGTAAGAATAATAGACTTCACCGAGGCAGTACACAAAGAGTTGCCATGTTTCTGGCACCAATTGTGCCCTTCAAGTTTCAAAGTTTGTAATAGTACAGTCTAATCATGGGCCATTGTCATTGTCCATTGTCCTGCTGGGCCCACACTACATAAGTCCCACTAGTTTGAAGAAGGGTCTTGACCCGAAACTTCACCTATTCCTTTTCTCCAGAGATGTTGCCTGACCTGCGATGTTATTCCACCATTTTGTGTCTATCTTTGGCATAAACCAGCATCTGCAGTTCCTGCCTACACACTAGTCTCACCTGCCCGCTCTTGGCCCATATCCCTCTAAACCTTTCCAATCCACGTACCTGATAAATGTCTTTAAAATATTGTTAAAGTACCCACCTCAACTACCTCCACTGGCAGCTCATTCATATACCCAACACGCTCTTTTGCTTCATTAGCAAAATGGCAGCACCATCATTCTCAGAGCTCATGGTTTTACACCCTGGTTTAAGCATGTTACGCGGGCAGTTACGCCAGCCAAGACTGATGGGGATTCGCTCAAACAATATCACCCTGCAAATTGGCTGCTGTGTTTCATGCACAGAACTGAGACTAAACTCCTAGGTTATATTATTGGCTCCTGGGGTCATGAAAGTGCAACATGAATTCAAGAGTTTCCTTCCTGAATTCCTCAATGCAATGTACTTTTAGATACACCCAGTGGTATGAACATTGAGTTCTCCAACTTCAAGTAACCCTTTCTTTCCCTCTCTCTCCATCCCTCCCCCTTCCCAGTCCTCCAACCGAGTCTTACTGTCTCTGACTACAGTTTAACTCCGTTTGCTTTGTTGTTACTATCACCCAGCTAACAATGATCTATTCTACATTTTCCTTGATCTGCATTCCCTTTGTCCTATTTTCACACCTTACAATTCCTTATCTATGTATCTCCCTCACCCCTGGCATCAGTCTAAAGAAGGGTCTCTACCTGAATCGTCACCCACTCCTCTCCAGAGATGCTGCTTGTCCCACTAAGTTACCCCAGCATTTTATGTCTATCTGCGGTTTAAACCTGCATCTGCAGTTCCTTTCCTACACTGTACTCTTATATAAGCTTCTCTACTGATGGTTATTGAAAAACAGGAGAGTTTTTATCCATGGGGTGGCACAAGTGGCGCAGCAGGTGGAGCTGACTCTGAAAATAGCGCTAAACATGGCGCCTCTTGCGTGCAGGCCAGTAGACTATTTCATACACTTGCTAATGGGGGATGTGCTTGGGCATGGCAATACTGTACTGGACTGTTTGTAAGACAATAATTGCACTGTGCATTTGCGTTTCGTAAGTGTGACAATAAAACCACCATTGAACCATTGACCCATTAAACTCTAAAGCTTACCCCATGGAGTTTGCACGTTCTGCCGCATGACTCAGCTGCTCCAGTTTCCTCCCACGACTCAAAGATGTGCAGATTGACCGGCCACTTTGCCCCTGTTTTTTTAAATGAGTGGTGGAGTCGGAAAGGAATGGATGAGAATGTGGACAGAATAAAATGGAATTAGCCAAAGTGTGTGCTTGATGAACAGCATGCATTTGGTGGGCTGAAGGGCCTGTTTTCCATGTTGTGTGATTCTATGATTCTGTACGTTGTACAGTACATACATAATTATTTAGATAGAATGGACAAAATACCCAGGATGGTGGGAACCAGCGTAGTAGATCAGAAATTGTAAGGAGTGAAGGGAAGGTAGAAGTTTAGTTTAGAGATGTAGTTTAGAGATACAGCACGGAAACAGGCCCTTCGGCCCACCGGGTCCGCACCGACCAGTGATCCCCGCACATTAACACTATCCTACGCCCACTAGGGATACTATTTTACATTTACCAAGCCAATTAACCTACAAACCTGTACGTCTTTGGAGTGTGGAGGAAACTGAAGATCTCGGAGAAAACCCACACACGCTCACAAGGAGAACGTACAAACTCCATACAGACTGCACCCGTAGTCTGGATTGAACCGGGTTTCTTGCGCTGTAAGGCAGCAACTCTACCGCTGCACCAGTCGTGGAGCTAGACACAAAAGCTGGAGTAACTCAGTGGGACAGGCAGCATCTCTGGAGAGAAGGAATGGGTGACGTTTCGGGTCGAGACCTTCTTCAGACTGGTTAGGGATAAGGGAAACAAGAGATATAGACGGTGATGAGGGAAACGAGAGATATAGACGGTGATATTTCCAGGTTCCTCCAGGAGCGCTGCTTTCCTCCCACATCCCAAAGACGTGCAGGTTTGTGGGTTAATTGGCTCTGTAAATTGTTCCTGTAAGTGTATAGGATAGAACTAGTGTACGGGTGATCAATGGTTAGCGCAAACCAAGTGAGCCAAAGGGCCTATTTCACACTGTATCTCTAAAACTATGACGGTCAGCTCATGTTCCGGGGATTCCATGTTTCTAACGTGATAGAGAGGGAGGAAAAGACGGGGAGAGGTTGCTCTGTTAATCAGGAGACTGTCACAGCAGCACTCAGAGATAGCATACTGTGGGGCATTGTGGGCTGATGGCCTGTTCATGTGCTGCACTATGTTCATAAGTTCATAAATTTCATAAGTAATAGGTGGCATAATTAGGCCATTCGGCCTATCAAGTCTACTCCACCATTCCATCATGGCTGATCTATATTTCCCTCTCAACCGCATTCTCCTGCCTTCTCCTCATAACCTCTGACACCTGTACTAATTACGAATCTGTCTATCTCCACCTTAAAAATATCCATTGACTTGGCCTCCACAGCCGTCTGTGGCAATGATTTCTACAGATTCACCACCATCTGACTAATTAATTCCTCCTCATCTCCTTCTAAAGGTACGTCCTATTATTCTGAGGCTGTGGCCTCTGGTCCTAGACTCTCCCACAAATGGAAACATCCTCTCCACATCCACTCTATCCTACCCTCACTTTACGATAAGTTTCAATGAGGTCCCCCCCTCATCCTTCTAAACTCCAGCAAGTACAGGCCCAGTGCCGTCAAACGCTCATCATACGTCAACTCAACCATTCCTCGGATAATTCCCGTAACCTCCCTGGACCCTCTCCAACACCAGCATATCCTTCCTTCCTCAGATATGGGGCCCAAACTGTTCCATTCCATATTTAACATAACATAAAATAACATAAATTTGTCCAGGTACTTTTTAATCCGAGTGATACAGTCTGCAAATGCTGGTCTCTCTTCCGAAATTAACTTCTACACTGCAGGCAGCTTCCAGAACCATTAACTGCGGTAGATTCTCAGCTGTGGAAACAGAACATTGCCAGTTTGAACTTGCGATCACCCAAGGAGCCTGCCAAGTTGCTGTGATTTAATTTGCCTGCAACGTTTCGCGTTTCGCCAGGGCCAAGTAGGATTATATCCCGTCTGTGCCAAGGGTCTTTGATTCAGACATTGCACGACTGGCCCAGTGGTTGGGCCAAATGCAATCCTGTCAAAGAAAGGAAGGAAAGGCTTTTCCATTATATGGTGCTTTTTATGACTTCAGGACATCCCAAAGTGCTTCATAGCTAATGAAGTAACTGCTAAATGTTGCAAAGTACTAAACACGAGAGCTAGTTCGTGTAGGGCACAGAATCACTAACAGCAATTCCAAGTTGGCCGTAATAGTTTATTTTAGTGATGTTAATCGGCAGATAGCAGAAAACCCAGAGAACAATATGTTTTCTTGAACTGTGTGGTGAGAATTTTCTACTCTCTTCAAAGAAAGTTAAGACTTTGGAATTAACCTCCATAAAAAGGTCAAAAATGTTTGGATAATGCCTCATCCCCTTTTATACTGCATTTGGAGGGTTAGCCTAGAGGGATTTTATTAGAGGGATTTTGTCCTTAAATCTCCAGGTTGAACTTAAAACCTTTGATGGTGGTGCTACTAACTGGATGATGTATGGTGGAACATGTTGCATGGTTTAGTTTGGTTTGGTTTGGTTTAGATTAGTTTAGTTTAGTTTAGTTTAGTTTAGTTTAGTTTAGTTTAGTTTAGTTTAGTTTAGTTTAGTTTAGTTTAGTTTAGTTTAAATGTAATAAAAATGAACTGCAGATCCTGGTTTATACCAAAGGAAGACACAGTGGTGAAATCATTGGACAAAGTCAGCATGGATTTACGAAAGGTAAATCATGTCTGACAAATCTTATAGAATTTTTCGAGGATGTAACTAGTAGAGTGGATAGGGGCGAACCAGTGGATGTGTTGTATCTGGACTTTCAGAAGGCTTTCGACAAGGTCCCACATAAGAGATTAGTATACAAACTTAAAGCACACGGTATTGGGGGTTCAGTATTGATGTGGATAGAGAACTGGCTGGCAAACAGGAAGCAAAGAGTAGGAGTAAATGGGTCCTTTTCACAATGGCAGGCAGTGACTAGTGGGGTACCTCAAGGCTCAGTGCTGGGACCCCAGCTATTTACAATTTATATTAATGAACTGGATGAGGGAATTGAAGGCAACATCTCCAAGTTTGCGGATGACACTAAGCTGGGGGGCAGTGTTAGCTGTGAGGAGGATGCTAGGAGACTGCAAGGTGACTTGGATAGGCTGGGTGAGTTTGGCAGATGCAGTATAATGTTTGGCAGATGCAGTATAATGTGGATAAATGTGAGGTTATCCACTTTGGTGGCAAAAACAGGAAAGCAGACTATTATCTAAATGGTGGCCGATTAGGAAAAGGGGAGATGCAGCGAGACCTGGGTGTCATGGTACACCAGTCATTGAAAGTAGGCATGCAGGTGCAGCAGGCAGTGAAGAAAGCGAATGGTATGTTAGCTTTCAAAGCAAAAGGATTTGAGTATAGGAGCAGGGAGGTTCTACTGCAGTTGTACAGGGTTTTGGTGAGACCACACCTGGAGTATTGCGTACAGTTTTGGTCTCCAAATCTGAGGAAGGACATTATAGCCATAGAGGGAGTGCAGAGAAGGTTCACCAGACTGATTCCTGGGATGTCAGGACTTTCATATGAAGAAAGACTGGATAGACTTGGCTTATACTCGCTAGAATTTAGGAGATTGAGAGGGGATCTTATAGAAACGTACAAAATTCTTATGGGGTTGGACAGGCTAGATGCAGGAAGATTGTTCCCGATGTTGGGGAAGTCCAGGACAAGGGGTCACAGCTTAAGGATAAGGGGGAAATCCTTTAAGACCGAGATGAGGACAAACTTTTTTCACACAGAGTGGTGAATCTCTGGAACTCTCTGCCACAGAGGGTAGTTGAGGCCAGTTCATTGGCTATATTTAAGAGGGTGTTAGATGTGGCCCTTGTGGCTAAAGGGATCAGGCGGTATGGAGAGAAGGCAGGTACGGGATACTGAGTTGGATGATCAGCCATGATCATATTGAATGGCGGTGCAGGCTCGAAGGGCCGAATGGCCTACTCCTGCACCTATTTTCTATGTATCTATAATGCTGGAGTAATTCAGTGTGTTGGTAATTGCTGGAATAATTCTGCTGGAGTAACTTAGCAGCATCTGTAGAAAAAAAACGATAATTTTGTCCATTTGCTCCACAGATGCTGTCTGACCCATTGAAATACTCCAAGGTTTTGTTGTCTATTTTTAGTTTAGTTTAGTTTAGTTTAGTGATACAGCATGGAAAGTGGCCCTTCGGCCCACTGAGTATACCACCATTGATCACGCGCTTATACTAGTTAGTCCTATGTTATCCTATTCTCTCAAACAAACCCTAACCACTTGGGGTGATTTACAGAGTCCAATTAACAGAGTACAATCCAGCAGTCTTTGGGACATAGGAGGAAACCAGAGCACCCATAAGAAACCCACCTGGTCGTAGGGAGAACGTGCAAACACCACATTGACAGCAACCAAGATCAGGATCGAAGCCGGGTCTCTGGCTCTGTAAGGCAGTAACTCTACCAGCTGCGCCAGTGTGTTGCTCAACATAGAGGATCTGGGCCACTCCTGTGCTAGCTTCTCAGGTGGTAGCACCCAGTGCCGTGAGGTGGAAGGGTCCAGGCACGTTGGTGCTTTACTTATCACATATGCAACTGAGCAGTGAAATTCTTTTTGCACACATCACACATGCTGGCGTCGCCCTTCTTGGTGCCTTTTCCAAAGTCCAAAGTCGGGTCGGCCCGCACGCTCGATGTACTGGGATCAGTTCCTGAGAACCGACGTCCCTCTCCTCGTACGGCCATCTTTGTGTCCTGTGGTTGCCTCCTGCAGCTGACCTTGAAGACGCTGGAGGCATTACCACGGTCTACCCTCATTGCTGGTCCTTGCTCCTCGTGTCTGACGTCTCCAGAGTCCTCCCGGTTACGACACCCAACAAGCCATCTGACGAGCCTTCGGGCGGGCCCTGCCGACCGATGAGCTTTTGGGGCGTAATGCCAAACTGCATAAGATACTATTTGTGAGCGATCTGTTCTTCAAGAGAAACCAAGAAAATGCTTGCTCGTTATCGTTGCAGTCACTGCAGATCTACCAGCTCGACCAGTGGCACAATGGCGCAGCTGGTAAAACTACTGCCTCATGGTGCCAGAGACATCGAAACATAGAAATATAGAACATTTTTCTTAGGCCCCCCTCGGTCATGGCTGACCATGGGTGGCTCCAGGGTGTTATTCTCTATATGGAGGACGCCTGTGCATGACTTTGATTAACATGGGGAGACTGGTGCACGGACAGCCACCCACGGTCCTTGACAGATCTGGGTCAGGATCCAGTGGCATGGAGTCCAAGACGACTGGAGATCCTTTTCTGCTGCAGCCTTCATCCGTCTTCCCAGGCATTGTGATGCTCCACTAAGGTCAGCCATCATCCTCCGCCTATTCCACCATTGAGGTCTTGATTGGATTGCTCTTTGTTAGAGACCTCCCCCTCGACCGTACCGCCATGGGTGGCCCTACCATGAGCATAGCTCTAGACGGCATCGCTCTCAGGATCTCAGGTCCACACAAGCTTCTCCACCACAACAAGGTGACAATCCACGGAGGTGCAGGAGTAGGCCATTCAGCCCTTCGAGCCAGCACCGCCATTCAATATGATCATGGTTGATCATCCAGAATCCCTGTTCCTGCTTCCTCCCAATATTCCTTGATTCCATTATCCCTAAGAGCTATATCTAACACTCTCTTGAATACATCCAGTGAATTGGCCTCCACTGCCTTCTGTGGCAGAGAATTCTACAACTCTCTGGGTGAAAAGTGTTTCCTCATCTCATGACGAAATGGCCTAGCCCTTATTCTTAAATGGCCTAGCCCTTATTCCTGCACACAATACTCCAGGTTCGATCATGGCCCCGGATGCTGTCTGTGTGGAGTTTGTACGTTCACCCTGTGACTGCATGGCTTTCCTCTGGGCATTCTGGCTTAATTTGCATGCTCTATGTGATGAATTGGGCTTCTTTGCATTTTCTTGCTGTGTTGATAAATAATAAAAAAAATAAAAATGATAAATAGGAAGAGAAAGCACTGTGTTTGTTAAACTGCAGCAGGCAAGAGTGTCTTTGGTACACCTCCATTGACTCCATCTACACTTGGCGCTGCCTCATAAAGCAGCCAACATAAATAAAGACCTTTCCCATCCCCATCATCGTTTCTTCTTTCCACCCCCGTCGGGCAGAAGATTGTCTGATATAACCGAGTAAGGGATTCGTTCCAACTACCTAGCAGTCACGCCATGAAACGAGTTGTTTAAAAAACACAAAGTTCTTTTTAACAGCTAAAAATTTATTTTTGTAACTGCAAGCTAAAAATACTAAAGGCTGTTTGTTGCATTGTTTAATAGCGGATCTTTGCACAAGTGCCGATCAAAGCAATTGCTTGTCAATTTCAGTGGCCTCTTGCAGTGTATCTAGCAGCCTGTATTGTTAAAGAGACAGTGTTGTCTGATTATTGTGGGGACATTCCATCCACTATGACCGAAAACCGTTATGAAGAGGTCCGTAATAACCTGGGTAGACTGTGCTATTTTGTATCTATTTTCCGAACATTCACATTTTTAACTCCCATCACTTAAATGTCCAGCTGGTAGAGCTGTTGCTCACAGTGACAGAGACCTGAGTTTTATCTTGACCTTGGGTGCTGTCTGTGCAGTGTTTGCACATTCTCTCTATGATTGCATATGTTTACTTCAGGTGCTCTGTTTCCGCCCACATCCCAAAGATGAGGGATTACTGAGACGTGGCTGCAGGAGGATCGGGCCTGGGAACTTAATATTCAGGGTTATGCATCCTATAGAAAGGACAGGCAGGTGGGCAGAGGAGGGGGGTAGCTCTGCTGGTGAGGGATGGAATTCAGTCCCTTGCGAGGGAAGACATAGGGACTGACGAGGTAGAGTCACTGTGGATTGAGTTGAGGAATTGTAAAGGCAAGAAGACACTAATTGGTGTTATCTACAGACACCCAAATAGTAGCCCGGATGTAGGGTGTAAGTTGCAGCAGGAGTTAAAACTGGCATGTAACAAAGGTAATGCCACTGTGGTGATGGGGGATTTCAATATGCAGGTAGACTGGGAAAATCAGGTTGGTTCAGGACCTCAAGAAAGAGAGTTTGTAGAATGCCTCCGAGATGGATTCTGAGGGCAGCTTGTAATGGAGCCGACCAGAGAAAAGGCAATTCTGGATTTAGTGTTGACCAATGTTCCAGATATGATAAGAGAACTCGAGGTAAAGGAACCGCTTGGAGGTAGTGATCATAATATGATTAGTTTTAATCTGCAATTTGAGAAGGAGAACGTTAAATTGGAAGTGTCAGTGATGCAGTTGAACAAAGGGGACTATGAAGACATGAGAGGGGAGCTGGCCAAAGTAGATTGGAAAGGGATCCTAGCAGGAATGACGGTGGAACAGCAAAGGCAGGAATTTCTGGGCATAATCCGGAAGACGCAGGATCATTTCATTCCAAAAAGGAAGTAAGATTCTAAGGGGAGTAGGAGGCAACCATGGCTGACAAGAGAAGTTAGGGATAGAATAAAACTAAAAAAAAAGATGTATAACACAGCAAAGAGTAGCCGGAAGCCAGAGGATTGGAAAACTTTCATAGGACAATAGAAGGTAACAAAACGGGCAATACGGGAAGTACGAAGGGAAGTTGGCCAGGAATATAAAGGACAGTAAAAGCTTCTTTAGATATGTTAAGGGAAAAAGAGTAACAAAGTCAAAGTTGTGTCCCTTCACTAAGGAAGCCACAAACAATCTCCCAGATGTACTGGAGGACAGAGGATCTAAGAGGGTAGAGGAACTGAAAGAAATTTTCATTAGGCGAGAAATAGTATTGGGTAGGCTAATGGGACTGAAGGATGATAAATCCCCTGGACCTGATGGTCTGCATCCCAGGGTCCTCAGGGTGGTGGCTCTAGAAATAGTGGATGCATTAGTGATCATTTTCCAATGTTTAATAGATTCAGGATCAGTTCCTGTGGATTGGAGGAAAGCTAATGTTATCCCACTTTTCAAGAAAGGAGCGAGAGAGAAAACGGGGAATTACAGACCAGTTAGCCTGACTTCGGTGGTGGGAAAGATGCTGGAGTCAATTATTAAAGAGGTAATAATGGGGCATTTGGATAGCAGTAAAAGTATTAGTCCAAGTCAACATGGATTTATGAAAGGGAAATCATGCTTGACTAATCTTCTGGAATTTTTTGAGGATGTGACAAGTAAAATGGATGAAGGGGTGCCAGTGGATGTAGTGTATCTAGACTTTCAGAAAGCCTTTGATAAGGTCCCGCATGGGAGACTGGTGACTAAAATTAGAGCACATGGTGTTGGGGGTAGGGTGTTGACATGGATAGAAAATTGGTTGGCAGACCGGAAGCAAAGAGTAGGAGTGAACGGGTTCTTTTCAGAATGGCAGGCAGTGGCGAGTGGAGTGCCGCAAGGCTCGGTGTTGGGGCCGCAACTGTTTACCATATATATTAATGATTTGGAAGAGGGAATTAGGAGCAACACTAGCAAGTTTGCGGATGACACAAAGCTGGGTGGCAGTGTGAACTGTGAAGAGGATGTTGGAGGTTGCAGGGTGACCTGGACAGGTTGAGTGAGTGGGCAGATGCGTGGCAGATGCAGTATAATATAGATAAATGTGACGTTATCGACTTTGGCGGCAAAAATAAGGGGGCAGATTATTATCTCAATGGGGTTAGGTTAGGTAAGGGGGAGGTGCAGCGAGACCTGGGCGTCCTTGTACACCGGTCACTGAAAGTTGGTTTACAGGTACAGCAGGCAGTGAAGAAAGCTAATGGAATGTTGGTCTTCATAACAAGAGTATTTCAGTACAGGTGTAAAGAGGTTCTTCTGCAGTTGTATAGGGCTCTGGTGAGACCACATCTGGAGTATTGTGTACAGTTTTGGTCTCCTAATTTGAGGAAGGACATCCTTGTGATTGAGGTAGTGCAGCGTAGGTTCACGAGATTGATCCCTGGGATGGTGGGACTGTCATATGAGGAAAGATTGAAAAGACTAGGCTTGTATTCACTGGAGTTTATAAGGATGAGGGGGGATCTTATAGAAACATATAAAATTATAAAAGGACTGGACAAGCTAGATGCAGGAAAAATGTTCCCAATGTTGGGCGAGTCCAGAACCAGGGGCCACAGTCTTAGAATAAAGGGGAGGTCATTTAAGACTGAGGTGAGAAAAAACTTTTTCGCGCAGAGAGTTGTGAATTCATGGAATTCCCGGCCACAGAGGGCAGTGGAGGCCAAGTCACTGAATGGATTTAAGAGAGAGTTAGATAGAGCTCTAGGGGCTAGTGGAGTCAAGGGATATGGGGAGATGGCAGGTATGGGTTATTGGGTTATTGATAGGGGACGATCAGCCATGATCACAATGAATGGCAGTGCTGGCTCGAAGGGCCGAATGGCCTCCTCCTGCACCTATTTTCTATGTTTCTATGTTTCTATGTTTGTGCGTTAATTGGCCTCCGTAAAATAGCCCCCTCGTGTGTGAGTGGTGGATTAGAAAGTGGGATAACTTAGAAGTAGCTTAAGAAGGAACTGCAGATGCTGGAAAATTGAAGGTAGACAAAAATGCTGGAGAAACTCAACGGGTGAGGCAGCATCTATGGAGCGAAGGAAATAGCCAAAATAGGCCGAAATCCTATTTCAGACTGATGTGAGAGTGGCGGGGGGGGGGGAAAGAAGAAGAAGAAGAAGAAAGGAAGAGGAGCCAGTGGGCTGAGGGAGAGCTGAGAAGCTCTCCCTCAGCCCACTGGCTCCTCCTCCTCCTTTCTTCTTCCCGCCCCCGCCCCCTCCCCCCTCCCCATCCTCGCATCAGTCTGAAGAAGGGTTTCAGCCCGAAACGTTGCCTATTTCCTTTGCTCCATAGATGCTGCCACACCCGCTGAGTTTCTCCAGCATTTTTGTCTAACTTAGAAGTAGTGTGACTGGGCGGTCCATGGTCAGCATTCATGGTGTCTGTTTCTGTGTAGCATCTCTAGAGTAAACTAAACTAAACTAAAGATAGACACAAAAAGCTGGAGTGACTCAGCGGGATAGGCAGCATCTCTAGAGAGAAGGAATGGGTGACGTTTCGGGTCGAGACCCTTCTTCACTAAACTAAACTAAACTAAACTCGACTAAATTAAAGCAAACTAAACTAAACTAAAGTAAACATTAAAAAAACACAAAGATCATTTGGGAGCAGTGAGCACTCACAAGACCACCATGGCTGCCAAGGGCTTTCACCTGAGGCCTTGTTAGGAACCACTATGCTTTGAGGGATTGCCATGGCAACCAGGCCCAGAGGATATCTAGAAGCCACAGGGCCACAAAAAGGTAAGCATGACCTTGGGAAAAGAAAGGGGATGTTTTCCAGAAGTGGGCTGAATCGAGCTCGATCGAGACCGTTAGCTATTTGTTTCAGTTTTTATGTAATTACTCACACTTAATTCAAGTGTATTTAATAGTCCAGGCCACTGAACACAAGTCCAGCAACTTAACCACAAAGCCACACATTCAGTACCACAAAGCAGTTAACTAGGCCTGAAGTGTTTTAAGGCGTTACTGAAGCCTGTTATGGCACGGCATACAAATACAAATCTTTCTTTCTTCGCAAGCGGCTTCAAGGTTGTGCAAAAACAAAAACAGACACTGGATCACGCCCTTTGCCATTTTTCATTTGCGGGATATGAACAACAGTCCGTGTTTTGTCACTAACTGCGATGCTGCGTGGGAGTGCAGCTAAATTGTTTCACCATCCATTAACCAAACAGAAATATATGATCACCACCGCACTATCTTCCATTCACTGGAGGGCAAGTTTAAGTCAAGTCAAGTCAAGTTAAGTCACTTTTATTTCTATAGCACAGTTAAAAAACAACTCTCATTGACCAAAGTGCTTTACATTGGTGGAGGTACTAATGTTATACAACAGTAGTTCATAGATTAAGTACATACATAAATACATATAGCCCTCCCTCAGAGGACGTCAAGAAAGGCTTGAGAGTAAAGATGAGTTTTAAGTCTCGACTTAAAAGAGTCGATGGAGGGGGCAGTTCTGATGGGAAGCGGGATGCTGTTCCACAGTCTAGGAGCTGCAACCGCAAAGGCGCGGTCACCCCTGAGCTTATGCCTAGACCGCGGGATGTTCAGTAACCCCAAGTCGGCCGATCTGAGGGACCCGGAGGTGGTGTGGTGGGTAAGCAGACTTTTGATGTAGGTGGGGGCAAGCCCGTTAAGGGCTTTGTAAACATAAAGAAGGATCTTGAAATTTATTCGGAACCGCACAGGGAGCCAGTGGAAAGGCCAGAATCGGGGTGATGTGGTCCCTTTTTCGGGTGCCCGTCAGGAGTCTCGCTATGGCGTTTTGGACCAGTTGCAGGCGGAACAGGGAAGATTGGCTGATGCCAGTGTAAAGGGAGTTGCAGTAATCGAGGCTGGAGGAGATAAATGTGAGGATGATCTTTTCGAGGTCGTCAAACTGGAGGAATTGTTTTATTTTAGCTATCGTCCGAAGCTGGAAGAAGCTAGCTTTTACCACGGCATTGACTTGTTTGTCAAATTTCAACGCTGAGTCAAATATCACAACAAGGTTTTTGACGTGAGGTTTGAGTAGTGGGGTAAGGCTTCCAAGGCTGCCTGCTATTGTTTTGATTGAGTCCGAGGGGCCGAGAAGGATGACCTCAGATTTACTCTCGTTTAGTTGGAGGATGTTTTGGGCAATCCAACACATTATATCCTCGAGGCAGTGGATAAGGTTAAGTAGATTTGATCGGTTGTTGGGCTTCAGTGGGAGATAGAGTTGTGTATCATCTGCATAGCAATGGAAGGAGATGCCGTGCCTTTGAATGACATGGCCTAAGGGGAGCATATACAGGGAGAAAAGAATGGGGCCAAGGATGGAACCTTGTGGAACCCGCAGCAGATGCTAGCTGGGGAAGAGAAAGAGTTGCCTACCTAGTAGAGAAACTCCTACCTTTGAGGTAGGAGATGAACCAGCTCAGGGCAGTGCCATCAATACCAACCCCGTACCGGAGACGGTCAATTAGGATGGTGTGGTCGACAGTATCAAATGCTGCGCTGAGGTCGAGAAGGAGCAGGATTGCACAGTCGCCGGAGTCAATGGTGAGAAGTAGGTCATTATGTACCTTCAACAAGGCAGACTCGGTGCTGTGGTGGGCCCTGAAACCTGATTGGAAAGTTTCCAAGATAGTATTTTGGTGAAGGCAAGGCACAAGTTGACTTAAAAATACCTTTTCAAGGACTTTTGAAAGGAAAGGCAGTTTTGAAATAGGTCTGTAGTTGCTTGGCAATGTGGGGTCGTGGTTAGGTTTTTTCAGGAGGGGCTGGACCACCGCATGCTTGAAGCAAGTAGGTGTCTGAAAGGGATTGGTTCCATATCTCTCATTTCCCTTATCCCTAACCAGTCTGAAGAAGGTCCTTGACCCGAACATCACCCATTCCTTCTCCCCAGAGATGCTGCCTGTTCCGCTGAGTTACTCCAGCTTTTTGTGTCTATCTTTGGTTCCTTATTTTGTTCAGTGATTCTATGACCAGTGGAAAACCATTTGTGGCAAGCCTTTATTTAAATGAAACTTAATTTTCTAAAAAATAAAGCAGATTTGTTGATTCACTAAAATAATGCGTGCCGATGAGGGTTGAGACCAGCAACGTGAGGGAACTGAATGGATTGTGATTTTCAAAAAAAGCACACTTCAAAGCAGATGTTGGTCGAGCCAAATCTCCCCTTCTTTTCATTCACTCAAAGAGATGTAATCTTTGCAGCCTGAGCCAGCATTCAATTACCCCTCTCCAAATGTCCTAGCGCTGTTACTCCTGTCAGAGACCATCAGGGTGTTCTTGAATGGTGCCCAGAACACTATATCGCTTGAGGTCTCCTTACAGAAGATTTAGACTTTACTTTAGATATTAGAGATACAGCGTGGAAACAGGCCCTTCAGCAGAGAGTCCGTGCCGACCAGCGATTACCCTGTTCATTAACACAATAGACAATAGACAATAGGTGCAGGAGTAGGCCAATCGGCCCATCAAGCCAGCATCGCCATTCAATGTGATCATGGCTGATCATCGACAATCAGTACCCCATTCCCGCCTTCTCCCCATATCCCCCGACTCCGCTATCGTTAAGAGCCTATCTAGCTCAAGTCAGAACAGTTCCAATGTCCTCATAAATTTTATGTGAATTTTAAAGCAGATTCAGATATCTGGATGATTTCTGTTGGGGCGAAGAAGTCGCTCTCAAATGTTGATCAATTATTTTACCAAAATTTATTAGAGAAAGGAAGACAAACAGAAGGCAACACAAGCATCCTCTATAAAGGAAAAAGAGTTTGTCAATAAATAAATCAGCATAAAGCAGGGATGTCCTGGATACTTGATGCCACTTCGTTCTGATAAATTGCTGAACAAATTCCGCTATGTGACTTTATGTGACAACAAGGGACAATTTAAAATTTACAGAAGCCAATTAACCTACAAACCTGTTTAAGAAGGAACTGCAGATGCTGGAAAATCGAAGGTACACAGAAATGCTGGAGAAACTCAGCGGGTGCAGCAGCATCTATGGAGAAAAGGAAATAGGCAACGTTTCGGGCCAAAACCCTTCTTCAGACTGATGGGGGGTGGGGAGAAGAAAGGAAAAAGGTGGAGGAGGAGCCCGAGGGCTGAGGGTATGGGAAGAGACAGCCCGAGGGCTGAGGAAGGGGAGGAGACAGCAAGGGCTAACAAAATTGGGAGAATTCAATGTTCATGCCCTCAGGATGCAGACTCCCCAAGCGGAATATGAGGTGCTGTTCCTCCAATTTCCGGTGTTGCTTGCTCTGGCCATGGAGGAGACCCAGGACAGAGAGGTCGGATACGGAATGGGAGGGGGAGTTGAAGTGCTGAGCCACCGGGAGGTCAGGTTGGTTATTGCGGACCGAGCGGAGGTGTTCAGCGAAACGATCGCCAAGCCTCCGCTTGGTCTCACCGATGTAGATCAGCTGACATCTAGAGCAGCGGATGCAATAGATGAGGTTGGAGGAGATGCAGGTGAACCTCTGTTGCACCTGGAACGACTGCTTGGGTCCTTGAATGGAGTCGAGGGGGGAGGTGAAGGGACAAGTGTTGCATCTCTTGCGGTTGCAAGGGAAAGTGCCCGGGGATGGGTTGGTACGGGAGCGAAGGGAAGAATTGACAAGGGAGTTACAGAGGGAGCGGTCTTTGCGGAAGGCAGACATGGGGGGAGATGGGAAGATGTGGCGAGTGGTGGGGTCACATTGGAGGTGGCGAAACTAACGGAGGATTACTTGTTGTGTGTGACGGCTGGTAGGGTGAAAGGTGATGACTAGGGGGACTCTGCCCTTGTTGCGAGTGGGGGAGATGGGGAGAGAGCAGTGTTGCAGGGTATAGAAGAGACCCTAGTGTGAGCCTCATCTATGGTGGAGGAGGGGAACCCCCGTTTCCTGAAGAATGAGGACATTTCAGATGCCCTGGTGTGGAACGCCTCATCCTGGGAGCAGATGTGGCATAGACGGAGGAATTGGGAGTAGGGGATGGAGTCCTTACAGGAAGCAGGGTGGGAAGAAGTGTAGTCCAGATAGCCATGGGAGTCAGTAGGTTTATAGTGGATGTCGGTCAGAAGTCTACCACCTGCGATGGAGATAGTGAGGTCAAGGATTGGTTGACCTCATTATCTCCACCCGGGCACTTTCCCTTGCAACCGCAAGAGATGCAACACTTGTCCCTTCACCTCCCCCCTCGACTCCATTCAAGGACCCAAGCAGTCGTTCCAGGTGCGACAGAGGTTCACCTGCATCTCCTCCAACCTCATCTATTGCATCCGCTGCTCTAGATGTCAGCTGATCTACATCGGTGAGACCAAGCGGAGGCTTGGTGATCGTTTCGCTGAACACCTCCGCTTGGTCCGCAATAACCAACCTGACCTCCTGGTGGCTCAGCACTTCAACTCCCCATTCCGTATCCGACCTCTCTGTCCTGGGTCTCCTCCATGGCCAGAGCGAGCAACACCGGAAATTGGAGGTACAGCACCTCAAATTCCCCTTGGGGAGTCTGCATCCTGGGGGCATGAACATTGAATTCTCCCAATTTTGTTAGCCCTTGCTGTCTCCTCCCCTTCCTCAGCCCTCGGGCTCCTCCTCCGCCTTTTTCCTTTCTTCTCCCCACCCCCATCAGTCTGAAGAAGGGTTTCGGCCCGAAACGTTGCCTATTTCCTTCACTCCATAGATGCTGCTGCACCCGCTGAGTTTCTCCAGCATTTTTGTGAACCTACAAACCTGTACGTTTTTGGAGCGTGGGAGGAAACCCACGTGGTCATAGGGAGAATGTACAAACTCCATACAGACAGCACCTGTGGTCAGGATCAAACCCGGGTCTATGGCGCTTTAAGGCAGCAACTCTACCGCTGCGCCACTGTCGTATGACAGATTCCAGGGTGAAGATTGTCAATTGGCACACTCTTTCCTCGACATCCAGCCTTGATAAGGCCAAGTAGGTAGAGAGCTTGGGCAGTAACTCAAACCAGACTCAACTAGTCCAATTTCATATTACTTCCTTATACTGAGTTATTTTTTTTGTACCCTGATGCTGGCAACCGTATAATTTTTCAAAAAAATAAAACAGACTGATGTTAATGAGTCGATTAGTCATACAGTCATAGAGTCATACTGCACGGAAACAGACCCTTCGACTCAACTCATCTATGCTGACCTGGATGACCCATCTACGTTGGTCCATGTTCCTGTCCAAATGGCTTTTTAATGCTGTTATAGTATCTGCCTCAACTAGCTCCTCTGGCAGCTCTTTCCATGCACCTACCACCCTCTGAGTGATGAAGTTGCCCCTCGGGTTCGTATTAAATCTTGTTCCTCCCGTCTTATCTACTGCTTTTTTAATATTCTCATGTTAACAATGCATTTAGACTCACACGTGAGCAGAGATCTGGAAACAAAGGCAGATTTGTCTCCTCAAAGTGCAAGTGTCTGAAGATGCTTTCAACTATGAAAGGACACAAAGTGCTGGAGTAACATAGCGGCTCAGTCAGCATCTCTGGGGAACATGGATAGGTGACGTTTCGGGTTGGGAGCCTTCTTCAAAAACATATGTGATCTTGTTTGCTTGTTTTAGTGTTGCAAGTCAAACCAAACTGTCACCAAATGAAGATGTGTGAGATTGTGATTCGGTGGCCGAGGTCAAGAGAGAAAATCAGTAAAATATTTACTGGGTAGGACCATCTCTTCTTTGCATTTAATGGGATGCTGTGGATTATAATAAGTAGGAAATGGCTGGGTTAACGGCAAATTATAACCAATTAATTGTGAATCTGCACGATATCAGGAGAATTGAAGGAAGTTCAAAACTAATAGAATAAAGTAAATGGGCAATCTGATTATGATGTTGACGCATGATTCTGAAATTGTTTCTCGTGCAGCTGTTCCCAGTTCATCGAACAACAGCTGCGTGCTACCATCTGCCCTGAACTGCATTCATCGATATACTGTATGATCTCTGGGTCATTTAGAAGCATAACAGTGAGGCTTCCCCCTCTCCGAGTAAGATGGGGTATGTGTTGGTGAAGGGGAGTCTGTGTAATAAGGGCCATTCGTTTATGATCCTGCCTGTTACTCAATTCTCATCAGAGCAAAGATGGTGGTCGAGAACATACCTTGAATTGAAACCCATCAATATCATCCACTGGTTCCCGTTAACAATCTTTATAACTTTGGACGGCACGGTGGCGCAGCAGTAGAATTGCTGCCTTACAGCGCCGGAGACCAGGGTTCGATCCTGATAATGGCTGCTGTCTGTATGTTCTCCCCGTGACCGCGTGGGTTTTCTCTGGGTGCTCCCATTTCCTCCCACTCTCCAAAGATGTGCAGGATTGCAGGTTAATTGGCTTTGGTAAAAATTGTAAATTCTCCCTAGTGCGTAGGACAGTGCTAGTGTACGGGGTGATTGCTGGTCAGCATGGAAATAGAGGAGTACAAATAGTCCAGAGGATAATAGAGTTACAGGAGGTTTCAGACACAGGCAAGGATGGACACCATGTGGTTGTTTGGAAATGAAGGTGAGAATGGTAAAATTGTTAGAAAACGGAAAGGTAACAGAACCTCCTTGCTTTTCTACCATTCCAGGGTCAATCATTTGTCTGCAGAATCATTAAACATTTCAGATATTACAGCTGTATGATAAGACCATAAGACATAGGCGTAGAATTCAGCCCATTGAGGCTGCTACGCCATTCGATAATGCCTGATATATTTTTCCTTCTCAACCCCATTCTCTTACCTTCTCCCCACAACCTTTGAGTTCAAGTTCAAGTGAGTTTATTGTCATGTCCCTGATAGGACAATGAAATTCTTGCTTTGCTTCAGCACAACAGAACATAGTAGGCATTGACTACAAAACAGATCAGTGTGTCCATATACCATTCTATAAATATATACACACATGAATAAATAAACTGATAAAGTGCAAATAACAGTTAATGGGCTATTAAAGTTCAGAGTTTTGTCCGAGCCAAGTTTAATAGCCTGATGGCTGTGGAAAAGTAGCTATTCCTGAACCTGGTCGTTGCAGTCTTCAGGCTCCTGTACCTTCTACCTGAAGGTAGTAGGGAGATGAGAGTGTGGCCAGGATGGTGTGGGTCCTTGATGATACTGCCAGCCTATTTGAGGCAGCGACTGCGATAGATCCCTTCGATGGAAGGGAGGTCAGAGCCGATGATGGATTGGGCAGTGTTTACTACTTTTTGTAGTCTTTTCCTCTCCTGGGCGCTCAAGTTGCCGAACCAAGCCACGATGCAACCGGTCAGCATGCTCTCTACTGTGCACCTGTAGAAGTTAGAGAGAGTCCTCCTTGACAAACCGACTCTCCGTAATCTTCTCAGGAAGTAGAGGCGCTGATGTGCTTTCTTAATAATGGCATCAGTGTTCTCGGACCAGGAAAGATCTTCAGAGATGTGCACGCCTAGGAATTTGAAGCTCTTGACCCTTTCAACCATCGACCCGTTGATATAAATGGGACTGTGGGTCCCCATCCTACTCCTTCCAAAGTCCACAATCAGTTCCTCGGTTTTGCTGGTGTTGAGGGCCAGGTTATTGTGCTGGCACCATATGGACAGTTGCTCGATCTCTCTTCTATACTCTGACTCATCCCCATCAGTGATACGTCCCACAACAGTGGTGTCGTCAGCGAACTTGATGATGGAGTTCGCACTATGACCGGTTACGCAGTCATGAGTATAGAGTGAGTACAGCAGGGGGCTGAGCACGCAGCCTTGAGGTGCTCCTGCGCTGATTGTTATCGAGTCTGACACATTTTCACCAATATGAACAGACTGTGGTCCGAGAGTGAGGAAGTCGAGGATCCAATTGCAGAGGGATGCGCAGAGACCCAGTTCTGCGAGTTTGGTAACCAGCTTGGAGGGGATGATTGTATTAAATGCCGAGCTGTAATCGATGAATAACAGCCTGACATATGAGTTTTTGTTGTCCAAGTGGTCCAGAGCGGAGTGGAGGGCCAGCGAGATCGCATCCACCGTTGATCTGTTGTGGCGGTAAGCAAACTGCAGTGGGTCCAGGTTTTTGTCGAGGTAGGAGTTGATCTGCGTCATGATCAACCTCTCAAAGCACTTCATCACCACAGGCGTTAGTGCCACAGGTCGATAGTCATTGAGGCACGTCACCTTACTCCTCTTGGGCACTGGTATAATTGATCCCCTTTTGAAAAAGGTGGGAACCTCCGACCTCAGAAGTGAGAGGTTGAAAATGTCCGTAAAAACTCCAGCCAGTTGGTCCGCACAGGTTTTTAGAACACGACCAGGTATGCCATCAGGTACAGGCGCTTTTCGAGGGTTCACCCCTCTGAAGGATTTCCTGACGTCGGCCTCTGTGACTGAGACTGAAATACCATCACAGCGAATGGGGCCTTACTTATCAAGAACCTAACAATATCCACTTTAAAATCCACTGCCGTCTGTGGCAATGAATTCAACAGATACACCACTGTCTGTCTAAGGAAGGTCTTTGATTTTGGATCAACCATGCCGTCAAAATTCTGGAAGGGTACCGAGGAATGATATGATTGTAGTTAAAGGCTACTGCATTTCCAGGCCCTCCAGTGCAATCTCAGGTCTGTATTTCTCTCGATCTCTTTGGCATCTGAGGAAGTGTGGCACTGTCAGAAAAATTGGATGTTGGGAGTGACAATAAACTAAGTCCCTGCAAAGAACCCCACAGATCTAATCATGGATGAGTGGGTTATTGAGTGTGTGGTTACTTGATGGGCCAGCTAGATTTTATCCCTCAACAGTGTCACCACAACTGATTAGCTGATCTGAAGAAGGCTTCCGACCCGAAATGTCACCCATCCTTTTTTTCCAGAGATGCTGCGTGACCTGCTGAGTTACTCCAGCACTTTATAACATTGGAGGAACAGCATCACATATTTCGCTTGGGCAGCTTACACCCCAGAGGTATAAATATTGACTTCTCTAACTTCAATTAACCCTTGCTTTTCCTCTCTCTCCCTTCCCAGTTCTCTGGCGAGTCTGACTGTAACTGATTACATTTTATCTCTGTTTGCTTTGTTGTTACCTTCTCCCAGCTAACAATGATCTAACAATGAAAGGTTTTTTTTTCCTTTCTTCTCCCCACCCCCTATCAGTCTGAAGAAGGGTTTCGGCCCGAAACGTTACCTATTTCCTTCGCTCCATAGATGCTGCTGCACCCGCTGAGTTTCTCCAGCATTTTTGTGTACCAATGATCTATTCGACATTTCCCTTGATCTCCGCCCCCTTTGATGTCTCATTCGCACACCTTACACGTCCTTATCTCTGCATCTCCCCCTCCTCTGACTCTCAGTCTGAAGAAGGATCTCAACCCAAAACGTCACCCATTCATTCTCTCCCGAAATGCTGCCTGTCCCGCTGAGTTACTCCAGCATTTTTTGTCCATCGTTGGTTTAAACCAGCATCTACAGTTCCTTCCGACACAAATTACTGATCTGTTGTATATCATTATTAAACACTGTTTACTCAATGTGCTGTATACAGACTAATAATTTCATTGCACACTGGCCCATATGACTTTAAGCTAATCTGAATCTGGATCAGATTATTTTCCATCAGTTCTTGGTGTGGGTTTTTCCCTCTCCAAATTATCCACTATATTTATCAGCAAATGTTCCCTAAAATTGGCCACTTGAAATTGTGAATGCCGCAATGTTTTAAGCATCTTTTCAGCTAATCAAGAAAATCGTAAAGCGCCTCACAAACTATAATTAATCTTATGCAAAGCACTTTAAGATGTTTCTCATAGGGATGAAAAATGTGTTTATATCTGGACTGAAGAAGGGTCTCGACCCGAAACGTCACCCATTCCTTCTTTCCAGAGATGCTGCCTGCCCCGCTGAGTTACTCCAGCTTTTTGTGTCTATCTTTTGTTTATATATTGTTTTTTTACACAACAACTGCACGAGGCAGCAAGGTGGTACAGCGATAGAGTTGCTGCCTTACAGCACCAGACACCCGTGTTCAATCCTGACTACGGGTGCTGTCTGTACAGAGTTTGTACATTCTCCCTGTGACTGCTTGGGTTTTCTCGGGATGCTCCAGTTTCCTCCCACACTCCAAAGACATACAGGTTTGTAGATTAATTAGTTTTCGTAAAATTGTGAAGGATAGTGCTGGTGTATGGGGATCGCTGGTTGGTGTGGATTCGGTGGGCCGAATCCACAGAGGTGTGTGGGCACAAAGGTGGGTGGGCAAGGAGAGGGACGTGGGTTCGCTGGTCGATCCACAAGTCTAAGGGAAGGCGATTGTGAAGGATAGTGCTGGTGTATGGGGATCGCTGGTTGGTGTGGATTTGGTGGGCCGAAGGGCCTGTTTCCGCACTGTATCTCTAAAGTCTAAAGTCTAAAAGTCTAAACTGTTTGTTATTGATGATGTCAATAAACATCTGTATTCTTACCGTCAATTTTTAAAATTAGATCACCAGGATCTCCGAAGAACAAAAGATCTAATAACTTAAGATGGGGGCCTTTAAGGTGATGAATGAAAACATTGGAAATTGAACTTTTCTTATTTTGTCTCCAGGGACTGGTGTCACTCCTTACTTTAACCTGCTTGTGGGACCCGGCGGACCGCAGCCTGGAAGGAGGGAACCCGCTGAGCTGCCCCGTGCTCGTCCCCCGAAGACCAGGATGGAGCCGGCGGCCATGATGGATGCGACGGGAGAGGAGCGATGCCGGTAGGAGAGGAGAGGGACCGGGGTCTGGCCTTGAGGTCGGCTGTGGGAGACGCCCCCGAGGCACAAAGGTGGGTGGGCGAGGAGAGGGACGTGGGTTCGCTGGTCGATCCACAAGTCTAAGGGAAGGCGATGGCTGGAGGCCCGCAGCAGCCTGGGACTTGCCTGGAACCGACAACGCTCATATCAACATGAGCGCGGACTGGAATTTGAAAATGGTGCCAAAACATGGTGCCTCTTGCATGCAGGATCAGTGAACTATTTCTGTGTACTTGCTGTTTGGCGATATGCTTGGATATGGGAATTCTGTACAGGATGATGTGTAAAAAAAGAATTTCACTGTGCGTTGCACTTCGCACATGTGACAATAAATGAACCATTGAACCATTGAATTGAATCATTGATAATGCAAAGTTATATCTTCCAAGATAAGGCAACTAAAGTCTCTGCTTAAGATTAGTTCACCATTGAATCAATATCTAAAATTACTGGTCTTTATGCTCAGTATGTAACAGATGGATTGTCTGGCACCTTATCTGTTTTCGACACAAAATGCTGGAGTAACTCCGCGGGTCAGGCACCATCTCTGGAGATAAGTAATAGGTGATGTTTTGGATTGGGAGCCTTCTTCAGACTGGAGGATATTGGAGGAGGGGGTAGGGAGCAAAAACTGGAGGCGAGAAAAGACCAGAACAAAAAGGTCTTGAAGAAAGGTTTCGACCCGAAACGTCACCCATTCCTTCTTTCCAGAGATGCTGCCTGTCCCGCTGAGTTACTCCAACATTTTGGGTCTATACTCGGTGTAAAGCAACATCTGCAGATCCTTCCTACACACGTATACCTCATCTGTTTAGTTATGTCGACGGCATGGTGGCGCAGCTGGCAAAGCTTCTGTCTCAAAGCATCAGAGAACAGGGTTCCATCCCGGCCATAGGGGGCTGCCTGTGTGGAGTTTGCACGTTGTCTTCATGGGTTTCCTTCAGGTGTTCCAATTTCCTCCCACATCCCAAAGCCGTACGGCTTTGTGGGTTAATTGGCCATCTGTATATTAGCTCTAGTGTGTAGGGAGCGGATGGGAAAGTGGGATATCACAGAACTAGTGTGAATGGAGGTGACTGATGGTCGGCATGGAGTTGGTGGGCTGAAGGGCCTGTTATCCTGCTGCATTGTTCATTCAATATTCCCCAATCAATGTATGGTACTAATCCTGGCTAGCCTTTCTGCAATCCTCTTTGCATCAGGGTTGATACAATTAAATTGGTTCAAATACACTTTTGTTTTTGCTCTTTCTAATGTATGACGATAGATGGATTGTTTTCTCTAAAACTTTGGAGATTGAGGGGAGATGCTTTAGAAGGATATGGTAGACAGTCAGAATCTTTTCCCCAGGGTGGAAATATCCAACACTAGAAAGCGTAGTTATAAGCTGGAAAGTTTAATGGAGGTCTGTTTTTTACACTGGTAGGTGCCTGGAACGCATTACCAAGGGGTGGTGGCGGAGGCAGATACGATAGTGGAGAGTAAGAGGCTTTCAGATAGGCACAAAGAAGAGTAGGGAACAGAGGGATATGGATCATGTGCAGGCAGATGAGATCAGTTTAACTTGGCAACATTTTTGGCACAAACATTGTGGGCCGAAGGGCCTGTTCCTGTTCTCTACTGTTCTATGTTCTGGGAAAAAAAAATACAAATGTTCAACAAGGAGCAATCTTCTGTTAAAAAGTTATGTTCTTCGAGATAACAGAACTTAATTTTCCATTCTCCGCTCCCCAATCTCGGCATTCCCTGGCAAAGAAAGCTTGGTCGCACTTGTCACTTCCCCATGGCTCTGTAGACAAACAGCTCACTTAATGGAGACAGGGTTAGACAGGGCAGATTGCCACAGTAATCTCCCAAGAATAGAGGGCTGTCTGAGCGGAGGAGTTCCAGATATATCCATCGGACGATGTTTCAAACGTCAATCAGGTTCACCCTGAACTGTCCATTGGAAGATTTAGTGTGCAAAGTCGTGGATAGCCGGCCCCTATCAAAGAGTCGGTCCGAGCAATAAAAGGTGTGAGCTGCTTACTTTAGATGTCTTTGCTCAGGGATAAAAAGTCTAGATGGGTTAACAGTAGGGATGTTTGGTTTGCACTGATAGTGGATGTGGGAGAACATTAATGAAAGAGTGGCCAAATTCCACTGGGAGTGTGGAGATTAGAAGCTCTCAGAACTGGCCACTCAACCCCTCCCCCCCCCCCCCCCCACCAAACCCCCAGCCCCCTCCCTCCACCACCTCCCCTCCTCCAGTCCTATATATCCTTCCCTTCTGCTAGGTGGCCCCCTTCCACTAACATGCGTAGGGCTGCTGGAAAATACAGACCATTGCTTATCAGCTTCCCTTTATCTTCAGCTGTGAACCCAGCCAGCCTCGTATTTCCTGTGTTTTTGCCCGCTGATCAACTTTGATCTGTTTGTAAGCCAAACATTATTTCTGTTGCTGGCACAGCTTGATCGGGAATGGTGGAGGAGGAGAGCTGGGGGGTGGGGGAGGAGGGGGTAGGGGAGTGGAGAGGGGAGTGGTTGGGTGGGAAGGAACCGTTAGTCTCATGAGTCAATAAAATACAGAACCAGATTAGTGATAGGGCTTTAAATAGGGTATACGTTGTTTAATTTTCAACCAACTTTTTAACATTTTTTTAGACTTTTAGTGATACAGTGTGGAAACAGATACAAGATACATTTATTTGTCACATGTGCCAGTTGGCTCAGTGAAATGTGTGATCACCATACAGCCATACAATAAAAATAAAGAACACAACATAGAGTTGATAGTATTCAACATAAAACATCCCCACACAGCAGAATCAAAGTTTCCCACTGTGAGGGAAGGCACCAAAGTCAGTCATCTTCCTCCAATGTTCCCCAATGTTCACCCATGGTCGGGGGGCTCCCCGAGCCCTCCGCAGTCGCTGCTATGGGCGGCCCGATGTTCAGGCCCGCTCGCCGGGGTGATGTAAGTCCGACGTCGGGGCTGGGGGACCTCCTCAGCGGCCTGGACAACCGAGTCGGCCACCTCCTACCGGAGTCCACGGCTCCCAGGCCGCACTGGGCGGAGATTCAAGCTGGCGGCCCTCGGCAAAGGGCCTCAGGACTCCACGATATCGGTCAGCGCCGCCTGCGTTGGCTCTCCCAAACCGCAGCTCCACGATGTTGGCGCAGCGGCCCAACGCTCCGGAGCTCCAAACGGCGATCCAGGTAGGTATCGCCCGCTCCGCGGTGAATTCAGCGCTGCGCCGCCGCTGTTGTAGCTCTGGTCCGGTTCCTGGTCCCCGGCAGGAAAGGCCGCTCCGATCCAGGTGGTAGGCCGCGAGGTGGGGGGTGAGGACGCGACTCGGATAAATAGTCGCGTCCCCGCCAGGAAGCGACTGGGAAACAGTTCCCCTTACCCTGCCCCCCTCCCATACATATAAAAGTCAAAGATTTCCCCAAAAACAAACTTTAAACTGACTAAAAATAAAAAAAGATTGAAAAACAAATGGGCTGTAGGCAGAGGTTGCCGTCAGTGCAGCACCCCTAGTGACCTCCAGTGCAGGCCCTTCAGCCCACCGAGTCCGAACCGACCAGCGATCCGTGTACACTAACACGCAAGGGACAATTTACAATTTTACCAGAGCCAATTAACCTACAAACCTGTACGTCTTTGGAGAGTGTAAGGGAACCGGAACACCTGGAGAAAAACAGGGAGGATGTGCAAACTCTTAACAGACAGCACCCATCGCCAGGATCAAACCCGGGTATCCAGTGCTGTAAGACAGCAACTCTACCGCTTGAAGAGTGCTCTCAATGTGCAATGAAAATATCAGTGGAAAACAAAAGCCAGAACGTCTAACAATCTGTAATATTCCCCGCCATTACAACAACATGACCACCATTCATCATCCTCTGCCTCACAGCACCTTGAAAAACTTTTGATGTCACACAGCACCGGAGAAATGTAGCCAATTCTCTATGTGTGGAACCGTTTGAGACACATGCAAACCGCTTGGAACTGATAATTGAACAATAGTGGGAAGAGAGGGCCTGAACTGGAGGGAAAGGTTAAGCAGGTTTGGACTTTAATCCTTGGAGCATAGGAGGCTGAGGAGGGATCTTATAGAGGTGTACAAAATCATGAGAGGAATAGATAGGTTGAATGCAGTCTTTTATCCAGAGTAGGGGAATCAAGAACCAGAGGACATAAGTTTAAAGCAAGAGGATTTAACAGCAACCTGAGGAGCAACTTTTTCACACAGAGAATAGTGGGTATATGGAATAAGCTGCCAGGGGAGGTAGTTGAGGCAGGGCAGGTACTATAACAACATTTAAAAAACATTTGGACAGTTACAAGGAGAGGAAAAGTTGAGAGGCATTTGGGCCTAACACAAGCAGGTGGAACTAGTGAAGATGGGGCATTTAGATCGGCGTGGGCAAGTTAGACCGAAGGGTCATTTGCATGTTGCTTGTCACAATCACTCTATGACTCTATCAAAATTGTAGAAGATATTTTGCACACACGCTTTCTGTGCCTATTTCTTACCTTGAGATCTTAGTTTTTGTCTTCAATGTATCTCAAATGTATGAAGGCAATTGAATAGGGAAGGTTTGGTGGGATGTGGGTCCAACGTCGGCTACTGGGAGATAAAAGGAACTGCAAATGCTGGCTTACAATAAAGAAAAGACTTAAAGTGCTGGAGTAACTCAGTTGATCAATCAGCATTTCTGGAGAAAGTGGAGAGGTGATTGTACAGGTCTAGACCCTTCTTCAGACTGATTGTGTTGGGGAGGAGAAACCTGAAAGAGAGTTGGAGGCAGGACAAAGCACACACCTCATATTCCGCTCGGCTAGCTTACAACATAATGGCATGAACAATGGCAATGCTCCAATTTTAGGTAACTAACCTACAAACAAACCTTTTTTCCCCCTTCCCTGTCTCTTTCCCGGGCCCCACCTAGATTCTCACCCATTTCCCTTCCTCCACCCCCCAGTCCCTTCCACATATTCCTTCCTCTGGCTTCACATTTTGTACCTCTTCTGTCCTTATCTCACACCTTTGCTTTTTCATCTCAGACTTTGTTCAACCATCTTCCTATCAACCCCCCTCACCTTGTTGACCTATCACTCGTCAGACTTGTCCTGCCGCCAATTCTCTTCCAGTTCTCACCCCTCCCCTCCACCTCCTTCTCCCCCCTCCTCCCCCCCCCCCAACTAGGATCAGGTGGGGAAATGGGACAACCTTAGATGGGGCATCATTTCACAACAACATTTAAAAGACATTGGGATAGACTGGTATAACCATATAACCAAATAACCATAACAGCACGGAAACAGGCCATCTCGGCCCTTCAAGTCCGCGCCGAACATTTTTTTTTTTTTTTTTTTTTTTTTTTTTTTTAAATTAAAAAATAAATACTTCCCCCTAGTCCCATCTACCTGCACTCAGACCATAACCCTCCATTCCTTTCCCGTCCATATACCCATCCAATCTATTTTTAAAGGATAACATCGAACCTGCCTCCACCACTTCCACTGGAAGCTCATTCCACACAGCTACCACTCTCTGAGTAAAGAAGTTCCCCCTAATGTTCCCCTTAAACTTCTGTCCCTTAATTTTCAAGTCATGTCCCCTTGTTTGAATCTTCCCTATTCTCAATGGGAAAAGCTTATCCACGTCCACTCTGTCTAACCCGCTCATAATTTTAAAGACCTCTATCAAGTCCCCTCTTAACCTTCTGCGCTCCAAAGAATAAAGACCTAACTTGTTCAACCTTTCTCTGTAACTTAGTTGCTGAAACCCAGGCAACATTCTAGTAAATCTCCTCTGTACTCTCTCTATTTTGTTGACATCCTTCCTATAATTAGGCGACCAAAATTGTACTCCATACTCCAGAATTGGCCTCACCAATGCCTTGTACAATTTTAACATTACATCCCAACTTCTATATTCAATGCTCTGATTTATAAAGGCCAGCACACCAAAAGCTTTCTTTACCACCCTATCTACATGAGATTCCACCTTCAGCGAACTATGCACAGTTATTCCTAGATCCCTCTGTTCAACTGCATTCCTCAATTCGCTACCATTTACATGGATAGGAAAGATTTGGAGGTGTATGGGCCAAATGCGGGCAGGTGAGACTAGTGTAGATGGGGCATCTTGGTCGGCATGGGCAACTTGGGCAGATGGGCCTGTTTCTGTGCTGTACAACTATAAGAAACGGAAAGCTATGAAGATGAACAAGTCAAGTCAAGTCACATTTATTTATATAGCACATTTAAAAAACAACTCTCGTTGACCAAAGTGCTTTACATTTGTTATAAGAATAGCACAACAAAACAAACTACATACATATATACATGTAGCCCTCACTCAGAGGACTTCAGGAAAGGCTTGGGAGTATAGATAAGTCTTTAGTCTTGACTTAAAAGAGTCGATGGAGGGGGCGGTTCTGATGGGAAAGGGGATGCTGTTCCACAGTCTAGGGGCTGCAACTGCAAAGGCACGGTCGCCCCTGAGCTTATGCCTAGACCTTGGGATATTCAGCAACCCCAAGTCGGCCGATCTGAGGGGCCTGGAGGTGGAGTGGTGGGTGAGAATACTTTTAATGTAGGTGGGGGCAAGTCCATTGAGGGCTTTGTAGACATGGAGGAGGATCTTGAAGTTTATACGGAACCGCACAGGGAGCCAGTGGAGAAACGCCAGGATCGGGGTGATGTGGTCCCTTTTTCGGGTGCCCGTCAGGAGTCTCGCTGCGGCATTTTGGACCAGTTGCAGGCGGGACAGGGAAGATTGGCTGATGCCAGTGTAAAGGGAGTTGCAGTAATCTAGGCGGGAGGAGATGAATGTGTGGATGATCTTTTCCAGGTCATCAAACTGGAGGAATTGTTTTATTTTAGCTATCGTCCGAAGCTGACAGAAGCTAACTTTTACCACGGCATTGACTTGTTTGTCAAATTTCAATGCCGAGTCAAATACCACGCCAAGGTTTTTGACGTGAGGTTTGAGTAGTGGGGTAAGGCTTCCAAGGCTGCCTGCTATCATTTTGATTGAGTCCGAGGGGCCGAGAAGGATGACCTCAGACTTACTCTCGTTTAGTTGGAGGAAGTTCTGGGCCATCCAACACTTTATATCCTCGAGGCAGTGGGTAAGGTTAAGCAGATTTGATTGGTTTTTGGGCTTCAGGGGGAGATAGAGTTGTGTATGGTCTGTGTAGCAATGGAAGGAAATGCCGTGCCTTTCAATGACTTGGCCTAAGGGGAGCATATACAGGGAGAAGAGAATGGGGCCAAGGATGGAACCTTGTGGAACCACACAGCACAGATTAGCTGGGAAGGAGAATGATTTGCCTATGTTAGTCGAGAAACTCCTACCTTTGAGGGGACAAGTTAAAGGGGACAAATTTAATCTCCTTCAGAGAGAAGAACATACTTTAAAACACTCATTTAAAACACTCATTGAAGATTTTGGAAACTGAAATAGTCATAGAGTCGTCAAGCACGGAAACAGGCCCTCCGGCCCACCCTGCCCATACCAAACAAGATGCCCCATCACCACTAATCCCACCTGCCCATCTTCATCCCATATCCCTCTAAACCTTTCCTATCCATGTGCCTGTCAAAATGCTTTTTAAATGTCATGGTAGGTTGTTGTGAAATGGAAAATATTCAGCACATGACCTATCATTGTAATATACCTAAAGGGGCAATGGGGCTAAATTTACCCCTTCCCCATCACCACCTGTAGGCAGTGGAGAACCAATACATGAAGAATCCAGCATCTGCAGTTCCTTCCTACACAATACCTCAACTCTGCAGAACCTTAACAAGGGGAAGGTGCCGGTGAATGAGGGAGTCAGCAAAAAGCAAGAGATAGATGGTACAACAGCAGCTAAAAGACAATACAATACAATGAACTTTATTTTTCCGTTAGGTTTCTGCAGCCATACACTCAAAAAGAGACCATTTTACAAGACACACAACCAACTCAATTCACACAGACATCCATCACAGTGATGGAAGGCAAAGTCTTGTCTCTCCCCTGCTCTCCATCCTCTCCCGATGTTAAAGCCCCCGGCGGTTGATGGTAAGTCCCGCGGCGGCTAAGGCCGCGACGGCGATGTAAGACCCAGCTCCGGGTCTTAATGTTGGAGCCCCTGGCGGGCGGTGGCAAGTCCCGCGGCCGTTAAAGCCACGCCGGGCGATGTCAGGCCCCGCTCCAGGCCGTTTTCAGCCCCGCAACTCATGCGGGAGAAGCTGCCGCCGCGAGAGCTCCAAAAAGCGGTCTCCCGCCAGGGATCCGTGAGCTCCCGATGTCACCAGCCACAGGCCTGCAGCTGGAGCCCCCGAAGCCCCGAAGTCTGCTCGCAGCCGCGCGCCACCAAAACTCCCCACGCTCCGAGGCTGGCCAGTCGCACAATGGCAAGTTCGCAGGCTCCGCGACTGGAGCCCCCAGGTCGTTCCGGCTGGAGGCCGCTCCACGGTGCTAGGCCCCAACGACAACGGAGACCCGACAGGGAAAAGGTCGGGACTCCCATGCAGGGAAGAGATTAAAAGTTTCCCCCACCCTCTACATATACACAGTTAAAAACAATATAAAAACCACACCAAACGGGACCAAAAAAAAGGACAGACGAACTGCAGGGGCCACGCCATTATAGCGCCGCCAAACTGGCAGCAGTATCCAGTTATGTCTACCATGAAATTAGTTGCACCCGAGCATTACAGCCCTGTTGAACCTATTTGTTTGTGACAAAGGCAAATACATTGTTGCAGAAGCCAAACGAAAATGTCAAACTGGTTCTTGCACCATTGCTCGTGATCTCACCAGAAGCAGGGGGTATTAATGAGTGTAATTCCTACAACCAGCTCATCACACTGCCAGGGTACAGGAAAGGTCATCGCCAATAAATGGGCAGTGAACCTAAGAAGATCTCCTGCAACGTGGGGCTCATGTTGTCAACCTCCCCGTGGTGAGCCCTGTCAACTGACCTCAGTCAGGCAAATGGCAACAAACGGAGACAGCAGCAGCGCCGCGGCTTGGCGCCAACCTAGAGCATGCGCCCTTTTAGGGCGGGCACCTACGGATGTCGAACCGGATGGCATCACCCTGCTGCAGATTTCTGCTGCCACAAACGCAAGAAGAAGAAGATCTGCAATGTCAGTAGTTTCTGACTTTGTTCTCTCGCAGCTTGTGTGCATAAGGCAAATGGAACTGCATATGCTGGTTTACAAAAAAAAAGACACAAAGTGCTGGAGTAACTCAACGGGTCTGGCACCATCTCTGCAGGACATGGATAGGTGACGTTGCAGGTCAGAACCCTTTTTCAGACTCAGCTGGGCTACAAATTAGGGATGAAAGGACAAAAGAAGTGAGATGTGGATGGAAGAGGTACGGGTTGTGAAGCCAGAGGAAGGATTATATATTAAAGGTGACGGGACGGGATGGGGAGGAGGAGGAGGGACGCGGGGTGAAGAGGAGGAAGGGGGAAAATGGTGCAAAAGCCGGGGGCCACAAGAAAGAGAGATGGAAGGAAAAAGCATGTTGTTTGTAGGTTAGTTACCTAAAATTGGAGCATTCAATGTTCATACTGTACTTTTTGAGAAGGCTCCGCTCCTTCAACATCTGCAGTAAGATGCTGCAGATTTTCTACCAATCGGTGGTAGCCAGTGCCATCTTCTTCGATGTTGTGTGCTGGAGGCAGCAGGGCGAAGGTCACAAATGCCAGTAGGATTAACAAACTGATCAGGAAGGCTGGCTCCATCCTGGGGGCGGAGTTGGATTCATGGGAGGTGGTCTTGGAGGGGAGGATGCTCCTCAAACTGTGGAGCATCTTGGACAATACAGCTCACCCACTCCATGACGCACTGGTCAACCTGAGGAGTATCTTCAGCAACAAAGTGGTTCCACCAAGATACAGGACAGAACGCCACGGGAGATCCTTCTTCCCTGTGGCTATCAAACTGTACAACTCCTCCCCCTTCTGTTGTGAGGTAGACTGACTCCCCCTAATCTTTACAAATCCCCAATCCTTTCCACTTGTCGCTTTAATTTCACGTTTCATGTATTTTGTATTTTATGCCTGTTGGCAGATCAATTTCCCTCCTGGGATAAATAAAGTTCTGTCGTATCATAGAAACATAGAAACATAGAAAATAGGTGCAGGAGTAGGCCATTCGGCCCCTCGAGCCATTCAATATGATCATGGCTGATCATCCAACTCAGTATCCTGTACCTGCCTTCTCTCCATACCCCCTGATTCCTTTAGCCACAAGGGCCACATCTAACTCCCTCTTAAATATAGGGATGAACTGGCCTCAACTACCTTCTGTGGCAGAGAATTCCAGAGATTCACCACTCTCTGTGTGAAAAATGTTTTTCTCATTTCGGTCATAAAAGATTTCCCCCTTATCCTTAAACTGTGACCCCTTGTTCTGGACTTCCCCAACATCAGGAACAATCTTCCTGCATCTAGCCTGTCCAACCCCTTAAGAATTTTGTAAGTTTCTATAAGATACCCCCTCAATCTTCTAAATTCTAGCGAGTACAAGCCGAGTCTATCCAGTCTTTCTTCATATGAAAGTCCTGACATCCCAGGAATCAGTCTGGTGAACCTTCTCTGTACTCCTTCTATGGCAAGAATGTCATTCCTCAGATTAGGAGACCAAAACTGTACGCAATACTCCAGGTGTGGCCTCACCAAGACCCTGTACAACTACAGTAGAACCTCGTGTTAAAGACGAGGTTTTACTGTACCTCTACCATAGATGAGGCTCGCACCAGGGTCTCTGCCATACCCCGCAACACTGCTCTCTCTCCCCATCCCCCCACTCACAACAAGGGCAGAGTCCCCCTAGTCCTCACCCTTCACCCCACCAGCCGTCACATAAAACAAGTGATCCTCCGTCAGTTTCGCCACCTCCAACGTGACCCCACCACTCGCCACATCTTCCCATCTCCCCCCATGTCTGCCTTCCACAAAGACCGCTCCATCCGTAACTCCCTTGTCAATTCTTCCCTTCCCTCCCATACCACCCCCTCCCCTGGTACTTTCCCTTGCAACCGCAAGAGATGCAACACTTGTCCCTTCACCTCCCCCCTCGACTACATTCAAGGACCCAAGCAGTCGTTCCAGGTGCGACAGAGGTTCACCTGCATCTCCTCCAACCTCATCTATTGCATCCGCTGCTCTAGATGCCAGCTGATCTACATCGGTGAGACCAAGCGGAGGCTTGGCGATCGTTTCGCCGAACACCTCCGGTCGGTCCGCAATAACCAACCTGAGCTCCCGGTGGCTCAGCACTTCAACTCCCCCTCTCATTCCGTATCTGACCTCTCTGTCCTGGGTCTCCTCCATGGCCACAGCGAGCAACACCGTAAATTGGAGGAAATGCACCTCATATACCGCTTGGGCAGTCTACATCCTGGGGGCTTGAACATTAAATTCTCCCAATTCTGCTAGCCCTTGCTGTCCCCTCCCCTTCATCAGCCCTCTAGTTGTCTCCTCCCCTCCCCCAGCCCTCGGGCTCCTCCTCCGCCTTTTTCCTTTTTTCCTTTCTTCCCCCCACCCCCTATCAGTCTGAAGATGGGTTTCGGCCTGAAACGTTGCCTATTTCCTTCGATCCATAGATGCTGCTGCACCCGCTGAGTTTCTCCAGCATTTTTGTGTACCTACAGTAGAACCTCTCTGCTCCTATACTCAAATCCTTTTGCTATGAATGCTAACATACCATTCGCTTTCTTCACTGCCTGCTGCACCTGCATGCCTACTTTCAATGACTGGTGTACCATGACACCCAGGTCTTGTTGCATCTCCCCTTTTCCTAATCGGCCACCATTCAGATAATAGTCTACTTTCCTGTTTTTGCCACCAAAGTGGATAACCTCACATTTATCCACATTATACTGCATATGCCATGCATTTGCCCACTCACCCAGCCTATCCAAGTCACCTTGCAGCCTCCTAGCATCCTCCTCACAGCTAACACTGCCCCCCCCCCAGCTTCGTGTCATCCGCAAACTTGGAGATGTTGCATTCAATCCCCTCGTCCAAATCATTAATATAAATTGTAAATAGCTGGGGTCCCAGCACTGAGCCTTGCGGTACCCCACTAGTCACTGCCTGCCATTGTGAAAAGGACCCGTTTACTCCTACTCTTTGCTTCCTGTCTGCCAGCCAGTTCTCTATCCACATCAATACTGAACCCCCAATACCGTGTGCTTTAAGTTTGTATACTAATACCGTATCGTATCGTATCGTATCGTATCGTATCATATCGCACAGTATCATATCGTATTGTATCGTATACCTTGATAATCTATTTGGAAGTAAGAATCACAAGGATCCTCTGCTCACCTAGTACCTTTTGAAGCTATCTTTGGAACAAGATATCCACAGTATTTAGTTTAGTTAAGCTTACGGCATGGGAACAGGACCTTCAGTCCTTTGAGTGCACACCGACCAACTGTACACCTGTACACTAGTTATATGCTATCCCAGTTTTGCATCCTACACACAAGGGCGATATTTACAGACGCCAATTAACCTACAAACCTGCATGTCTTTCGAATGTGGGAGGAAACCGGAGCACCCGGACCAAACCCACGTGTTAACAGGGAGAACATACAAACTCTGTGCAGATAGCACCCGCAGTCAGGATTCAACCCGGGTCTCTGGTGCTGTAAGGCAGCAGCTATACCGCTGCACCACCGTGCCGCCCTTAAGTGATTCAAGACATTCAGCAGAAAAGTTTGGCTCATACCTGGATGAGGAACACCAGAGTACTTCACCTATAAAGCACCTTTAGGTCACTTGGCCTGTGATACAAAACAGCTAAGGTTTGAATGGTTGGCTTGGTTTTAGGTTTGATTAAATCACACTACATAGGATTGCTCAAAAAATATTGCAGGCAATGGAATATATTTGAAGACGGCAAATGTTGTATGTACTCAGCAGGTCAGGTACATCCATAGACTGAGAAATAGAGTCAATATTCTGATGAACGATTATGAAGCTCTCCCGAGTGAGTGAATGTTTAAAGATCTTACTGATTTCATTGGTGCTTTACTGCCATGTGTGCACTGCACAGTAAGATTATTTTTGCATGGCTCACACATGCACGAGTCACCATATTTTGGTGCCATTTACGAAAGTCCAAAGTCTGGACCACCCGCTCAATGGATTGGAGTGGCTCCCGATCCAGTTGAGACTCAGGCTGCTGCAGGGTCTCCTCCGGCCCGGTCCGCGATTCGACTGTCCCTCTCTTTGCCCCGTGTCTCGGGGGTCATCTCCTGCAGCCGACTTTGCAGGCGATGGAGACAATACCCCTGGTCCCTCTCCTACCGGCCCACTCCTCGTGTCTGTCATCGCCAGCGGCTCCCTCCTCGACTCTCTGGTCTTAGGGGCCAAGCTCGGCCTCACTTCCTCATGGCTGTGAGCCAGGCCTGCCTACCCACGTGGCCCTGGGCTTTCGCCGTGGTGGGCAACTTCCAGCAACTTATAGATTTTGCTTCTGAAATTCTCTTCAAGTACAGACAAAGTGTTGAAGATTTTGCCAGGACTTGAGCACTGGAGCTATCGGGAGAGGTTGGGCAGGCAATGACTTTAATCCTTGGAGCACAGGAGATATCGGGGTGGTTTTATAATCACGAGGGGAATAGGGTAAATGCACAGAGTCTGTTACCTTGAGTAGGGGAATCAAGAACCAAAGGTCATAGTTTGAAGGTGAGGGGGGAAAGATTTAATCGGAACCTGAGGAGCAACTTTTTCCACACAGAGGGTGGTGGGTATATGAAACAAGCTGATAGAGGTGCCAGTTGAAGCAGGGCAGTTTCATAACAACATTTAAAATACATTTGGACAGTTACATGGATAGGAACAGTTTATAGGGATATGGGCCAAATGCAGGCAGGTGGGACGAGTGAAGACAAGGGTTCTTGGTTGGAATGGGCAGTTTGGACAAAGGGCCTGTTTGCTTGTTGCATGACTCTATCACTCTTTGACTCTATAAAAATTATAGAAGACATTTTGCACACACCAAGCCACAACCAGTGGCGCCCCCAACACCCGCCATCTAGTCAACTATTTCCTGACCTCCAGTTGACATTTTGCTGTGCTCTCAATTGCTGTTCAACAGTTCTGAGCCCAGAGCATCTGATTAAATGAGGTCCTTGTGTCGGCGAAGAGTTGGCTGCGGCAAAACAATTCAATGCACTCAAGTTTAACAACACGTAATTAGATGTGGTAATATCTAATTTGTTGGGGACTGTGATGTTCCTGGTTTATGCCAGCCTAAAGTGAGATGAAGAGTGCAGATTAGAGTAAGCAGCCTGAGTTGATGCCCCTCCGCTCATGAATCCTGCTCTCATAATCTGATTTCTCAGATAGTGGGACACAGTAATGCTCCACTGCCTGCTAGTTGTCTCCAGCCATCGCCTGAGGGGCTCTCAACAAAAAATAGCAGCTGCTAAAAGTCAGGATTGTTTGATTCCTCCTCTCTTTCCTCTGTCCACACGACAGCTGACCCGCCAAGTCCCATGTAATAATTGCACACAAGCAAGAGAATAAATTGCAGGGGAGGTGGGGGGGAGGAGGGGGGGGGGGGGTTGGTAGATGAAAGGTTCATTCAGAAATCGAAGACAACTCTCGGATTGAGAACCAGTTCAGATGCACAAAGTGTTATAACAATCTGCTTTCCAGAGAGTCCTTCACATTGTCCAGTGACTTCCTTTCTCTTACCAAGTTGGCTTTCGACATGTGTTTGAATGCCATTGTTGAGCCAAAAATGCATCAACTAAATTACTGGGATGAATGAATTAGGTTTGTCAAGTTAGGACCATTTCAGACACATGCAAGCCATTGGCTCGGATAGCTGATCAAAAATGGGAAGAGAAGGCCTGAGCTACAGGGAGAGGTTGGGCAGGCTAGGACTTTATTCCTTGAAGCACAGGAGGATGAGGGTTGAACTTATAGAGGTGTGCAAAATCATGCGGGGAAAAGGGTGAATGCAGAGTCTTTTTATCCGGAGTAGGGGAATCAAGAACTAGACAACACCGGTTTAACGTGAGAGGGAGAAGATTGCATCGGAATCTGAGGGGCACCTTTTCACACAGTGGGTGGTGGGTAGGTGGAACAAGTTTGCCAGAGGAGGTAATTGAGGCAGCTGCTATAACAGTGATTAAAGACATAACCTTAAACTACCTCATGGATTACCTTAGATGGGGCATCTTGGTCAGCATGGATGAATTGGGCTGAAGGGCCTGTTTCCATTGTTCCATGACAATAAAACACTCTCGACTCCTGATTTGACAAGCTGAAGATTCAAAGACATCTCTCTATCATATCTCGGAGCCTGGAAGAATCATAGAATTATCTCACGCGAATGTTTGAGCTATACCACAGGGGAATATTTCTTTGTGTTCTAGGCAACATATGGAATAAATATGCTGTAACTTATAACAATTTGGTGCATCAATTTTAAAGGAGCAGTCACTAAAGTGTATCACTTTGTTAGTTGACTGGGGTGGCACAGTGGCACAGCAGTGGGGTTGCTGCCTCACAGAGGCAGAGATCCGGGTTCAATCCTGACTATGGATGCTGTCTGTACGGCATTTGAGCGTCCTCCCTGTGATCGTGATGGGGTTTTCCAAGGATCTCCGGTTTCTTCCCGCACTCTTTAGAGTAAATTGTCCCTCGTGTGTAGGATAGTGCTGGTGTACAGGGATCACTGGTCGGCTTGGACTTGGTGGGCCAAAGAGCCTGTTTCCGTGCAGTATCTCTAAAGTCTAAAGTCTAAAGTCTGGATAGACCCACAGAGTCAAACAGCACAAAGACAAGCCCTTAAGCTCAACTCGACCATGCCAACCATGATGCCTCATCTATGATATGCCCAATTGCCTGCCTTTGACACAAATCCTTCTGAACCTTTTTTATCTTTATACTTGTCCAAATGTATTTTATATGTTGTTATTGCACCTGCCTCAACTACTTCCTCTGGCAGCTTGTTCCATATACCATATACTTGAGCGCCCAGGAGCGGAATAGACTGCAAAAAGTTGTCAACACTGCCCAATCCATCATCGGCTCTGACCTCCCTACCATTGAGGGGATCCATCGCAGTCGCTGCCTCAAAAAGGCTGCCAGCATCATCAAGGATCCACACCATCATGGTCACTCACTCATCTCCCCGCTGCCTTCAGGTAGAAGGTACAGGAGCCTGAAATCTGCAACATCCAGGTTCAGGAATAGCTACTTCCCCATAGCCATCAGGCTATTAAACTCAACTCAAACAAAACTCTGATCATTAATAGCCCATTGCAATTTATCTGTTTATTTACGTGTGTATATATATATTCATTGGTATATGGTCCCACTGATCTGTTCTGTTCTGTTCTGTTCTGTATTTATGACTACTATATTCTGTTGTGTTGAAGCAAAGCAAGAATTTCATTGTTCTATCTGGGACATGACAATAAACTCTTTTGAATCTTGAATCTTGAACCACCCTCTGTGTGAAGAAATTGTCCCTCGGGTTCCTATTAAATCTTTCCCCTCTCGCCTTAAACCTATGCCCTCTGGTTCTTGATTCTCCTACCCTGGGAAAGAGACTCTGTGCATTCACCATATCTATTCCCTCGTGATTTTAAACACCTCTGCCTCCTGCACTGCAAGGAATAAAGTCCTAGCCTGCCCAATCTCTCTCCACAACTCATGCCCTGATCCCTGGCAACACCCTCGTAAGCCTTCTCCGCATCCTTTCCAGCTTAGTGGTATCTTGCCTACAGCAGGGTGATCAAAACTGAACACAATATTCCTAGTGCGGCCTCACCAACATCTTTTTGGTCCACTGCCATTGTGTGAAGAGTGTTTTTGTTTTTTAAGGGTTTCTTTGGGAACAATCAAATGCTTTGTCCTGAAATTACTGATATTGAAATCTTAACTGATAAAGTCTGCTCAGAGTTGGCACTAAACCAGTTGGAAGGGGAGGAAAGCATTTAAAGGGACATCAAACAGTTGCATGCAATGTGTGGGATCTGGGTGACTTGAAGGTTCAAAACTGAATGGTGAAGACTGGTGTAAATCTGGAGGATTTATACACCTTCGGTTACAGTTACCGCAAACAAATAACTGGAGTGTTTGTCTATTGATGTCCAGATTTCCAGCTGTCATGGAATCAAAGAGGTCATAAGGTCATAAGTGATAGGAGCAGAATTAGGCCATTTGGCCCATCAAGTCTACTGCCATTCAATCATGGTTGATCTATCTCTCCCTCCTAACCCCATTCTCCTGTGTTCTCCCCATAACCCCTGACACCCTTACTAATCAAAACTCTATCCATCTCTGCCTCCACATTTTAAGAGCATGGAATCAGACCCTTCAGCCCACCATGTCCATGCTATCCAGATAGAAACCATTTACATTAATATTAGCAGTTGGTTTGTAACCTTCTATGACTTGGAAATTTGGCTACTGTGTTACAACATACCTCTGCACAGGAAGTTAAAACTCGAATAGTGCCATTGAATCATATAACAATAACTATTGTTAATTTTGGCGAAATTGGAGGTACCAGGATTGAATAAAGGCTTCTGGGCTGCTAGGCCATTTGGTCAATTTAAATGTGCCTTAAGCAGAAATGGGGCAAGCTGCTGAATGGTGCTAGTTTGTCTAGAGCCTAGATAAGAGCTGCAGGGTAAGAATGGGACATCTGCAGATCCTGACAATTAGGTGTAAATTGCATGAAACGGATTGGGTGAATGCAAACCAGACATACACATTGTAAATATTGTTGCAAAGCTTTACTTTGCTAGATGTTGATTGGGTTAAGTGTTGAGCCTTGGCTGGGTTTCTTGAATATTCAGGCACATGTTGCATAATTCATCTCTGTTAACTTGCATCTAGAAACTTCATCAGATACATTGTATTAGTCACTGTATTAGACAATAGACAATAGGTGCAGGAGTAGGCCATTTGCCCCTTCGAGCCAGCACCACCATTTAATGTGATCATGGCTGTTCATCCCCAATCAGTACCCCGTTGCTGCCTTCTCCCCATATCCCGTGACTCCGCTATTTTTAAGAGCCCTATCTGGCTCTTTCTTGAAAGCATCCAGAGAACCTGCCTCCACCACCCTCTGAGGCAGGGAATTCCACAGACTCACCACTCTCTGTGAGAAAAAGTGTCTCCTCGTCTCCGTTCTAAATGGCTTACTCCTTATTCTTAAACTGTGGCCCCTGGTTCTGGACTCCCCCAACATCGGGAACATGTTTCCTGCCTCTAGCATGTCCAAGCCCTTAACAATCTTATATGTTTCAATGAGATGCCCTCTCATCCTTCTAAACTCCAGAGTGTACAAGCCCAGCAGCTCCATTCTCACAGCATATGACAGTCCCGCCATCCCGGGAATTAACCTTGTAAACCTACGCTGCACTCCCTCAATAGCAAGAATGTCCTTCCTCAAATTAGGGGACCAAAACTGCACACAATACTCCAGGTGTGGTCTCACTAGGGCTCTGTACAACTGCAGAAGGACCGCTTTGTTCCTATATTCGATTCCACTTGTTATAAAGGCCAACATGCCATTCGCTTTCTTCACTGCCTGCTGTACCTGCATGCATACTTTCATAGACTGATGTACAAGGACCCCCAGATCCCGTTGTACTTCCCCTTTTCCCAACTTGACGCCATTTAGATAGTAATCTGCCTTCCTGTTTTTGCTACTAAAGTGGATAACCTCACATTTATCCACATTAAACTTCATCTGCCATGCATCTGCCCACTCCCCCAACCTGTCCAAGTCACCCTGCATTCTCATAGCATCCTCCTCACAGTTCACACTGCCACCCAGCTTTGTGTCATCTGCAAATTTGCTAATGTTACTTTGAATCCCTTCATCCAAATCATTGATGCATATTGTAAATAGCTGGGATCCCAGCACCGAGCCTTGCGGTACCCCACTAGTCACTGCCTGCCATTCTGAAAGGGACCCGTTAATCCCTACTCTTTGTTTCCTGTCTGCCAACCACTTCTCTATCCATGTCAGCACTCTACCCCCAATACCATGTGCCCTAATTTTGCTCACTTATTTCCTATGTGGGACCTTATCAAATGCTTTCTGAAAGTCCAGGTACACTACATCCACTGGCACTCCCTTGTCCATTTTCCTAGTTACATCTTCAAAAAATTCCAGAAGATTAGTCAAGCATGATTTCCCCTTCGTAAATCCATGCTGACTCGGACCGATCCTGTTACTGCTATCTAAATGTGCGGCTATCTCATCTTTTATAATTGACTCCAGCATCATTGACTCCAGGTGGCCCAGCTGCTGCGAGGACTCTCCCGATGCCGGGGCAACAACACCCGGTGAGAACGGCCAGGAACATCGGGCCTCCTTAGAGGCAACTGTGGAGGCCTCAATAGGCCTGACTTTGGGTGAACTGGGGTTGGGGACTGGACATTGTGCCTTCCCCCACAGTGGTAATCATTGTGGGGGGATGATTTTTGTCTGTAAATGATATTTTATTTTGTGTCCAAGATGGCTGCCGGAGGGGAGAGTGGACGCTGGCACGCTTTAGCAGCCGCTGCTCTCTCTTCCATATTGTGTTTTTTGATTTTTGTTTTTGGATTGAATTCTGGCTTTAATTTGTGTACTCGTGTCTTTACTATTTATTTCATTCCGCTTACATGTTTCTACACTTTGTTAAACTTTGTAAGGTGTCCTTGGGACTTTTGAAAGGCGCCCATAAATAAAATTTATTATTATTATTATCTTCCCCACCACCAGTTAGCATGTCAGGCTAACTGGTCTATAATTCCCTGTTTTCTCTCTCCCGACTTTCTTAAAAAGTGGGATAACATTAGCTACCCTCCAATCCACAGGAACTGATCCTGAGTCTATAGAACATTGGAAAATTATCACCAATGCATCCACGATTTCTAGAGCCACTTCCTTAAGTACCCTGGAATGCAGACCATCAGGCCCTGGGGATTTATCAGCCTTCAGTCCCATCAGTCTATCCAACACCATTTCCTGCCTAATGTGGATTTCCTTCAGTTCCTCCGTCACCCCAGATCCTCTGGCCACTACTATATCAGGAAGATTGTTTGTGTCCTCCTTAGTGAAGACAGGTCCAAAGTACCTGTTCATCTGCCATTTCCTTGTTCCCCATAATAAATTAACCTTTTTCGGTCTTCAAGGGTCCAACTTTGGTCTTAACTAATTTTTTCCTCTACACATACCTAATGAAGCTTTTACTATCCTGCTTTATATTCTTAGCTAGCTTACCTTCGTACCTCATCTCTTCTCCCCGTATTGTCTTTTTGGTTATCTTCTGTTGTTCTTTTAACATTACCCAATCCTCTTGCTTCCCGCTCATCTTTGCTACATTGTACTTCTTCGCTTTAAAACGGTATTATTGGATTAGGGAAATGTCTATCATGTCTATCATGTATTGTGTTAATCGATATCTGTTATTGGACTGTATAGAGACCACCCCCATGTGGTTCGGCCCCTCAAAGGCCGCACCCACGAGGTCCTGTGTCGATCTTCTGGGAGAACGCTTAGGACTGCGTGACCTTCTGGAGTGTCTGCTTGCACGAGGCTAGGAGGGCTTGGCCAGGCAGATACAAGGATCGAACCCGCGGTGGTTATTTTATTGACTGAAACTAGACTGGGAGGGGAAGCTTAGAACAAGCTATTTACACTATTAGGGTGGCGCAGTGGTGAAGCGGTAGTGTTGCTGTGTTACGGCACCAGAGACCCCTGGATTCAATCCTGATTACGGGTGCTGTCTGTACAGAGTTTGTACATTCTCCCTGTGACCATGTGGGATTTTTCCGGGTGCTCCGGTTTCCTCCCACACTCTAAAGACGTCCAGGCGTTAGAACATGACGACTCTCTGTGTGCTGTTCCAGAAAAGCATCTATTGTACTTGTGTATGATGTGATTTACTGGATAATGTGCACTACAAACATTTCACTGTATCTCTGTACACATGACAATAAATAAACTATTGACCACTGTATTTCATAAAGATCCACAAAGAACATTCTAAAATTATAGATGATGGAACATTTGGGATTCATGACACAGAAAGAGCAATTGAGTCCATCATGTCCATGCTGGTCAAAAATGGACCAGCTTGACCCCATTTTAAGCCCTTGGTTCATAGTCTTTAAGGTTAGAGCTCTCTAAGTGCTTACAAAGGCTTTTTCATATCTAATTAGGAAATTGTTAAGTGGCAGGAGACACACAGAGTAGGGAGAATGGACAGATAATCAAGAGACCAGTAGGGTTTCGCAAGGAACTGCGTTAGGAGCACAACTATTAACAACTATATTGCTAAGGAGCTGAGATGACAGGATAGAAAGTTATATTCGGTGATGGTATAAAGAAAGGGAGCATTGTACGTGGTGCGGAGGAAGGATTACATTACAATGGGATATTATTAGTCTGAATAGAAGAGTATATTGTGTCATGGAGATGTGAGGTCAGCGCATTTTGTACTTACAAAGACTGAGTAGAGTATTTTCAAAGTGCTGAAAGTCTGAGATGTCCAAAGAAACCCGGTGGTCCATGACCATAGATCATTAGAGTGTCACGTGCAGATACAGAAGATGATTCAAACGGTTGACAGAAAGGCATTTGCTTGTTAGTTTTTCATGACTTCACATAACTTCTTTATGTAAGAAGCCATTCAGCCTGTGCCAGCTCTTTGAAGGACCAGAGTCCAAGGGTTTACAAGTTCAAGTGTGTCAAGGGTGTTTATTTGTCATAAGCACTGGATAGGAGATGAGGAGGAATTTCTTTAGTCAGAGGCTGGTTAATCTGTGGAATTCATTGCCACAGATGGGCAATGGATATTTTTAAGGTGGTGATTGATAGATTCTTGATTAGTAAGGGTGCCAGGGGTTATGGGGAGAAGGCAGGAGAATAGGGTTCAGAGGGAAAGGCAGATCAGCCATGATTGAATGGTGTAGATCTGATGGGCCAAATGGCCTAATTATGCTCCTATAATTTATGAACTTATGAATTCTTACTTGGTGCACAATTTAGACAACTACAAACATAATAATAAATATGCAATGAATATACAATAATTGATTAGTTTTCTCAGTTAACTAGACCATTTTAGGCTTTATTTGATACAGTACAGAAACAGGCCCTTCAGCCCACCGAGTCCATGCCGACCGGCGATTACCCTGTGCACTATCAGTATCATACACACTAGGGATAAGTCACAATTTTACCGAAGCCAATTAACCTACAAACTTGTACGTCTTAGGAGTGTAGGAGGAAAACGGGAGTACCCAGAGTAAACCCATGCAGTTACAGGGAGAATGTACAAACTCCATACAGACAGCACCCGTGGTCAGGATTGAACCCGGGTCTCTGGCGCTGTGAGGCAGCAACTCTACTGCTGCGGCACTGTGCCACCCTGACACCATGATAGTACAAAAAACGAAAGTACCCAGAGCAACCATAGTAGTGCAAATGTAGAAACAAAGAACTGCAGATGCTGGTTTATACCAAAGATAGACGCAAGGTGCTGGAGTAACCCAGTGGGTCAGGCAGCATCTCCTAAGGACATGGATAAGTGACGTTTCAAGTCAGGACCCTTCTTCAGACACTGATCAGAATGCCTTTCATAAGTGGCACGTGCAGAACCAAAGTGAGATTCCCCTTTAAATGAGCAGCAGGTGAATGCCTGTTTCTAATTCTCTAATTAACAACCGACCAACAATACTGCACACTTAGAATTCACACCTTTCAAAGTCACAAACACTGCAACCTTGCCGGCAGGTCACCAAGCCTTCTTATTAATCTCCGTCAGAGGTATTTAGACAGGCACATAGGTAAGCAGGGAAATGAGGGAAATGGATTATATGCAGGGAGATGAGATTAGTTTATCTTGACATCATTTTTGGCACAGATATTGTTGTCTGAAGGGCTCGACCCAAAACGTCACCTATACCTTCTCTCCAGAGATGCTGTCTGACCCGCTGAGTTACTCCAGCTTTTTGTGTCTATCTTCGGTTTTAACCAGCATCTGCAGTTCCATCCTGCACTTGGTGTCTGAAGGTCCCTTTCACGTGCTATTCGATGCTCTTTGATCACCAGACAAAAATAGATTCACCACCCTCTGGCTAAAGAAAATTCTCCTCATCTCCATTCGAAAGGCACATCCTTTTATTCTGAGGCTGTGCCCTCTGGTCCTAGACTCTCCCACTCTTCTCCGCATTCACTTTATCCAGGCCTTTTCACTATTCGGTAAGGATGAGATTCAATGAGGTTCCCCCTCATCCTTCTAAATTCCAGTGAGTACAGGCCCAGAGCAATCAAATGCTCCTCATATGCCAAGCCAATCATCCTCGCCCACTAGGGGCGCCATATGATGGCAGCCTCTGCTAAAGTCTGTCTGTTTTTCTATCTTTTTTTCTATTTTTAGATTGTTTAAAAGTATGTTTTAGAGGATTTTTTTGTATTTCTATGTGGGGGAGGGGTGTAGGGTAAGCGGGAAACTGTTTCCCAGTCACTTCCTGGCGAGGATGCGACTATTCTCTGAGTCGGCTCCTCGCCCCCCCCCCCCCCCCCCTCGCGGCCTACCAACTGGATTGGCGCGGCCTTTCCTGCCGGAGACCGGACCAGAGCTTCAGCAGCGGCGCAGCGCTGGATACATCGCGGAGCGGGCGATGCCTTACCTGGGATCGCTGTTTGAAGCTCCGGAGTGTTGGGCCTGGTGCTTCAACATCGTGGCGCTGTAGTTTGTGGCGGAGTCCTGGGATCCCTTTGCTGAAGGCCGCCAGCGTGAATCTCCGCCCAGCTCGACCTGTGGACTTCGGGAGCCGCGGTCTCCGGTAAGGAGTGGCCGATTCTGAGGTCCAAGCCGCTGAGAATGTTCTCCCGTTCCAACGTCGGTATTTCAGCGAGAGGGCCTGAACATTGGGCTGCCTGTAGCGGCGACAGCGGGGGGCTCGGGAGGCCCCCGACCACGGGTTAACAACAGAGGAGAATGACTGAACTTCCCTCACAGTGGGAAACTTTGATTCCGCAGTGTGGGGATGTTTATGTTAAAGACTATCGTGATCTGTGTTCTTTTTAAAAAAAAATATTCGTATGGCTGTATGGTGACCACAAATTTCACTGAACCAATTGGTGCATGTGACAATAAATGTCTCTTGTCTTGTCTTGTCATGTCACGGTGCTAGAAAATGGAATTAGTATAGGTGGGTATTTGTGGGCCAGCATGAACACGATGGGCTAAAGGGCCTGTTTCCGTGCTGATGGAACTTATGAACTAACAACACTAAGTACAGGCTATTACAACAGCACAGTAGTACTGTCAGCACGGACTCTGTCAAAAGAGTGCTTAAACCCATGCCACATTTGCCCTTTCTGGCGCAATTTTGTCCCAAGTTCAGAATGTTTCCCAGTTCATGTTTGCTGGTGTTCTGTAGTTTAGTTTAGTTTAGTTTAGTTTAGAGATACTGTGTGGAAACAGGCCCTTTGGCCGACCAAGTTCACGCCGACCAGCAATCACTCCTGTCCACTAACACTATCCAACACTCACAAGGGACAATTTACAATTTTACCAAAGCCAATTAACCTACAAACCTGTACGTCTTTGGAGTGCGGGGGAAAAGGGAGCACTCAGGGAAAATCCAAGCAGGCCACAGGGAGAACGTAGAAACTCCGTACAGACAGTACCCATGGTCAGGATCAAACCCGGGTCTCTGGCACTGTAAGGCAGCAACTCTACCGCTTCACCATCGCGCCACCCAATGTGTTCTGTCCTGGGCTTGCTAATTTAATTATTATTATTCCAGATCCACAGGAAGGAATGTTCTGAGTCTCATTGGTTTCAGAACCAGGATCTGCATATGCGGGCCACATTATGGCACTGCAACATGCACTACCAATCAAAGTATTATTCTTGGGTAACATTCAGATGGCACTCACTATGAGCAAGAGGCCTGTCAGCAATTTCTATGCTGGCACTGCTTCAAAAGATCAAGATAAAGTTGTGAACTGATTCAATCTTCACAAAAGAGAAGAAGAAAGACATGATGTCTTTCATGACAACCTCATAAGTTCATAAGTGATAGAAACAGAAACATAGAAACATAGAAAATAGGTGCAGCAGGAGGCCATTCGGCCTTTCGAGCCAGCACCGCCATTCATTATGATCATGGCTGATCGTCCCCTATCAATAACCCGTGCCTGCCTTCTCCCCATATCCCTTGACTCCACTAGCCCCTAGAGCTCTATCTAACTCTCTCTTAAATCCATCCAGTGATTTGGCCTCCACTGCCCTCTGTGGCAGAGAATGCCATAAATTCACAACTCTCTGGGTGAAAACGTTTTTTCTCACCTTAGTCTTAAATGACCTCCCCTTTATTCTAAGACTGTGGCCCCTGGTTCTGGATTCGCCCAACATTGGGAACATTTTTCCTGCATCTAGCTTGTCCAGTCTTTTTATAATTTTATATGTTTCTATAAGATCCCCCCTCATCCTTCTAAACTCCAGTGAATACAAGCCTAGTTTTTTCAATCTTTCCTCATATGAAAGCCCCGCCATCCCAGGGATCAATTTCGTGAACCTACGCTGCACTGCCTCAATCACAAGGATGTCCTTCCTCAAATTAGGAGACCAAAACTGTACACAATACTCCAGATGTGGTCTCACCAGAGCCCTATACAACTGCAGAAGAACCTCTTTACTCCTACACTGAAATCCTCTTGTTATGAAGGCCAACATTCCATTAGCTTTCTTCACTGCCTGCTGTACCTGTAAGCCAACTTTCAGTGACCGGTGTACAAGGATGCCCAGGTCTCACTGCACTTCCCCCTTACCTAAGCTAACCCCATTGAGATAATAATCTGCCCCCTTGTTTTGCCTCCAAAGTGGATAACCTCACATTTAGCTATATTATACTGCATCTGCCACGCATCTGCCCACTCGCTCAACCTGTCCAGGTCACCCTGCAACCTCCGAACACCCTCTTCACAGTTCACACTGCCACCAGCTTTGTGTCATCTGCAAACTTGCTAGTGTTGTTCCTAATTCCCTCTTCCAAATCATTAATATATATGGTAAACAGTTGCGGCCCCAACACCGAGCCTTGCGGCACTCCACTCGCCACTGCCTGCCATTCTGAAAAGGACCCGTTCACTCCTACTCTTTGCTTCCAGTCTGCCAACCAATTTTCTATCCATGTCAACACCCTACCCCCAACACCATGTGTTCTAATTTTAGTCACCAGTCTCCCGTGCGGGACCTTATCAAAGGCTTTCTGAAAGTCTAGATACACTACATCCACTGGCACCCCTTCATCCATTTTACTTGTCACATCCTCAAAAAATTCCAGAAGATTAGTCAAGCTTGATTTCCCTTTATTAAATCCATGTTGACTTGGACTAATCCTTTTACTGCTATCCAAATGCCCCATTATTACCTCTTTAATAACCTCTCCAGCATCTTTCCCACCACCGAAGTCAGGCTAACTGGTCTGTAATTCCCCATTTAGGCCATTTGGCCCATCAAGTCAACTCCGTCATTCAATTATGGCTGATCTATCTTTGCCTCTTAATCCTGTTCTCCTGCTTTCTCCCCATAACCCCTGACATCCATACTAATCAAGAATCTATCCCTGCCTTAAAAATATCCATTGACTTGGCCTCCATAGCATTCTGTGGCAATGAATTCCACAGGTTCACCACCCTCCGACCAAAGACTTAAGGGCAACCCCAAGAACTCTGCAGCTCTTTTGAAGTGTCATCAAGTTTGGGACATCATGATGGCACAGTGGTAGAGTTGCTGCCTTACAGTGCTTGCAGCGCCGGAGACTCGGGTTCGATCCCGACTACGGATGCAGTCCGTATGGTGTTTGTACGTTCTCCCCGTGACCGCATGGGTTATATCTGAGATCTTCAGTTTCCTCCCATCTGCCTATTACAAACACCCTCACCTGTGCCAGTCTATTACTTGCCAGGCTTGTTTCTTGCCCCTCCTTTCTTCTGGCCTTCTTTCCCTAGAAGGGTCCCGACCCAAAACTAAATGTTGTACCTGATATCCTTTACCTGATATCCTTGAACTGATTGTAATCATGTACAGTCTTTTCTTTCACTGTATAGCACACTACAAAAGCTTTCACTGCATCTCGGTACACATGACAATACTAATACTACTACTACTAATAATAGTTAATAATAATAATAATAAACTAAATTAATAAACGTCACCTATCACTAAACGTCACTACAGCACTAAATATTACTCCTGCACTTTGTGTCTTTTTAAGGTTATGGAGGTTGGTTCTAGAACTTAATGGTTTAAGAAAAGTAATTATTCTTGAACCAGGTGTGATTTCAGTACCTCCCCACCTTCACGTTGTATATCAATGATTTGGACGAGGGGGCTTTGTGGCCAAGTTTGCGGATGATACCAAAATAGGTGGAAGGGCAGGTAGTGTAGAAAAATCAGGGACTCTGCAGAAGGACTTGGACAGGTTGGGAGAGTGGGCAGAGAAGTGGCAGATGGAATATAGTGTAGCAAAACAATACAATACCGTTTATTGTCATTTGAACCTCAAATGGTTCAAACAAAATTTGGTTTCTGTAGTCATACAACAAGAAAAGAACCAAGACACACACCAACAGAATTTACACATACATCCATCACAGTGAATCTCCTCCTCAATGTGATGGAAGGCAAAGTCTTGTCTCTCCCCTGCTCTCCATTCTTCTCCCGATGTCAAAGCCCTCCGGCAGGCGATGGTATGTCCCGCGGCCATTAAGGTCGCGCCAGGCGATGCAAGGCCGCTCTCCGGGTCTTGATGTTGGAACACCCGGCGGGCTTTAGCAAGTCCCGCGGCCATTAAAGCCGCACCGGGCGATGTAAGACCCCGCTCCAGGTCATTTTCAACCCCGCAATTTGGGTGGGAGAAGTTGCCGTTGCGGGAGCTCCGAAAAGCGGTCTTCCACCAATTAAAAAAAATAAAAAATAAAAAACCACCACAAACTACACTCAATGGGACAAAAAAAAATAATAAAAAGATAGACGGACTGCAGAGGCCGCTGCAACGTCGGTCGGGCCGACCCCTGAGTGTGGAGTCATGCATTTTGGTAGTAGGGATAAAGGTGTAGGCTATTTTCTAAATGGGGAGAAAATCCAGAAATCGGAAGTGTGAAGGGACTTGGGAGTGCTGGTGCAGGATTCCTAAAAAGTTAATCTGCAAGTCGAATTGTCAGTAAAGAAAGCAAACTCACTGCTAGTATTTATTTCAAGAGGGCATTTATACAAAAACAAGGATGTAATGTCGAGGTTCTATAAGGGGCTGGCAAAGCCGCATTTGGAATATTGTGAGCTCTTTTGGGCACCATATCTGAGGAAAGATGTGCTGGCTCTGGAGAGGGTCCAGAGGAGGTTTACAAGAATGAGTAAACCTAGGAATGAGTAGGTTAACCTATGATGCGCGTTTGTCGGCACTGGGCCTGTACTCACTGGAGTTTAGAAGAATGAGGGGGGGACCTCATTGAAACATACAGTATAGTGAAAGGCTTGGATGGAGTGGATGTGGAGAGGATGTTTCTTCTGGTGGGAGAGTCAGACCAGAGACCATAGCCTCAGAATTAAAGGATGTTCTTTTAGGAAGGAGATGCGGAGAATTTTTTTTCGACAGAGGGTGGTGAATCTGTGGAATTCTTTGCAAGTGGATATTTTTAAGGCAGAGATAGATAGATTCTTGATTAGTACAGGTGTCAGAGGTTATGGGGAGAAGGCAGAAGAATGGGGTTAGGAGGGTGAGATAGATCAGCCATGATTGAATGGCAGAGTAGACTTGATGAGCTGAATCGCCTGATTCTACTCCTATCACTTATGACAACCTTATGACCGACGGTAGGAGGTTGTCATCAAGAATATGTGGATGGTTGACTCCATTCCTTTAACTTTTATCTGCCTTAGCTGCCCTACACCTGTCCCACATCTGTCCCACCTGTCCCACACCTGGTCCACATCTGTCCCACATCTGCTCCACACTTGTGCCACACCTGTTACACACCTGTTCACATACGTCCAATATCTGCCCCACATCTGTCCATACCTGTCCCACATCTGCCCCACATCTGTCCCACACCTGTCCCACACTTGTCCCACACCTATGCACACTTGTCTCACACCTGTCTATATCTATGCCACACCTGTCCATACCTGTGCCACATCTTTCCCACATTTGTCCCGCACCTGACCACACCTGATCACACCTGTCCACACCTGTCCACATCTGTCCACACCTGTCCACATCAGTTCCACACCTGTGCCCGCCTCATATCTCAAGTGGAACTCATCAGACACTACAGATCCCATGGACCCAAGTCTCCCTCAGCTTTTGAATGAGATGGATGCAAGGACATTTATTGACCAAACAGTACACAGCACGATCCCACAAGCAGCAACATCTGCATTTACTGATGTCAGAATGGGTGGGATAAGGTTTAACCAGGTGTCAAGGCAGAACTCTCTACTCTCCTTAGTATCAGTGCCACAACATGTGGCAGCAGATGAGGCTTCAGCTTCATCTACCAGGTGGCAGCTTCGAGCGTGCAGTGCTACCACAGTGCTGCACTGGAAGGTCAGCCGGCATCATGGTCTGAAGAAGGGACCCAACCTGAGAGGTCATCATGTCCCTCGAGATGCTGCTGGACCCACCGAGTCACTTCAGCCCCTTGTGTCTTTTTTTTGTATACCCCCATCTACAGTTTATTGTTTCCAGATAATCAAGGGAACTATTTGCCTCATTTGTACCAATTTCAAGAGAACAAAGTCATAAACCACTGACATTGCAGATAGCATAAATTCAATCACGTTATTCAGGGTTGCCTTCCAGCGCCAGAAACCCAACTTCCATCCTGACTACGGGTGCTGTCTGTGCGGAGTTTGTACATTCTCCCTGTGACCACATGGGTTTTCTCTAGGTACTCTGGTTTCCTCCCACATTCCAAAGACGTTTGTAGGGTTTGTAGGTTCATTGTCTTCGGTAAAATGGTACATTGTGCCTAGTATGTGCAGGATAATGCTAGTGTGCGGGGATCGCTAGTCGGTGCAGACTCAGTGGGCCAAAGGGCCTCCTTCCATGTTGTATCTCTAAACTAAACGAAACTAAATTATTGATCTACCATATAGACATAAAGTCTGGACATAACTCATCGGGTCAGGCGGCATCTCTGGAGAACATGTTTCGGGTTGAGACGTTTCTTCAGACTGATTGTGTGAAGGGGGGGTGGGAGAAAGCTGAAGGGGAGGGAACGTACAAACTCCGTGCAGACAGCACCCAGAGCCAGGATCGAACCCAGGTCTCTGGTGCTGTAACATAGTGACTCTACCACTGCACCACCAAAATGAAGTCGACCAAAAGTGTGTAAGAAGGAACCGCAGATGCTGATTTAAACCGAAGATAGACACAAAAAGCTGGAGTAACTCAGCGGGACAGGCAGCAGCTCTGGAGAGAAGGAATGGATGGCGTTTTGGGTCAAGACCCTTCTTCAGACCCTGAAACGTCACCCATTCCTTCTCTCCAGAGATGCTGCCCGTCCGGCTGAGTTACTCCAGCTTTTTATGTCTAAAGTCTTCCAAAATACAATCAATCAACATTTAATTCCTTTCTTCACCTTTAAGCCTCTGCCCATTCAGAGGTGCAGCAGGCGACAGGCCTGGGAAAACAGCAGACCCTTCGAGAATCACTTCCATTGATTCAAACCCTTATCTATTATTGCAGCTATATTTTTCTTTTGATAGTGGCGCATGTTCTAGTCGTGAAAGAGGTTGTTTGTCATTTCAAAGACGTCACCGGTCATTCTTATCTTAGTCCTTTCCTCCTTGATAACTTTTCAATCTGACCTAATTTTTTCAAAGATTTCCTCAGATGTAGAGTAACTGGGAAAATTGAAAGGAAAGCTCCTTTAGATTTTAGAGATGCAGCGTGGAAACAGGCCATTCGGCCCACCGAGTCCGCGCCGACCAGCGATCACCCCATTCATATGGTATCATGTCGGAGGAGTTGATGGGAGTGTGCTATCGCCCTGCTATAGGAAGGATGCTTTTAAGCTGGACAGAGATTTACGAGGATGTCGCCAGGACTTGAGGGCTTCAGCTATAGGGAGAGGTTGGGCAGGCTAGGATTTTATACCTTGGAGTGCAGGAGGCTGAGAGATGATGTTAAAGAGGTGTATAAGAACATGAATGGAATAGCTAGATAGATGCACAGAGTCTTTTACCCAGGCTAGGGGAATTAGGAACCAGATGACACAGGTTTAAGATGAGAGGGGAAAGATTTAATAGGAACCTGAGAGACAATGATTTCACGCAAGGTGGTGGGTATATGGAACGAGATGAGGTAGGTACAATAACAGCATTTAAAAGACAGTTGGACAGATACATGGATGGGAAAGGTTTAGTGGAATATGGGTCAAACGCAGACAGGTGGGACTAGCGTAGATGGAGCATCTTGGCCGGCATAGACAAGTTGGGCCGAAGGGGCTGTTTCCATGCTGTATGATTCTATGTCTCCGTGAGAAGGATAGAAAAATGGGATTAATGCAAGATTAATGTAAATGTCTGGTTAATGCTCATCTCAGATTGAGGGCCTGTTTCCATGCTGAATGTGTCTATGACTCTGTGAGTTGTTTTGTCAAACATTGTTTTTATGTCAAACTAAAAAAAATTCTCAACCAAAACTCTTAACTGCTTGAAGCACCAAAAATGCTGCTGAAGTCTGAAATGAAAATCAAGGAGATTCCTGATGAGAAAGTTTGCAAGTTATGTCGAGTGACATATTTTTTAAGTGTAACACATAAATCTGAAGACCTGGTTACTTTTCTAACAAACTACAAAGGCAACATTTCTCCAACTGAACTAAAGGGATTGTAATAATCTACCTTGATTAAGCTGTACCTTTCTCTGAATAGCACCAGGGCTTCACCAGTTTCAAAAGAATGCATTCGGTTCAGCATAGCCTGCGGTCAATGTCAGTAAAATTTATAACTGCCCCTCCCCAGAGTTGTATGCTGCCGCTGAAATGCCTGACATGTATATTAGGTGGAGGGATACAGCAGAAATGACATTATAAGTAGACCTTGGAGAGTGTGCCTCACTGAAAACAGCAGCAAAAACAAATCGCATTAAAGAAACACTATCAAATACACATTTTTAATTTCTGAGGCAAGATTAGAACTGAAGATCAGTTTAGTTTAGTTTATTGCAACGTGTACTGAGGTACAGTGAAAAGCTTTTGTTGCGTGCTAACCGGTCAGCGGAAAGACTATACATGATTATAATCGAGCCGTCTACAGTGTACAGATACAGGGTAAAGGGAATAACGTGAATAACATTTAGTGCACGATAAAGTCCAGTAATGACTGATCAAAGAGTCTCCAATGAGGTAGATAGTAGCTTAGGTCTGCTCTCCAGTTGTTGGCAGAATGGTTTAGTTGCCTGATAACAGCTGGGAAGAAACTGTCCGTGAATCTGGAGGTGTGCGTTTTCACACTTACTATACCATTTGCCTGTTGGAAAAGGGGAGATATATAATTTCAATCCCAAACACAAAAGAGTTAATAACATCCTCCCTTGGAATTTTTGTTTAGTATTTCTACCAGCAGGAGGTAACAGCAGCGATGGGTGGAAATCAAGGTCTGTTTAGTTTTGAGATACAGCGTGGAAACAGGGCCTTCGGCCCACTAAGTTCATGCCGACCATTGATCACCCCATACACTAGTTCCGTGCAATCCCACTTTCACACCCTACACACTGGGGGCATTTACAGAAGCCAATTGCTTTCAAGAGAGAGCTAGATAGGGCTCCTAAAAATAGCGGTCGGGGGATATGGGGAGAAGGCAGGAACGGGGTACTGATTGGGGATGATCAGCAATGATCACATTGAATGGCGGTGCTGACTCGAAGGGTCGAATGGCCTACTCCTGCACCTATTGTCTATTGTCTATTGTCTATTGTCAATTAACATACAAACATGCACGTCTTTGGAATGTGGGAGGAAACCGGAGCACCCGGAGCAAACACGTGGTCACAGGGAGAACGTACAAACTCCATATAGACAGCGCCTGCAGTCAGGTTTGAACTCAGGTCTCTGGTGCTGTAAGGAAGCAGCTCTACTGCCGCGCCACTGTGCCGCCCTGTCAGGAGACAAGGATATAATTAAAAATCTTGCATTGCAATTCAATCTCAATCATTTCGATGAACATTATCTTTGGCTTTGATTGAGAATAGAATTACCCGATCATGCCCATCCAGTCTCTGAGTAACATTGTCACTAAATGCAAGCTAAAGTAAAAGTCCTTTAAAGTCGTTCAACGGGATTATGATGGATCCAAGATACTTAAACCCACCCTTAAACCACATCCCTTAATTCATTAGCAACCTTCTCCATGAACACAAGAAACTTTGAATCAGTTCGCAGCTCAAGCCTTTTCTAAGGAAAAATGTTCCCGATGTTGGGGGAATCCAGAACCAGGCGTCACAGTTTAAGAATAAGGAGTAGGCCATTTAGGACTGAAATGAGGAAAAACTATTTCAGTCAGAGAGTTGTGAATCTGTGGAATTCTCTGCCACAGATGGCAGTGGAGGCCAATTCACTGGATGTTTTCAAGAGAGAGTTAGATATAGCTCTTAGGGCTAACGGAATCAAAGGATTTGGGGAGAAAGCAGGAACGGGGTACTGATTTTGGATGATCAGCCGTGATCATATTGAATGGTGGTGCTGGCTCAAAGGGCCGATTGGCCTGCACCTGGTTTCTATGTTTCTGTTTCTAAAGGCAAAGTAGAAAACCCAGAAGAAAGAACCTTCTATCACATTGGGATGACATTCTGTAAGGAATGACTTTTGAAAACAGTTTCTCAAACTCATTAACGTACCCCAGGGGTTGAAGGAAACAAATGACAGAATCTCTGAAGGGTTTAAGCCAGGAAATTCCCAATGCTCAAAGAACCACAATGCTATAAACAATTAGTTTTACAATTACACAAATACATTTCAGTAGAAACATAAAGCCTATCTTAATTCTTTCCAATTTTAAATGATTTCTGGGTATAATTTCCAGAATATAGTCAATGGCATACAATACTTGCAGATGATCAGAAGGCTAACAATTATATAACAATTAGCATATATGCAGGGTCGTAGGGATGGAGGTATCTCTTTGGGTGCAACCAAAGCTTCAAGAGCAAGTTGGATTCCAGGCACGGAGAAGTTGAAATGTCCATCGCCAATTGTTGCCAAGCACGTTGATGTGTCTGGAGTCATATATAGGTCAGGACATGATTTCCTTCCATGAAGGACATCAGTCTACCAGATGGTATAACAATTCAAAGAAAGACACAAAGTGCCAGAGTAACTCAGTGGGTCAGACAGCATCTCTGGAGAAAAAGGGCGGCACAGTGGTTCAGAGGAGGGTGCTGTCTGTACGGAGTTTGTACATTCTCCCCGTGCCCAGCATGGGTTTACACCGGGGGCTCTGGATTCCTCCCACACTTCAAAGACGTACAGGTTTGTAGGCTAATTGGCATCTGAAAATTGTCTTGGTGTGAAGGATAGTACAAGTGTAAGTGTATCGGGTGATTGCTGGTTGGCATGGTCTCGGTGGACTTCGGGTCGGAACACCTCTTCAGATCCATACCGAAACATCACCTGTTCCTTTTTCTCCAGAGATGCTGCCTGACCCACTGAGTTACTCCAGCACTTGGTGTCTATCTTTGGCATAAACAAGCATCTGCAGTTCTTTGTTGGTACATCAATCCAGTTGTCCCCTCGTTGACGTTACCAAGGTTTGATTTCTATTTAATCGCTTGGGTTTAAAATCCCCTGTTGCTTGGTGAGATTCAAGGTCAAGTCCCATGGTTCAACACTGGCTGCTGCTCCAATCATCTCATGCAACACGAATGGTTCTAGTCACTTGCACATTGCAAGATGCAAGATTAACCACATACAAGGACAATGTGGTTCCATCTCAAAGAAGCTGGGGTAACTCAGCGGGTCAGGCAGGATCTCTGGAGATGTTTCAGCTCCAGACCCTTCTTCAGATTAAGAGTCAGGGGCAAGGGAAACGAGAGATGTGAAAAGGGACATAAAACAAACAAATAAAATATATGAAAAAGGACAAATCAAAGCCAGCAACAATGATCAAGGAAAGATGGAGCCCACAATGATCCATAGTTGGCTGTGGAGAAGGTAGTAATGAGTGAAACAAACAGTGAAACTCAGCAGGACGACAGTGAAACTAGATCGATGACAGGTGTGGTTCTATTTCAGTCCCTAATCAAATATTCCTCAATATGTTCAAAAGTGAAAACCTGATTCACACAGCGGAAAATGTTTTTCACAAAAAGAACACATTTTAAATCCAGCCATTATGTAAAAGTGGCCTGAATTAAAATGATTGTATGTATCATGATAAAATGTACAGAAACAATTGCTAGTCATATTGGAGTTAGTGCACTACATTTTATAATACATTCAGTCATTTTAGTTTAGTTTTTAGTTTAGGTTAGATATACAGCATGTAAACAGGTCCTTCAGCTCACCTATCGTGGGATAACTTATTCCTAGGATCATTCTTGTTAACCTCCCCTGGACCCTCTCCAGCCAGCACATCCTTCCTCAGATATGGTGCCCCAAATTGCTCCCAAACACTGTACAGACAGCACCCGAGGCCAGGGTCCCTGGCGCTGTGATGCAGCAACTCTACCGCCTGGCCACCGTGCCACCCACCAATAACATTCAGGCTACTTTTAGATAATTGCATAACTTATAATTTGACGCAACTGATAATGCACAGCTTTCACTTGACTAAAAGAAAATGATAGAGAGAATTGTTTTATAAAAAGTGGCTGTTAATATCCTTGTATCCAAAAGGTTACTTTTTGGAGGCCACATCTAAGGCTGGGAAGCATGCATTTGGAGGAACCTTGCTGCCTGGGCACATGGACATGAACTTAGACGAGATTTGAGACTTTAGAAATACAGAGCGGAAACAGGCCCTTCCATCCATCGAGTCTGCGCTGACCAGCGATCACCCCCGCACACTAGCACTGTCTAACACACTAGGGACAATTTAAAATTTTTACCAAAGCCAATAAACCTACAAACTTGCATGTCTTTTGGATGTGGGAGAAAACCAACGCAGGTTACGGGGAGAAGGTACAAATACCTGTATAGGCAGCACCCGTAGTCGGTGTTGAACTCTAGCAACTCTACTGCTGCCGCACATGAAATAAACGTTATCATTTAAAAGTCTAATTTGCACTTGAAACTCTGGAATCTTTTGCACAGTTTTTCATTGTGATCTTGATCAGATGACAGCACTAAACAGTGAACAGGAGTGGAAAGTCTAGGCTATAGATTTAAAATAAGCAGAGGTGCTAAAACATTAAAGCGATTGAAAAGTATAACATGACAGAGATCTGAAAACAATATTGATAAATAACCGAGGCAAAATCTGCCTGTTGTCATGAAGGTAAATTGATGGATAGATTCTATAGAATGAAAAATCGAGTGTGGTTTGAAGGAAATTATTCTGCCACTGAATTATTCTCCAAGTTACACCTGGAGCAATGTATTCATTTCTTGCATTCACATCACAGGAAGGAAGTAGTTTAATGGAAAAGAGAGGGAACACATGAACCTATGAATTAGGAGCAGGTGTAAGTCACCCGGCCTCTTGAACCTGCTTTGCCTTCACCACTACAGTTAGGATGAGCAGGAAGGAACTGCAGATGCCAGTTTACACCAAAGATAGACACAAAATCTTGGTGTAACTCAGCGAGTCAGGAAGCATCGCCAGAGAAAAGGAATAGGTGATGTTTCAGGTCGAGACTTTTCTTCAGACAGAGTCTGGGGAGAGGGAAACTAGATGTATGATTATCTATGATTATCTAGCTTTGCTTTATAACCATTCAAAGACTTTGCTTTCATCGTCCTTTAAGAAAATCAGTCCCAAACATTCTCAGTCTTGTTGGAGAAAAACGTTTGTCTTATTTCTATTCTAAATGGCAGAATCCCCGTTAAATAGTGAGCCTGGTGAAAGGGTTTGAAGTAAAGATCCTTTCTACATCAAGACTCCTCTCACCACTCCAAATTCCAGTGGTTCCAAGCCTGCCCTGTCCAATCTTTCCTCATGAGATAACCCATCCATGTGGGGGGTGATAGAAATGGGGAGAGTTGAAGGGAATGTGTGGAGAAAAAAACACATTCTGATAGATACTAAGGTGAGCATTTAGTTTACCTTAATGTGCTTAGTATAGTTTAGTTTAGTATAGTCTAAAGATACAGCGTGGAAGCAGGCTCTTCAGCCCACCAAGTCCACACCGACCAACGTTCCCTGCACATTAGCACGTTCCTACACATTAGGGACACGTTACAATTTTATCGAAACCAAAGACCCTGCACGTCTTTGCAGAATGGGAAGAAACTGCAGCAGCTAGAGAAAACCCACAGGGTCACAGGGAAAATGTACAAACTCCGTACAGACAGCACCCATAGCCAGGATCGAACCCACATCTCTGGCACTGTAAGGCAGCAACTCTACCGCTGTGCCACTGTGCCTCCACATTTCCTCCCACATCCTAAAGTTGTGTGGATTTGTAGCTTAATTGGCCTCTGTGTAAATTGCCCCAAGTATGTAGAGAGTGGATGCAAAAATGGGACAACCTAGAACTAATGTGAACCGGTGATCGATGGTCAATGTGGACTCAATGGGCCAAAGGGCTTGTTTCCATGCTATATCTCTAAACTAAATTAAAACTAAAGTTGTTTTGGGGATCCAAGCTCAAGGGTATACCACCTTGATTCTCTCTACCCCTCAATCCACCTTAAGACGTCCCTAAAACCTCCTTCTTCAACCAAGCTTTTGATCAACTGTCCTAATTATACCCTTAAGTAACAATGTCAGATTTGGTGTGATAAAACTCCTGATAAGAGGTGCCTCAGGTCACTTAACCATGTTAGTGATACCGTAAAAAAGTAGAAGCTAGTCCAACTTGTCCCCAGCTTATAAGACCACCCTGACTGCAATAAAACTTCATACACAGCATCAAAAAGTTGTATGTATCAAAACCCCAATTGCTGGAGGAGCTCAGCGGGTCAGGCATCATCTGTGGAAGGAACAGATAGGCCCAGAGAACTGATTACTTGCGTGTTGTTAGCAGATTGGGAGTTATATATGGAACACAAAAACTAACCAACAAAATGTGCTGCACAGTGGCGCAACAGTAGAGTTGCTGCCTTACAGCACCAGAGACCCGAGTTCAATCCTGGCCATACAAGGTTTGCACGTTCTCCCTGTGACCACGTGGGTTTTCTCCGGCTGCTCCAGTTTCCTCCCACACTCCAAAGATGTACAGGTTTGTAGGTTAATTGGCTTGGCAAAATCGTAAAATGTCCCTAGTGTGTAGGGTAGTGTTAGTGTACGTGGATCGCTCGATGGCACGGACTCGGTGGGCCGAGAGTCAAGTCAAGCCAAGTCAAATCAAGTCAATTTTATTTCTATAGCACATTTAAAAACAACTCTCGGTGACCAAAGTGCTTTACATCAGTGCAGGTACTAACATGCTACATACAGTGGTACATAGATCTAACAATACATACATAAATACATACATACAGCGCTCCCTCAGAGGACCTCAAGAAACACTTGTGAGTAGAAATAAGTTTTAAGTCTAGGCTTAAAGGAGTCGATGGAGGGGGCAGTTCTGATGAGAAGAGGGATGCTGTTCCACAGTCTAGGTGCTGCAACCGCAAAAGCGCGGTCGCCCCTGAGCTTGTACCTGGACCGCGGGGTAGTCAGTAGCCCCAAGTCGGCCGATCTGAGGCACCTGGAGGTAGAATGGTAGGTTAGCAGATTTTGGATGTAGGTGTGGGCAAGCCCGTTAAGGGTTTTGTATACATAAAGGAGGAGCTTGAAATTGATTCTGAATCGCACAGGGAGCCAGTGGAGAGAGGCCAGAATCGGGGTGATGTGGTCCCTTTTTCGGGTGCCTGTCAGAAGTCTCGCTGCGGCATTTTGGACCAATTGCAGGTGGGACAGGGATGATTGGCTGATGCCAGTGTAAAGGGAGTTGCAGTAATCAAGGCGGGAGGAGATAAATGCGTGGATGATCTTTTCAAGGTCGTCGAATTGGAGGAATGGTTTGATTTTAGCTATCGTGCGAAGCTGGAAGAAGCTAGCTTTTTCCACAGCATTAACTTGTTTGTCAGACTTCAATGCGGAGTCAAATATCACGCCAAGGTTTTTGACGTGATATTTGACGAGAAACTTGTTTCTGAGCTGAATCTTTAAAGTATAAAGTCTTGAAAATGAATTTTGGATGCAGCACAGTCACTGATTAGCCAACCAGTCATCAGGATGGATACGTTTGTCATAGAATCATGGTAGAGGTCATTCAGCCCATGGACCTGGTACTGGATGGAAACACTTTTGATTTCACGTGCTGAGAGTTGGATATTGGTTTTGCTGGGCATTTAACTTCTGTTGAGTCAAGCTCTGAAATACGTTTGTTTTCTGAAGAGGGTGCTGTAACAAGCATCAGACAATTTGCAATGTTACATTGAACCTTGCACTAGTTTCCAAGAACCAGCGTGCACACTTACAGAGCAGTTCCATCTCACATGTGGAGACAGCACTTCCAGTTCAGTGTAGGTTAGCACAAGCCCTTTGTCATGATTGGTCTATGAGTGCCTGGTTGAGCAAGGGAAATGACTGCAGTGCAATTGGATTTCAAAGCCAAAGGGTACAATCACATCAGCCACAACTGAGAGTCATACAGCATGGAAAGATGACCTCCGGCTCAACTTCCCACGCCATACAATATGCCCCATCTACATTAATCCCATCTGCCTGCATTTGACCCATATCCCTCTAAACCTGTACCTGTCTAAATGTTTCTTAAATGTTGCGATAGTAACTGCTTCAATTACCTCCTCTGGCAGCTCGTTCCATACACCTACCACCCATTGTGTAAAAAAGTTGCCCCTCAGGTTCCTATTAAATCTATCCCCCCTCACCTTAAAACTATGTCCTCTGTTTCACGATTCCCCTATTCTGGGCAAAAGACTCTGGGTACTGTCGTTCCTTTGTTGGATGATCACTTGAGCACAAGATTTAGACCGATGTTTCAGTATGCTACAGATATTTTGGACATGATTTTAAATTTTGCAGTGGATGCTAAAAATTTCTTGTCGGTAACGCAACTTACGCTTCTGCTGCCCATTATGGGACAAAATAGCTGAAGAGCGAAGGCATAATATAAGAATTCTTAAATTAGGTTAAGAATGTTCTGTATTAGGTAAGGTTCTACAAAGTTACTTAATCTAAGTGTTCAGTCTTTAAGATGAGATATTAACTGAGTCAAATCTGCCTTGTTGAGCTATAGGTTGGAGATACAGCACGGAAACAGGAACTCCAGCCCACCGAGTCCCCGCCGACCAGCGATCACCCCGTACACTAGCACCATCCTACACACTATGGATAATTTACAATTTTTACCGAAGCCAATTAACCTACAAACCTGCACGTCTTTGGAATGTGTGAGGAAACGGGGACACAGGGAGAACGTACAAACTCCATCCAGGCAGCACCCGTAGTCAGGATCGAACCCTGGTCTCTGGCGCTGTAAGGCATCAACTCTGCCGGTGCATCACGGTGCACCATAGTTGCTTACACTGTAGTGTTCAGTCTTTTGGACGAGATATTAACTGAGGCCCATCCGTCTTGTCAAATTTGTCATCGGGTGGTGCCGTGAGTGGCAGCCTCGCCAGCAGTGCGCCAGTCATTTTGACTTTATTGTTTTTTTAGTATATCTAAAATGTATGTGTTAATGTTTCTCGGTATGTTTTTATGTGGGGGGTGTTGGGGGGGGGGGAATAGGGGGAAACCGTTTCCTGTCACTTACCTCGACGGAGATGCGACTTTTCTCCTAGTCGCATTTTCGCCTCCCTCGCGGCCTAACAACTTGGATTGGTGCGGCCTTTCCCGGAGACGGCCCAGAGCTTCAGCAACAGGCGCGGCACGGACTTCCATCATGGAGCCAGAAGAAAGGCTCCAACCGCCGGCCTGCTGACTTTAACATCGTGAAGCCGCGGTATGCAGAGATTCTAGCAGCAGGCGTGGAGCAGACTTTACCATCCCGGAGCCAGGGATCCCTTGCCGGGTATCACCAGAGAAGAGCTCTGACCGCTGGCCTGCCTGTGGCCTATAACATCGATAAGCCGCGGTCTCCGGTAAGAAAGTGGCCGATTCAGGCACTCCAAGCTGCGGAGTGTGTTCCATCTGTCCCGACGTCGGAGCTTCGATCATCCCGACCAGAGGGCCTGTACATCGGGCCGGCCGTCGCAGCGACTGCGAAGGGTCAAGGCCCCAAACACGGGTGAACAAAAAGGAGGAAGATTAACTAAACTTCATTGCCTTCCATCACAGTGATCACTGTGGTGGATGTTTATGTTAAGTTCTATCGTGTATTGTGTTCTATTAATTGTATCGCTGCATGGTAACTCAAATATCACTGTACCTTAATTGGTGCATGTGACAATAAATGTGAACTTGAATTGAACTTGAACTTTTAAACATTTTTCCAAAGAAATTTACAGAAAATCTCCCCTGTGATTTAATAATTATTTTCCCTTCAATCCACATCACAAAGAATGATGACTTAGATATTACAGTGTTTCTAGGACCTTGCTGTTTGCAAATTGACTGCTCCAAATCTATTTTGCTATCTTGCAACGTGACCCCATCACTCGCCACATCTTCCCATCTCCCCCATGTCTGCCTTCCGCAAAGACCGCTCCCTCCATAACTCCCTTGTCAATTCTTCCCTTCCCTCCCGTACCAACCCCTCCCCGGGCACTTTCCCTTGCAACCGCAAGAGATGCAACACTTGTCCCTTCACCTCCCCCCTCGACTCCATTCAAGGACCCAAGCAGTCGTTCCAGGTGCGACAGAGGTTCACCTGCATCTCCTCCAACCTCATCTATTGCATCCGCTGCTCTAGATGTCAGCTGATCTACATCAGTGAGACCAAGCGGAGGCTTGCCGATCGTTTCGCCGAACACCTCCGTTCGGTCCGCAATAGCCAACCTGACCCCTCGGTGGCTCAGCACTTGATACAATTGATACATTGATACAATTTATTTGTTGTCATTTGAACCTTATTGAGGTTCAAACGAAATTTGGTTTCTGCAGTCATACAAACAAGTAGAAGAACCAAGACACAACACAATTTACACAAACATCCATCACAGCGAATCTCCTCCTCGCTGTGATGGAAGGCAAAGTCTTATCTCTCCCCTGCACTCCCCATTCTCCTCCCGATGTCAAAGTCAAAGCCCCCGGCGGGCGATGGTAAGTAAGTCCCGCGGCCATTCAGGCCGCGCCGGGCAATGCAAGGCCGCCCTCCGGGTCTTGATGTTGGAGCCCCCGGTAGCGCTAGCAACTCCAGCGGCCATTTAAAGCCACACCGGGCGATGTAAGACCCCGCTCCAGGTCATTTTCAACCCCGCAACTCGGGCGGGAGAAGCTGCCGTTGCGGGAGCTCCGAAAAGCGGTCTCCCACCATGGACCCGCGAGCTCCCGATGTCACCGTCCACCAGACCTGCGGCTGGACCCTCCGAATCTCTGGGGTCGGGTCACAGCCGCGCGTCACCGCAGCTCTCCACGCTCCGAACTCGGCCAGCTCCACGATGGTGAGTAGTCCGCAGGCTCCGCGACTGGAGCCCCAGGTCGTTCCGGTTGGAGGCCGCTCCATGGTGCTAGGCCCCAACGACAACGGAGACCCGAGAGAGAAAGGTCAGGTCCTCCATACAGGGAAAAGATTTTAAAAGTTTCCCCACCCACCCCCCACCCACGCATACCCAGTTTTAAAAAAACCACTATACACTACACTCAAACGAGACAAAAAATAAAAAAAGACAGACGGACTGCAGAGGCCGCTGCGACATGAGTCGCGCCGCCCACCCACCCAACTCCCCTCCCATTCCGTATCCGACCTCTCTGTCCTGGGTCTCCTCCATGGCCAGAGCGAGCAACACCGGAAATTGGAGGAAATGCACCTCATATTCCGCTTGGGCAGTCTGCATCCTGGGGGCATGAACATTGAATTCTCCCAATTTTGCTAGCCCTTGCTGTCTCCTCCCCTTCCTCAGCCCTCGGGCTGTCTCCTCCCATCCCTCAGCCCTCGGGCTCCTCCTCCACCTTTTCCCTTTCTTCTCCCCACCCCCTATCAGTCTGAAGAAGGGTTTCGGCCCGAAACGTTGCCTATTTCCTTCGCTCCATAGATGCTGCTGCACCCGCTGAGTTTCTCCAGCATTTTGTGTACCTTCGATTTTCCAGCATCTGCAGTTCCTTCTTTAACTATTTGCTATCTTGTTTAGTTTAGTCTTAGTTTTAGAGATACAGCGTGGAAACAGGCCCTTCAGCTCACCAAGTCCGCGCCGACCAACGATCACCAATAAACTATTTCTAGTCCACATCCTAAGGACAGTTTACAGAAGCCAATTAACTTACAAATCTGTTTGTATTTGGAATGAGGAAGGAAATCGGGGCACCTGGAGAAAGCCCACATAGTCATGAGGAGTATGAACTCCGTAGTCAGGATCGAACCCGGGTCTCTGGCGCTATAAGGCAGCAACTCTATCGCTGCGCCACTGTGTCAAAAAAGGCAAAATGGTCTGAAATCCTCCTGGACAAAGTCAGCATGGATTTACGAGAGGTAAATCATGTCTGACGAATCTTATAGAATTTTTCGAGGATGTAACTAGTAGCGTGGATAGGGGAGAACCAGTGGATGTGGTGTATCTGGACTTCCAGAAGGCTTTTGACAAGGTCCCACATAAGAGATTAGTATACATAAGAGATTAGTATACAAACTTAAAGCACATGGCATTGGGGGTTCAGTATTGATGTGGATAGAGAACTGGCTGGCAAACAGGAAGCAAAGAGTAGGAGTAAACGGGTCCTTTTCACAATGGCAGGCAGTGACTAGTGGGGTACCGCAAGGCTCAGTGCTGGGACCCCAGCTATTTACAATATATATTAATGACCTGGATGAGGGAATTGAAGGCAATATCTCCAAGTTTGCGGATGACACTACGCTGGGGGGCAGTGTTAGCTGTGAGGAGGATGCTAGGAGACTGCAAGGTGACTTGGATAGGCTGGGTGAGTGGGCAAATGTTTGGCAGATGCAGTATAATGTGGATAAATGTGAGGTTATCCATTTTGGTGGCAAAAACAGGAAAGCAGACTATTTTCTAAATGGTGGCCGACTAGGAAAAGGGGAGATGCAGCGAGACCTGGGTGTCATGGTACACCAGTCATTGAAAGTAGGCATGCAGGTGCAGCAAGCAGTGAAGAAAGCGAATGGTATGTTAGCTTTCATAGCAAAAGGATTTGAGTATAGGAGCAGGGAGGTTCTACTGCAGTTGTACAGGGTCTTGGTGAGACCACACCTGGAGTATTGCGTACAGTTTTGGTCTCCAAATCTGAGGAAGGACATTATTGCCATAGAGGGAGTGCAGAGAAGGTTCACCAGACTGATTCCTGGGATGTCAGGACTGTCTTATGAAGAAAGACTGGATAGACTTGGTTTATACTCTCTAGAATTTAGGAGATTGAGAGGGATCTTATAGAAACTTACAAAATTCTTAAGGGGTTGGACAGGCTAGATGCAGGAAGATTGCTCCCGATGTTGGGGAAGTCCAGGACAAGGGGTCACAGCTTAAGGATAAGGGGGAAATCCTTTAAAACCGAGATGAGAAGAACTTTTTTCACACAGAGAGTGGTGAATCTCTGGAACTCTCTGCCACAGAGGGTAGTCGAGGCCAGTTCATTGGCTATATTTAAGAGGGAGCTAGATGTGGCCCTTGTGGCTAAAGGGATCAGAGGGTATGGAGAGAAGGCAGGTACGGGATACTGAGTTGGATGATCAGCCATGATCATATTGAATGGCGGTGCAGGCTCGAAGGGCCGAATGGCCTACTCCTGCACCTAATTTCTATGTTTCTATGTTTCTATGATATTTCTCCCATGAAAGGCATTATTCTGTGCTGGTTAATGGTTTTAGTTGAAATATAGGGCATGGAAGTATTTTACAAGTGCTTAAACTATTTGTCCATTGATATTGCAGAACACAATGTGACTCCAGATTTTTCATCTTCCACCGTGGTGTACAAGAAATGCATGTTCATTGTTGGGAACTGTGAGCTGTAAAAAATAATTACTAAATCATTGAGGCGATTTACCGTAAGTTTCTTTGAAAATTACTTTTAATAACTGGAAAAGGCAGATGTGCCTCAGTTAATTTCTCATCCAAAAGGCTGAACTCCTGGACTACAACTCAGTGGAACCATTCATACTATAGGAGCCATTTTATCCCATAATAGGTGTCAGAGGCGTATGCTGTGCGAGTGACAAGGAATATTTTGCATCCACTTTATCTAACCTAAACTAAATTTTTTTAATCTTACCCAAAAAACAATTGAGGACAGAAATATCAGTCTACATTTTTAATTTAGGGGCGGCACAGTGGCGCAGCAGTAGAGTTACTGTCTTACGCGCCAGAGGCCTGGGTTTGATCCTGACTACGGGTGTTGTCTGTACAGAGTTTGTACGTTCACCAAGTGACAGTGTGGGTTTTCTCCAGGTGCTCCGGTTTCCTCTCACACTCCAAAGACATGCAGGTTTGTTGATTAATTTGTGTTTGGTAAAATTTTTAACTTATCCCTAGTGTGTAGGATAGTGCTAGTGTACAGGGATCGCTGGTCGGCGTGGATTCGGTGAGCCAAAGGGCCTGTTTCTGCGCTTGTATCTCTGAACTGAACTAAATTAGACTAAACGAAAGTAAACTAAACTAAATTTAGTTTATAGATACAACATGGAAACAGGCCCTTCGGCCCAACGAGTCCACAACGATCATCGATCACCCATTCACACTAGTTTGTTGCTATCCACTTTTTTCATCCACTCCTTGCACACCAGGGGTACTTTGCAGAGCCCAATTGATCTAGAAACCAGGTAGACAAAAGTGCTGGAGAAACTCAGCGGGTGCAGCAGCATCTATGGAGCAAAGGAAATAGGCAACGTTTTGGGCCGAAACCCTTCTTCAGACTGATGTAGGGTGGGGGGGGGGGGGGGGGGAAGAAAGGAGAAAGGAAGAGGAGGAGCCCGAGGCTGAGGGAGAACTGAGAAGGGGAGGAGGGGAGGAGACAGCAAGGGCTACCGGAAATTGGAGGTCAATGTTTATGCCGCTAGGGTGCAAACTGCCCAAGCGAAATATGAGGTGCTGCTCCTCCAATTTCCGGTGGTGCTCACTCGGGCCATGGAGGAGGCCCAGGACAGAAAGGTTGGATTCAGAATGGGAGGGGGAGTAGAAGTGCTGAGCCACCGGGAGATCAGGTTGGTTAATGCGGACCGCTCCCTCTGGAACTCCCTGGTCAATTCTTCCCTTCCCTCCCGCACCACCCCTCCCCGGGCACTTTCCCTTGCAACCACAAGAGATGCTACACTTGTCACTTTACCTCCCCCCTCGACTCCATTCAAGGTCCCTAGCAGTCGTTCCAGGTGCGACAGAGGTTCACCTGCATCCCCTCCAACCTCATCTATTGCATCCGCTGCTCTAGTTGTCAGCTGATCTACATCGGTGAGACCAAGCGTAGGCTTGGCGATCGTTTTGCCGAACACCTCTGCTCGGTCCGCATTAACCATTTCGGCCCGAAAAGTTGTCTATTTCCTTCGCTCCATAGATGCTGCTGCACCCACTGAGTTTCTCCAGCACTTTTGTCTACCTTTGATTTTCCAGCATCTGTAGTTCCTTCTTAAACACTTGATCTACAACTTGAGATGTGGGAGGAATCTAGAGCACCCGGAAGAAACGCACACGATGATAGGAAGAACGGGCAAATGCCACACACAATTTCTTTACTCAGAGGATGGTGAGTCTGTGGAATTCATTGCTGTGGAGGCATTTTTAAGGTGGAGATTGACAGATACTTGATTAGTGCGGGTGTCAAGGGTTATGGGGAGAAAGCAGGAGATTGGGGTTGAGAGGGAACGATATATCAGCCATGATTGAATGGTGGAGTAGACTCGATGGGCTGAATGGCCTACTTCTGCTCCTATGACTTATGAACTTATGACAGCACCTGAGGTCAGGATCGGACCCGTGTCTCTGCCGCTGTGAGACAGTAGCTGTGGCCCCCAATTAAAAAAATTGCCAGCTAAATGGTAACGATGCCAGTATTGGGGGTGGGCAGACCTGTGGCCTCACTGTTCAGGCAACAGTATCAGTCTCAAGCTTCAGGTACCCGTATGCACAGGAAAATAATAAAGTACAGAATTATGACACTGACAAAATGAGCCCCGGCAGAAACATTGTTAAATATCATGGAAGGAACTGCTTCGACACAACGTATAATTAAATGGCTGTGGGACCGCACTCAACGGTGAGATTTACAACTCACATCTGTCACACAGCAAAACAAAATCACTTCTCATGTTTGGCTGAGTCGCCCTTATGTTCCCAAATGGGTCTCAGTCAGCTAATCCCACTGCCTTTCAATCCAGTATTAGACGAGGGGAGGTCACATGTCACAGGTAATAAGGGTCCACCAGAACTATAATGAACAAACCAGGCCACAACCTCAACGTTACAGTCGGCAGGTCAACATTTGGGTTGCTCTTGTGATGTTGTTAAGTCCAATACTGCAGCAGCAAAGCAAGCCCATTTGAAGTAAATGTTTTAATGCCTCCGTGAGAAAGCCACAGAATGCAACATTCTTTCAGGCTTATTGGCAATAAAATACGGCAGCCAACCTATTCACAGCAAAGTACAAAAGCGGAAATGTGATAATGATCAGATAATCTGTGTTATAGTGCTGATGTTTGAAGAAATAATATTGAGAGAAACACTTTGAATTTCATGACATCTTTTACAATGCCCAAAGCAGACAAATAGAGGGAATCATACAGCATTGAAAAAATATGATGCGATAGCCACGTTTAAGAGGCTTTTAGATGGGCACATGGAAGTGCAGGGAATAGAGGGATATGGATCATGTGCAGATGGATGAGATCAGATCAGCTAGGCATCATTTTGGCACGTGTAGTGGACCGTAGGGTCCGTTCCTGTGCTGGCCTGTTTAAGTTCTATGTTCTATGTAAAAATTCCCATCAGCCCATTTCGTCTATGCTGACCAAGGATGCTGATCTAAGGTCGTCCCATTTGCCTGCTTTAACCATTATCCTTTCAAACGTTTCTTAATCCTAATTCCATAAGGGATTAGCATAGATAGGCTTCAGGGTTGGCACAGGAGGAGGTTAGTCTTAGAGACATTGAGAATCATAGAGTTAACAGCGTGGAAATAGGCCCTTCGGCTCAACTCATCCATGTCGACCACGATCTAGGCCTCATCTAGGGTGTTCCCATTCGCACCACATCGAGCACAAAGTGCGAAGGCCCATTTCAGTGCAGTGTGATTCTATGATTCTATCCTTCAGTTTCAATATCCACCCACACCCTCTTCACTCCTCACCTCCCCAAAGTATTATAAACTCAACTAGGTACTTTTAGAGATGTGACACTGTTATGGAAAAAAAGTGGAGACTATAGCAACATTGATTGAGAGATATTTTGCCCGTGACATGGGGAGATTTCATTTGCTCTTGAAGATATTGGTGTGGGAATTTTTATGTCTACACTGAGAGAGTACTCAGGAACTTGCTTAAGGATCTCATTTTAACGCCACTGCCCACAACAGTGCAGCATTCCCACACCTCAGCATCGTGAATGCAAACGTCGATTATCTGCTCAATCCTTTGGACTCAGACTATCCTGACAGAATACCATCGATGCAAAATGGCTCTTAGCCCAACTTTGGACAAACATGCAGCTAATGGCACAGCATGATGGTCAAGAGAGAGGAGGGCCGTCGGAGCAGGAGGAGAGCCACTGACAGCTACCCGGTGGGGGGGTTTACCAAGAACAAGGGGAGGACCCCGGAGGGTATCGGTGCTGTCGAGAATGAAGGGGGATCCAGCGGTGGGGGGGGGGGTCGTGGGGGGGCGGAAAGGGGAGGGCACTGAGAATGAAGGGGGACCCAGCGGTGGGGAGGAGGGGCGTGGGGGGGTGGGGTGGGAAGGGGAGGGCACTGCGAATGAAGGGGGACCCAGCGGTGGGGAGGAGGGGCGTGGGGGGTGGGGTGGGAAGGGGAGGGCACTGAGAATGAAGGGGGATCCAGTGGTGGGGAGGGGGTGGGCGTGGGGGGGGGGGTGGGGCGGGAAGGGGAGGGCACTGAGAATGAAGGGGACCCGGCAGTGGGGGGGAAAACCTGCTGCCACGTGCGGCGGCAGATGGTAGATACGACTGTTCGGTGAACTTTTGTAACTTTGACGCCGCCAAATCGTGGCGACACCTGCATACTGCCTGGGTGAGGCCTGGTGTATGATTTTACCGGGTTGTATGCAAAACACAGCATTTTACTGTACCTAGCTACATGTGACAATAAAGTATCATTGAATCATTCTATCATTTAAAGCGCAATAAGAGACCAATCAGTCAGTTATCCCTGTACAGTGTTCGGTCTTTAAGCAGCTCTGCAACTATAACTTTGCAAACCTGAACTAATCCAAGTGACTGTACAAAGATTCATCTGAAATCAAACACTCCACGGGATGGCACAGTAGCACGGCTGCTGCCTCACAGCGCCAGACACCCAGTTTCGATCCTGACCTTCTGTGCTGTCTGTGAGGACTTTGCACGTTCTCCACGTGACCGCGTGGGGTTCCTCCGGGTGCTCCGGTTTCCTCCCACATCCCAAAGACATGTGGGTTTGTAGGTTAATTGGGCTTCTGTAAATCGCCCCTCAGTGTGCGAGGAGCGGATGACAAAGTGGGGGTAACAGAAAACGAGAGTGAAGGGGGTGAT